>CM065377.1:72334774-72644774 GCA_033060915.1 Euryodendron excelsum | reverse complement strand
CACAGAACCATTCAAATATAAATTCGGTATGGAAAGAAAAAAAGAATAGCACTGTGGTTTTAAACACAAATAAAGCATTTCAAAGAAGAGAATTTGTATATAGCACTCCCAAACAGATTAATAGAGAGAGGAAGAAAAAGTAATTTGACGAATATAAGTTAAATTGGCATGAGAGAAGATAGGGAAGAGGAAGTGTAAAGGTAGTAGGGAGACGAGAGAGAGAGTGGGAAACAGTAGAGACGGAGGGGTGGCGGTCGTGCTGGGGACTGAAGGGCGGAGAAGAGAAGAGAAATAACGGTGGAAAGAGGGCACAAGGGGGAGTCCGGCAGGCATATCGCCGGACTTGGAGAAGAGGGTTTGTAAAGTGCGGTGGAATGTGTTCGTGTGATGCGGTTCATCGTTATTCTACCAAATTGACAAAATAAGACATTTGATCATAATTTATGTAACCTGTACATCTATTCTTATAGATATATTTAGTATCTATTCTAAGTGATACTGGTCGTCGTCGCGGTAGATTTAATTACTGGAGATGGAGATGATTGTTTGTTGTAAAGGCGCACAAAAGAATAAAAGGAATTAAAAATCAAATCGATTTGGTATTTTTGGCTCCATTTGGTTTGGGTTGATGAGAAATTCAGTTTGATTTTGATTTAAAAATTAATAAATCGATAAATTCGATTCGATTCTCATTTCGTATTTTTTAGATTAAAATCGAATTAAGAATCGACCTAACTCGAACCAATTTAAAATTCGAACTAAAACTCATCTTTATATCTTATATAGTCTATATATATGTTATTAAATTATTGTTATTTGCATTTAAATATTTATTAATTTATGTTTCTATGTTATTTTTTATTTTTTAAAAAAATTAATCAGGCAAAACTATTTTTATTATTTTAATAAATAAGTCAAATAATATATATAAAAGTAGGTCTAACCCAACTCGGCCTTATGAAATCGAACTGAACCAACTTGAACCGAGTCGGGTTGGTTTGGTTTAATTTTATTGAATGATTAGTTCGATTCTAAGTCAAAAAAACTAAAACTGATCAAGTTTGTGTCAATTCGAGATCTAACATGACCCAATTAGTGTCTTTGAAATTGCGTGTGCAATTTTCGATTATTGTTAAATATGGTAATTGTCGTGATCGATTGAATCACTTTTAATGATCTTATCAATATCTGCAAGTGAATAAGATAAGCATAATTTAAAATTTATAAATCATTGCAGCAATTATGTAGTAGTTATTAGATAAATGTCGTTACTTAGTTTCAAAGACACCAATTGGAGTTCTCCCTTTTATATATTAGAAGAATAGATATATAATAAATAAATAATAAATAAATAAATATATAACAAATCTATTATAATATATAAAGAGAGAATTTCAATTGGTGTTTTAAAAGTTGGGTAACGACAGTTATCTAATAATTGCTGCAATGATTTATAAATTTTAAACTAGCCTATCCTATTCATTATCGATATTGATAAGATCATCTCGAATAATTCAATCAATCATGACGATTACGATCATTGACAACAATCGAAAATTGCACACGCAACACATGTACCCATCCTCTAATATATATAAATGGATAACTCAATTGGTGTCTTTGAATTTGAGTAACGATAATTATTCTCATAACTATTGCAATAAAGGGAGAACCCCAATTGCTTTCTTTAAAGTTAGGTAACAACAGACAATCATCTTTGGTAATTAAATTTACCATGATAATTACTACCTCCAGTTAAAAACGAAGATTACACACGCATCGCATGTGTACAACCTCAAGTAAGTTATTAAATTTGTTCTTTTCTTTTGTTTTTCTGATTAACCGAGTGTTCAGATCAGTTTGTACGCACTCCGATTAATCTAATAATTATCAGGTTAAAAGACTTAGAGGTGACCTCAATGAATTGATAGCACCTAAGATATTTCGAATATGCTCAAGCCTTAACCATTAGGCCAGTTTTGTAAATTTTACATTGCATTATCTTATTTGCTTGACGACATGAATAACATCATCAGTGATTCAAGAGATTACAATAATCATCCACCCTGACGACAACAATTAAAAATTGCATATGTATCACATATGCTGACCTAACCGGCTATTAAGATATGTTAAAGAAAGTTATCGTACTTGGTTAGTGTTTCTATTTATTTTTTCTATTAATTTTCTTGCTAAACTCGTGTTTGATAGACTAATTTGAAACTATTATCACAGATATTACGTTTGATAAATTAGTTTTGAAACTAATTTAATTTTTTTTTTTTACAAAATGACTCAATTTTAAGGACCAAAAAAAAGTGTTTTTATATGCTCACTTTTGTTTATTTTCTTTTATATTTATTTCAATAGTTATTATGTTATTTTTTTCTTATTTTTTAAAAATTTTAATAAATAAAATAAATTTTCTTACATTTTTTTATCCTGTCTGATATATTTTTATTCTTTTTTCTTTAACAATTTCCAAACAAGCCCAAAATTCTAATTCCAACTATTTGAAACTTAGGATAGGAGAAAGGAGAGAAGGGAAATGAAGGGAGAGAGGAAAAAAAAAAAGTTATTTTCTTTTCTAATTTAGCTTTGTAAAGAAAATAAAGAGAGTAACGATGAACCTCCTATATATCATTTTCCTCGTCGCGGGTTTAACGTGTTTGCAAGGCCTCGCCGGAAAATTCCTAGCAGCCAGTAGAACCCCATTCTGATTCACCGGAGATTAGACTCTGAACGGTTGAGAATTCACCCAGAAATGGCGGTAACGAGAGCACCGATTCTCCTACAAGGCATCCGATTCGAGGCCACAGACTCCAGGAATGGTGCTCCTCCTCTAGGCAATCCAAGCCCGCCTGCGCCCCTCCTCTCTATATCCAAGCCATCTTGGATTGTGAGAACAGAGGTAAATTCACTCCTCTCTCTCTCTCTCTCTCTGTGCCAGTTTGGTTACTGACGAAAATATAAAGAAGATAAAAGAATATAACGAAGTGTAAATTGCATATCCATAGTAACACCTTCTAGTATAAAATTTGTAAACATCTTATGGCTTTTGAGTGTACAATTTAAGTTTTCTCATCTCGGCTATTAGCCAAGTTGTTGTGAGTTGTGAATTATAGGTCTGTATAGTGTTTATTGCACAAACATTTGCTATTACCAGCTAAATCACGCCATTTTAATTCATGTACAGATTGTAGGGATTTTTCTGAAGTTCTATAAAGAACTTTAATTAGACAACTGCAAAATTTGGATAATGTTACATTTATACATACAAATTCATGTATATTTATGGATACATCCGGAAGGAGGTATTTTGGGATCATGAAAACACGTAGATACCAGCATCCAAAGATTGCAAAGGGATTGAGTTTGAAACAAAAAGGTCTTTGTTCTTTTTATTTTTTATTTTTTATATTTATTTCTGTATTGTCGTCAAACTGTAGTAAATTTTTTCTTGTCACTTGGTAATTCTAGAAGAAAGGAAAGGTCAGAAGTAATCATCCCAATAATGTCTTCAACCTCGAGCAAATGTTTCATTGACATCTACTTGTTGCAGTCAAATGTTCGGATAGAACAAAAGAAGAAGCCGGATCCACCTTGCTTGGTATGCTCAGGTAGCGGAAGAGTTGATTGCCACCATTGTTGTGGAACAGGTCTTTCTCTTTCACTCTCTCTTTTCTATGACCCCTTCATTTTTTATTTACAAATGTATTATTTCTCACTTTGAATAGACATGAAAAATCGTTAATATGTGGGAAGCAATTGATCCCCAAGTAGAAGTCTGGGTTAATCACAACACAAAATTCTTACTTAATATGTGGGTGTGCACCTATGTATAAATGGGAAAACATTCTTTAAGGCCTTGTTGTTACTAGAAATGAGCATCATTTCAGTATCCCAATTTCAGTGTGTAGAACAAAAAAGCAGAACATGGTATGCTACCTTATGCAACATATAGTAGGGCAGGGGTAGGGTGGCTTACTATAGTGGCATCGTTAGATTTGGAAGAGAGAGTTCTAATGGTCAGAGTGGTTCCTTTTCTATTTTGTGTTTTGTTTCTTAACTCATTGAGAAATGATGGAGGCCCCTTTTCTTTTAGTTATTAAGATGCAGGTTAATATCATTCATGTCACAAGTCTTCTTGAAACTTGTATTGCAGTTATGTAAAAGTATTGAAATAACCCCTTCTCCTTTATATATTGACCTTGTGATGTGCTACTGCCCTTTCCTTTCCATTGATGACTCCTAATGATTCTTTATACTGTAAGAAGTTCGTAACACTTGATGCGTTATCTTCTAAAGAGAAAACTCTGTGATAAATTAGTAGCTACATTCTGGACTGCTTAATTTAGCAGTCTATAATGAAAATGTTCCATTTTCTGGAATGCGCGTTGGAAAACCCAAATTGCTAGGGTATTAGCCCGATCCAATACTCACTAATTCTAGTATGATAGTTGTTCAGAACTTATAGTCATGATGACTCCTTGTTCAACATGGCCTTCAATTTGTTCCGTTCGTCACCCCCAAATTTAGGTTCATCTTCTTGTTAAATTTGAGACTTTTATTATTGGTGTTGACAGATTTACCAGCTAGGTGTGTTTAAAGAATAAGAATAGCTTCGTGAATTGTTTCATTTTACTCTTCCCAAATCCATGTTTACCTTGTAATGCTGTTCTTATATTTTAAGATCTTAGGCAGGACAAATAATGTTCATTTAGCAATGCTTCCAAAAGGGGAATGGCCAAAATGGTAAGGCACCAAGATCTGTGATATGTCAATTTAAGAAGTGATTTTTATAGTAATTTCACCAAAATTGGTACTCCAATTAACTGCTCGCTACCACTTTTACAGGTGCAGGACCTGTGGTGGTAGTGGCCTCAGCTATTGTTCTCGTTGTCTTGGGACTGGAGAGTACAGGTATATAATGGGCTTTCATTTCATGAAGAGGGAATCAAATGACACCCAAGATCACAAAATGTATAAGGTTCGTGATAGCTCAGAACCCGAGACTGCAGCAGGTTTTCTTCTAAATGGTGAACAACCAAGCTCAAATCAATGTCCAGGACAGCAGTGAAGATATTTTGAAAGTACAAAGAGCTAGCGTTCTAAACTCAGCTGGCCAAGCAAAAACTCCAGCTAAGCTAATAGCTCTAATTGTGGAGATCTATAAGAAAATATGCTCGTCTTTCTGGCCTTCACTTTGGAGTTGCTAGCTTCCTACTGTACTCTGAACTCAGAAAGATGCAACTCCTCGGACAATTCTATACATAATTTTTGCTGTAGATATGTTTCTTAATGTATCATGTGATTATTTCTAGAAAGTAATTATAAGAAGAAGAAATCTTATTTTTGCAAGGAATATTGGAGGAATGAAATTTCAGTTGTTGCATGGTCATTAGGGTTAAGAGTTATCATATTTCTATTTGCGCGGACAGAAAAATGTGATTTTCATTGATTTGCAGCTCTAGAAGTTTCTCACCTGCACAGGCTTTGTCTATGTCTAGCTAAATTGAAAGAGTAAGGTTATACTGTTTAAGGTTGTCTTACATATTGCTTACAAATTAGAAGTTGATCTTACTCTAACTTCCAACGTAGAAGAACAGTAAGGGCGGAAGCGTCAGACCTCTCAAATCATTCCTCATTTTTCCCCATTGCAGAGAAGTGAATATAGGCACTGTTTGTTTCCTGGTAGAACATGACAAGAACCCCCTTGCAGAGAAGTGAATATAGGCACTGTTTGTTCCCTGGTAGAACATGACAAGAACGTTAACATCTGCAGTGTTGCGTAGGCTTTTCTCGGACTAGAATGACTAGTCTTGAGTTTTTAACAGAACCCTTGACAACAAATCCATGTTTTGAAGCATCAACCACAATCAATTGAGCTTTCTAGGAACATCTCTACATTTCTAGTTCACAATATGCCCCACTAACATGTTTATGGAGTTCCAAATGCAGAAGGAAAATTACCCAAACAAAAATGTAGATGAAGCCGTCACAGCATGAGCACACCAAATTTGGAATCATCATATCAGATAGCTGGGTATTTTTGAATTCCCCTGACTTTAGGATACATTTCCATATTTTCCGGCAAACACATACTAAATGGTAAATACCAGCAAGGGAAAACGAGATCTATGAAAGCACACTGATTTCGTGTTATAGAAAACTGCTTCAGACAACTTAACTGAATTGATAGCACAGAATTTAATTTGCTCATTTCTCAAACAAGCACGTACTTCTGTTTGCATCATCTTTATATTGCTTCCTGATATTTCAGCTAACAACAAAAGTGGCAAATGACATGCAAAATAATAGCATCTAAGCCTGCACACAATAGAACTCTCCATATATTTCTTCAGGCCTATACAATATAAACGAAGTTAATGCAAGAGTTCAAGACAAGTCCCATGGTATCTATATTTAAACCCATGTAAAGCAATGTCTAGTAAAAAATTCCCAACTCAAAGTTACATGTACGACACAAACAACCCCAAAACTGTTAGGCCGGTAAACAAAAATATGAAGGAAAAAAATCTAAAACTCACTTATTTATTTAAGATAGAAAAGCAATTCGCAGCAATTCCCTCCAACAAAATTATTCAATGCCGATATACAATACTTTGCAACAACAGAACTCCATAAGCTATATACTGGGCTAGACCAAAAATGAAGTAGTTGCAACAGATAGGAATAGACGAAGGAAATTACAAGCTGGGGTTCCCTCGCTGGGTAAAACTTTTCACTGGAATTACTTTGTATCCTGCTTCTGAGCCCACTACCTATATGGCAGCAATGGAGGCTGGGGAAGACACAACACCTACTACAATTCATCAATCAATGCCCAAGCTGGAATAGGGTTCAAAGCCACCCTGACAATAAGAAAAAACCAAGATGAGTCTGTTCACCACTTCAAAGTGAGACAAAACAACGCAAAGATTTCAATTCAAACATGACGAACTAAATTCCTATACTTCTGAGTTCTGAGAGAAAAAAACTATCAGAGTTAGAGGTTTAAACTGGACAAAGCACAGGTGCGAAGGGCGTGGGGATTTCAAATTTTTGAAAGAGGAGGGACAGACAGCTTTGTACTTTCTTTATTTTATTTTATTTTAATTTTTTTGGTGGTTAAATAGGGCTTTTCATTAATATTCTCAAAATATGAGACAAGCTATCTATTTCAGCCATAATCCTGGAAGACATATGTACCACTGGCCAAGAAAAGGTATCATCGGGACAGATGCAGCTCACTGACATGACCATGTCTAATGAAGTTTAAGTAACAAATTCAATTGACTATTTTATTAATCCAACTATACTTAGAGATTACTCACAGAACAATCATCATGAACACGCCATATGGTCTCGCCAAGGAGGTTTGCCACAGATAAGACTGTCAGCTGTGGAAAATAGTTCTGCTCCAACACTGGAATGGTATTTGTTATGATCACCTCTTGAAACAGGCCGCTTGACAACCTTTCTATTGCAGGAGGACTGCAAAAAGGTAAATTCAAATTAAAATTATCAGTTACCAACAAACAGACGAAGATGTTATTTACCTTCGGAAATTCATACTGTTTTTAAATAGCGACACGGTAACCGGTTTTCCAAAACAAATTAATGACAGTTCCTTGCTATAGATCATAATTAAGGCTCACATAAATTATTTTCTTTGTTCATTTACATGCAAGGCATATAATTGGTCAAACAAAGGCTTTGTCTCAAAGAAAAATGTGTTTGCTAGAACATTCAAGCAAGAAGATGAATTTAATCTTGTGTCAATGTATATTCCTTCCCGGACCTTTTCCATCATATATTCAGAATTATCAAAAGAACGCTGGTGGCATATAAAGTTGATTATCTTGGACTGACCAAATGAGTAAGCAATCCAACTCCAAATCAAAAATAAACTCGGGAATTTGCGATAAGAAATGTTGATTGGAAGTTTCAGTTTCATCCAGATTCCCCATGAATTAAACCAAAACTTCAGTTTTGACCACCAACTTCTCAAAATATGCCACAGAAATATGAGAGACAAAATCTTGAGCTAAAGAGGAATTCAGTACCTAAAGACAGCATGTGTACTGCATGCATAAACTTCTCTGGCCCCCTCTTGATGTAATAGAGCTGCTCCTTTAAAAATAGTACCTACAGAAAAAGCACCAAATTAGCAATTCCATCCAATATAACAATCAACAAGGACTAATCTATTAACACTGACTAAGAGCAAGAAAAGATATAACAATTACGATTCATGACCAACTCAGCCTAGAACACAAAAAAATCTCAGATATGACATTTGTTGCCAGCATGACTACTGATTGGGGTACGGTACTGGTGATCCATAAACTCAACAGATTCCATGAAATAACTAGATCAGTAGAACTAAAACGCAGGACGAGGCAGCAATGTTGTGTGAAAAAAAAACCTCTTGGTGGAGCCCAGTCTACAGAGGACAGAATAGGACTACTTAGGGCCCGTTTGGGAACAACTTATTTTGAGTGCTTTTTTAGCTTTTTGCTTAAAATAAGCACTTGGTGTTTGGCAACAAGCTTTTTTAGCTTATAATAAGCTAGTTTTTTTTTTACTTTTTTAGGCTAATAAGCCAAAAGGCAAAAAGCAAAAATTTTGAAGCTTTTTTTGCTTATTCTACTGAAGTGGAAATTTTGGAAAATATTTAATTTTAAAAATTTATAAATAAATTAGTATACTACAATAGCAATTTTGAATTTTTTTTAGTTTTACAGAACATCACAAAAATGCAATCTAATTTACGTTGAGGGTCTTTATACTTTTTTTAAGCAGCTTATTTAATAAAAAAAGATGTTCCCAAAAGGCCGCTTATAACTAGGAGCAGAGTCTGTTGGCATAATAAATTTACATGTGGGCACATCATTTACAAATCAGCTCAATTATTTGTTCTCTAATCACGAAAAAGAGAATCTGATTGGAAAATAAAAATACCAGCAGTGTCAATCATGTCATCCACCATAACTGCTACTTTTCCCCTGATGTCCCCAATCAAATTCATCACCTGCATGATGATATCTCACATGCCTGAGGATCTGGAAGAGATGTTCCAAAACAAACTGAAGGAAGAAAATGCAATAGTACTTCTTAATATTATAACATGCATGTAGCTCCATAAAGAAGTAGCATGTCAACTCCTGAAGTCACATCGGTTCTGAGAATTATAAAATTACACATAAGTAGGCTCCCAGAAATCTAGCACTCATCAGATTCATTAGAGCGGATCATACCTCTGCAACATTGTGTCCATGACGCCTTTTATCCACAATGGCCAGAGGTGCATCAGATAATTTTTTGGCGAAAGCACGTGCTCTGGCAACTCCACCAACATCAGGTGACACCACTACCAAATCATCAGAACAGATGGTCTTGCTAGCAAGATAATCGAGTATCACAGGCTACTTGTGCACCAACGAACAAAAAACCAATCAAAGAACCAAACCATATCAGTCCATGATCTCTTGACAAATGAATCATAACTGAAACAAAATAAGATGGTGGTAGCACTGAAACATTTGTGAGAATCAAGTGAAACACAATTAGAGGGATATAGCATCAATGTTGACCTCTATCGCAAATCCAGAATCATCTCAAATGAAATTAATTGAGCTAGCTGTATCAGATGCCTTCAATTATTGTTTGACACCAACATGTGTGTCTGTATACATAACAGAAGCACACCTACATACAAAGAACAAAACTTTCATTTGTTTCCATCGAAATGGCCAAAATGTTTCCGTTTCCTAGGTAACCGAAATGAAACAGTACAGCCTACAGGAATAAAGAAACTCTATTGTTTCCATTAAAACTCTAATAAGTTGTGACAACATGAATTCAAAACTTTTATAAATGTTATACAATTTTTATTAAGAAAATACAAAAGATTGTATTTTACTATATTAACATTTATCAATTCTGAATGTTTCCGAAACATCCCGAAACATTTGAAAAATATCCGTTTCCGTGATAATCGAAACATTAAGCCAAAATGAAATTTTAATTCTTGCCTACATATATGAGGTTATCACCTGTCCATGTACATGATCCACTGGAATATCAAAATAACCCATGGACTGCCCAGAATGTAGATCACAAGCAAGAACACGGTCTGCACCTGCTTCAGTAATCAGATTTGCCACAAGTTTGGCTGCAATAGACTCCCGGCCCTGCGTCTGAAACAACAGCAAATTGAGATAAAGAATTAAACAAAGTAGAATTCAATTGACTTGTCCTACATGAATCTTGCTTTTGCCCTTCTGCTCAGCGTAAGACTCGATTCTCCACAAGATACGTGAATTTAAGACTCCTGCATTTTTAAGATGATACATGCTTCTGAGATTTAATATTATTGCTTCTATTTTCTGCTTCCTAAGGGTTTCACCCCATAATTGTTTACTAGAATATAAATGCTTTCACAAATTGTTTAGCTACCATGTAAAAATACCAGGCTAAATAAAGATGTTTTTATAGATAAAAAAAATTCAAAGGACCAGCTGATTGATTTTCCTAACTTGTAAAGAACCAAGAATCTGACTCTACGTTATAAGGACATTCCACCGAAAATGGAAAGTAACAATATGATTATATTGTGGTTAATACCACACTTGGCTTCCCAAGGGTTTGGGGGGTTTTTTTTGTTTTTTTGGGAGGGTAAGGTAAGAAGAAGGGGGGGGGGGGGGGGGGGGGGGGGGCGCTGTAGGATGTTATCAGGTAGGCTAACATTAATACATTATTTACGTGGTGTGATTTGTTCTTTAGCATGCAATGTATCACCTCAACTTGGTTCATGGGGCAAAAAGTTTCAATGGGATATCCAGCCTATAATTTTACCCAAGATGAGTTCGTCTAACTTAAAACACCAATTTACCTTTCGATCAGCCCGAGCATATCCAAAATATGGAATCACTGCAGTAATATTCTTTGCCGAAGCCCTCCGACAAGCATCTATCATGATTAGAAGCTCCATAAGATTCTCATTTGCAGGAGGACAAGTGGGTTGCACAAGAAATACATCACACCCTCTAACACTCTCTTGCAATTGAACATATATCTCGCCATCAGCAAAGCGTTTTATTTTAATCTTTCCAAGCTCCAGACCCATGTAGCATGCAATTTCCTATCAAAGCAAATAAAATTCAATCAGGAACGAGGCACATGCCACATTTTATGCATAGAATACTCATGAAAGCTCAAGAAGTGAAAAAAAAATATCAAAACAATAAGAATGAATGAGAAGTTATTCAGAACAATCCACTTCATGAAAACGCTTAAAAAGAAAGATGGAAACAATACATGATATCAGCATTGTTTTCACTCGTAGAAGATTTTCTAACAGAAAAGAAAAGAAGGCTACGTTTGGATGGCAGAATCAAATAAAAGGAATGGGAGTCCATTGCTAGTAATAAGATTCCTATGTTAATGCAATTCTAGTGTTTGGATTAATGAAGAATTCTCTATGGGGAAATGGTCAAGGAACGTGAGATTTTAGAGGTGGGAATGAGATTCCCACTTAGTGTTCTAACTTTGGAATTACGTTCCATGTTTTGAACACACCCAAATGACACCGAAAATGAGATTCCCATTTCGAGTCCCCATTCTTACTATCCAACCATAGCAGAAAGGGCAACTCCACCATAGAAAAAGGCATGATAAGTTGATAACTAACACAATCATTGAAGAGAGAGGGAACTTTGTTTCAAATTTTCAATAACACAAAGATACATCATTCGATGCCTCATGAGGTGAGATGTAGGATAGAGTAGGGTGCACATGGGTCGGTTCAGTTCAGGTTGATGCCTAGGCCAAAAAGGTGAGATGTAGGACAGTGTCGGAGAGCACATGGGTTGGTTCGTCTTAGATTGATGCCTAGCCCAGAACCAAATTGAACTAAATTGGTTCTCAAAAATTCAAAGCCAAGCCAAACCAAACCATCGACGCCTATGGACTAAACAAAAAACTGAAAAATCTCGTTTCAGACCAATTCCCATCAATGAGAAGATCCCATTTTCAACAAGCCCAATTTCGTTGGGTTTCACATATAAAACTATTTCAAATGGCTGGCCCAAACCAATCAGGCCAACCAACGACTAATTTACTTATAGAGAAAGCCTGTTTAAATATAGATGAGTGAGAGAGAAGCATTCATTTCCTAGTTGATGTCAGACAAGTATTATATAAGTATATAAATTGCTTTTAAAGAGCACCACTGCATCTCTCTCTCTCATTGTCTCTCCCTCTATATTTTCTCTCCCTAAAGTAATCTCACCTCTATTGCCTCTTATCTTTTGCAGGCTTTCTCTCTATACTCTTCTTTCCACCACCACGGTTTGCCGCACAATCAAGCCAATCACAAAGCTCGCCAAAGCAAACTAATCTCGCCAAACATAGGACTCTTACCCGGCACTTGTGTAACAAGGTGGCCTTGGTTTCTCTTGCAAGTGCCTGTAGCATGGGTGTAAGTGAGGAGCACATAAGAAGGAAGTGTGAGCTAACATGTTTGTTGTGGGTTTGAGTCTCTTCTGTGTGTTACTCATTGGAGAGTGTTTAGTGTAAACGCTTATGATTGGTGGGTTATGAGCTTTTGGGTTCTCAGTTTTTACTTCAAGTTTCTTGAACTTCGGGGAGGGAGAGACAGATAAATAGAGATTTTGTTGTACATATGTACATGTGCACATAGGATTTACATAAACCTATTCTATAAATATCCATATAGGAAGCAAAATTTTCAAAAACTTGTTCAATGGATCTGTAAGTATATAAATGTATATATGAAAGAAGCATCTACTAGAAGTCTAGAATATTTCATCTACACAATGGGGTTAAACATGTAACAGCTTTTAATGGGCTAACAAAGATGCACCTGCCGGTGAAAATGTATTGGATTTAAGATTACATTTCAATAGGCTATAGACAACGTCTTTTGATTGAAGTCCTCATCAGCTTCTTTCTTTCTTGGTTTTACTTTTCTTTCTTTTTCTTTTTCTTTTTTGGTAAGCAAGAATCCCAAACAATACTAACAAACCACAAAGAATAAAATTTATTACAAAGCAAGATGTATACACAGGAAAGAAAAAGGATGTGAGAGAAATGATAGTAGTCGAAGCCACAATTCCAGCAAGATACTAAACACTCAGGGAAAATTATTGCCAGTTTATAACCTCCATCTTTATTATCTCTGGCAGTGAAGACCTCCCCAACAGCCCCCATGAGCAAGCATCTCTCTCTCTCTCTCTCTCTCTCTATCTCTCTCTCTCTCTCTCTCTCTCTCTCTCTCTCTCTTTGTGAATATGTTTTTACTCTATGTTACCTGGACTCTTCTAAATTTGTGAAATACCTGTATCGGACACTTGACTCTCGGACAAGAGTATGTGATATGTGTCCGATATGACTGGTAGGACATGCATCCAAGAAGTATGTATAAACAATTGAGTTAACTATAGAACTATGCATAAGACTTCTATTTTATGCATAAAATGTTATATTTTAGTTTGTAAATATCATTTTACCTTAAATAAATAAAAGAAATACTTAAAAAATATGAAATCTAGTTGTGTTTGAGTGTCCTTGGCCATGAGAATAGATGAATCTGACCCTTAGACACATACCCGCACCCGACACATGTACTCGAGCCTAGGTAACATAGTTTTTACTGATACTCTGCTTAGTCAATGGGTTTTAAAAGTCTGTTTTGGAATAGACATACCATGCCTATGGAATTTTATCAGACGTATACATAAGTCATAGGTAAGGGCGGTAAGATTCATTTCAGTACAGGTCAGTGTTACCAATACCCTAGCGATTTTCATTTTTCGTACGTCATTCTGAGACATGATACACTTCTGTTCCAAAATGGTGAATTTAGCAATCCAATGCAATCCCAAAAATGTTTTTCTATTTATTTCCGTAAGGTTACTAAGGAGGGGGAAATATAAAATATAATGAATGAAAATTCAGGAAGAATAGACTTTTGGTAAAATAATATGCAAAAAAAAATAGAACATAATGCTTCTAGAAATTTGTTTTTACATGATTAATTTTAAAAAATGGATTAAATTTTCTTGGATGTTTAATTGGTAAAAAACATTTGCTCTAGAAGTACTTTAAATACTAATAGTCTAATTTAGACGAGTCTATCCTATTGTACCATATTTTAGAGAATGTGGTGTACCTCGTTTCTGTTCCCATTCCACGCACCAAAATAATCTGGATTCTAGGTAAAATAAGTCCAAGGAACAAAAATGCTAATCCAAGAACCGAACTAAACCGAACGAATCAGGTTGGCCATTTTAAGACCTAGAAATGAACTAATCCCCCAACCAAACTGAACTACACCAACCAATGAAGCAGAGGTAAGATCGGTTCTTGAGTTTTTCAGTTCTTTGGTGCACCCCTAGAACAGGGTACATAATTCCATAGGTATATTCAATATGATTCAATAATCAATACATAAGACCTATATGATATACCTTAAAATTGATTCTTCTCTTCAAACCAAAAAATCCTTGCCTCATATTGCCCCAAAACAAACCTCAAACAGATGTAAGAAAAATTCTCAAAATTCAAGGTGATAAAACCCCATTTGGATCCTTCCTCTTTTTAAGCTAGAACACACTACTAAGTGAGGAGTTCACTTTTGCTCAAGTAATACATATAATAATTTTTCTTTTCATGAAAAAAAAAATTTGAAATGATTGAAACAAAAAGTGGCTTAAGCGGTAAAGAGCAATAGGCATAATTACTAGACCTCAATGATATCTTTACAACTCATACAGTTTTACTGAGCTAAGCAAGTAACCATGATCTTGATTAGGCGAGTCTATATCCTTGACCTCAACTCAGACCCCAACCATTATAAGGAAAAAAATAAAAAAAAACTAGATTTAAGAATTAGCAGGGACAAACACAAAACTCTTCAAGTTTGACAAAATTGGCAGGGTGAGAACTGATTCTGCTTTCTTTGATCATGAACAACTTCCAAAATTTTAAAATGACAAGATTATCAACTTAATATTTTATGAACAGAACCAACATCACAAACACATGTGCCATTATTTGCTTGACGTCATTATTAGAAAAAAGGAAAGAAAGCAAGAAAGATTGAAAACAGAAAAGGCAGTGAGCAGATAGGATATCAGAAATGACATATGCAAAAGCATCATCTTGCCAAGTTCTATGATGATTAATTATCTGTGAATCTAGCAGTTCACTGGTATCAAAGTTGTCACATAATCAAATCAGGTTGTATTTTTGGTAAATACAAGCAGGAATCCTTACTTAATCCCCACCTTCAAGTCCATGATCTTAGCACCAAATCCCTCCTTTCCATACATTTCTAAAGACACATCAAGACACACTTCAACCAAACATGAAAGGAATGTTAGCTGTGAAATGTTTAAGTGCATAGAGTTGCAAAACAAATTAGATGCTTGCCAAGGACATGAAGACAATACCATGAGTTCATCCAAGAAAGAAAAATATCAAGAAGAATCATGCTACACCAGTTAGCCCAAAAACGCATTATCAAAAATTACTCCCTGTTTCCTCTATTTTCCCTCTTTCCTCTCAAACAAAATTGGTGTTCAATCCACACACCCCTACTAAAAAATTAAAACAAGAAGCAGCTCTAGCATGTCATTGGCTCTATATTTGATATTGTGGAAAAGATGCCAGATTGGAAGGTGCAGTTGCAGCTTCAGGCATGTGAGAACAGAATAAGGACCATGTGGAGACCGCCTGAGCTGTCTTCTCAATTTTACAATATTTGCACACATCTGAGTCTTATTTAATTCTTTTTCTAGCCAAGAATTATTACAGGTTGAATTTCTTTTTCTTTCAGTTCTATGGCATTTCCAAGGTAAAGCCATAAAGAACATTCCAGAATTACAAAAAAAGGTGGGCTGCCATCTGTGTAGGCCTTTCAAGCTCTTCACAAGACAGCTAAAGTTCATTTCAACATAGTTTAAAGCTACAATTGCATGCCATTTGGTATGTCACCAGAAATAAGGGCAGAGAAAATGAAATGGAGAGGGGGAAAAAGAAGGTTAGAACAGAAGGTCAAAACATTTCTGCAGTCATAGAGAAGAAGTGAATCAAAAGGAAGGAAAGAAAAAAAAGATGGGACTCAAAAGGCAAATTTATATTTTGTTGTACCATAGGTTGAAATGTTGTTGTTGTCTTTGAATCATTTCAAGATACTCCCTGGACCTGTAACTTTCTTTCTTTCTTGCCCCTTCGTTAATTTTTCATATCAATACAGTGAAGAATATCCAAAGTTGCTTCCAAACTGCCTTATTGTTAATTATATCAATTTTGATACCCACAAGTCTATTGGTCTTGGTGCCTAAAAATCGCAGGTGAATACCTAGATTGATTTTTCTTCTCTATCATTCTTCTTCTCTTCTTCTCAACCACTCTTAAAGATCTTATTATATCTCTGTTAGTCACAAAAGCTGAACACATTCATGACCACCTCTGTCGTCAACATATGACCCCTAACACAATCTTTGCCAAATCTTAATCCCTTGAATTGTTAGTACTACCCATCTAGGACTTTATTTATTCTTTTTGTTGAATATGTTTCTTTTATGACTTTTCTCCCTTGTTTAACAAGTTACATATCTTTCCCAATTAGTTCACTTTAAATCAACATTTTCCATTGCATAACCCTTTGTCCATCAACAGCACTTATTTCCTCATCCATATCAACAAGCCCTTGTTTCCAAATTTTTGACATTAGTACTATAAAATAATGATAAAAGGAACTTCTCAAGTAATGACTCTATAGAAGCTTTCCGGATTCCGCTAACCATATGTACATCCATGCAGACCACTAAATGAACTCCTGACCAAAGAAACTCTTAAAAATGCAAATGCAATATATATATTCAACACAGAACTGCACATAAATACACTTAACCCACCATTCACCAATTGCATCCAGAGGTAATGCAATTACCGCAGATGGGTTCAATTAAGGGTTGCCTATAGAGGTGTAATCCCATACAAGCCTTTAGCATCTAACCTTGACATACATAGACCCATTAAAATCATCTGCAGGGGATCATAGATCAAAGGATTCACAAAAAATCATACACATGTGCGCTGCAAACCTGAAAAAAGGATCCATAGCAAGATCAAACCCACAAGAGAATCCTCTTTTTCTCATTCTTTCTTAACCAAAAACCCTTACTACAGATTTACTTCTTTTCTTCCTTTTTTTTTTTTTTTTTGTTTTTTTGTCTCTTTGGGATAATGGATGGAAGAGTTCTAAGTTGCAACTAATGAGGACAGTAAGAGAGCCAAAGCCCAATCCTACAAGGTCCTAGCTGATTAATACCATGCATCTGTGCAACAATCAATCTCATGGCAGAGAAAATATATAAGGATTAAGGAGCAACTTACAAACATCAAACTTTTAAAAGCATTTGAATGGATACCTGAGAAAGTGCAGGATTAGCTGTTCCAGAGAATATTCGGAGCCTGGTGTCATTTTTAAATACATTTGTCTCTAGATAATTGGATGCCAAAAAACTGGGGAATGATGCTTGTTCACCGCCAAGGACCGGAATGCATGGCTTCCCATTGTCCTTGAACTTCAATGGCTCAGCCAAATTACAACCCTACAAAGAAGAGAGCACCAAAAAAAAAAAAAACATCATTATCACAATCATACAACTATACACCTGAATATATAGGGAAACACAATCTAAAATATATAACAAGAAAAGTAAAATCTAATTATATTCCAGATTATAAAGCATAAGTCTAATGATATATGAAACTGAATCATTGTGTTCAGCAAGACAAACCCATAATACATAGAACAAAACATAATAAATACATCTAAATGCACACAACAAATATAAATACACAAACATACACATATATACATATATTGTTACTCTCACCAAC
The DNA here is from genome assembly GCA_033060915.1 of Euryodendron excelsum. NCBI lineage: Eukaryota > Viridiplantae > Streptophyta > Magnoliopsida > Ericales > Pentaphylacaceae > Euryodendron > Euryodendron excelsum. Next base: position 72,626,831 of record CM065377.1, on the reverse strand, counting down.
CTTCAATTAATCAATTGAACGTTATAAAAAAAAACCCACCTATTTACACTGGAGTGACATGACAACTGCATTTCCCAAATATGAATGCATTTTCAAGAGAGAATGTAAGATTAATCAGTTAGAACAACGATTGAGACCAAAGAAGCACTCACTACGACAGGGTTTCTACTGGGGAGACGACACATAAACTTGTTTGTTGAAACGAGACTTGCAGAGAAGGCCAGATAAGCCATTTCTCTTGGCACGATGATTCAGTTGAGATTTTCCTGACGAAAGTGAATCAAGGATTTAGGGTTAGGGTTTTGGATTTCTTTCTTCTTCCTCGCATTTGAGCTTTCTCGTTTGTTTAAATTTTATTTTTTTAATTTTTTACAAAATTTTAGAGAAAGGAACTAAAAGCACTAAAATAGATGTGTTCTCTATTACTAAAATATTAATTTAGTATTATTGGTATAATAATAATTTATAAAAACTCATCACCTAATCAAAAAAAATACACAATAAAAAAATATAATAAAAAATAAAACTGACAACATTATCAAATGGATCCTTTTATGTATATAGAGCGTATCTTTTAGAAGCTCTTATTGCCAGAGCAGCATTGGCTGCTGCCAGGGCATTCGAATGCTATAAATAGTTAAAAGATATTATAAAACTTAAAAAATATAAAATAATTTAACATAAAGTATAATAAATAAATTTTTAAAAACTGTTAAATATTTATTATATTAATTTTTTTAAAATTATTAAGAGTTATATTTTGAACCATTTAAAATTTTATTAATAGTATAAAATCAAATAAAATACATCATGGTTCTTAAAAATTTACTTATACTTTTTTTTCTTTTATTTTTTTTCTATTCTTTTCTTTTTATTTTTCTCTATTTTTTTGGTTATATTTCGAACTATAACCCGAGCCCTCAATTAATGCTGATTGAATGTCAGCAATTCGACTTTTCAAGCGAGGCGACAATCCACATAATTGAGTTAGCAACATCTAATCTATGTAGGGCGATGGCAGGAACAACCGAATTTTCAGTCGTTTTTACGGTCGCCTCTGGTTACAACGACACTTGCTAATAAATTCAAAAGTTAAAACCGAAACATGATAATACAGGTTGTCCTTCCTTGCGAGAGGGTCAGAGTTTTTTTGAAGTTAAAAGAAATTATTTTACAGTAAACAAATGAACTTACACGACTCACGAGACATAGAAATGGAATAAAAAAACTAAATTTTTATCTTAAGTAGAAAAAGAGGGGAGATGATAACAGAAAAATTATTCACTGTTTTTAAAGTAGAAAAATGTTAGTTACCGCAGCAGGTGAGATTTATCTGATATGGTAATCATCCAGTGGTGAATGCTGGACAGTCGCGACTGTCATAAGCACTTCTTGTTAAAGTATTATGTTATCTTTATTCCTTCTCACAAATAAGTGTGGAGTCCTTCCTGTAAGGACAAATACTCTACCTAACAGGTGGGGGCTCCACCCTCATTTAAGAAGATGAGCAAGGTTAGGAAACGCTGTAACACTGAATAATCTCATGATAACAACATAGAAATGGAATAAAAATAAATAAATATTCATGTGAAGAAGAAAAAGGAAAGTCATTAAATAAATATTTTCTTCATTTTTGCAATTATTGTATATATAAGATAAATCAACTTTTTGTTGTAATTAATATTACTAAATATAATTTGGAAGAGGAAAACACACTTCCGATATATTTATGAAATTCGTTTAGAAATTTTAGAAAGATATTCTGAAAATACTGAAAAAAACATGTCAAAACTCTTAAGAAACGATGATGATACGCTTGGAATACTTTACGAAAACTCTTAGGAAATCATAAAAAAACGATGAAAAAACTTGAATATTAATTTTTATATATATTTTTTCTTTAAGTTCTAACTAATTATCTATGAAATTATTTATAAATGTTTTCACTAAGTTTTCTAAAAGTCTACTTTAAATTCTATGAAAGTTTCTTAATAAGATTCTTATTAAGTTTATAGTCGTTTTTCACTTTCTCGTGTCCCCCTTATATTTTTTAGCTATATTTTCTGCTTCCGTTTCTCTTAATATTTCCCGCTTCTGCTCTCCATTTTCGTAACTATGGTGTGACCATATGAAATGTTTTTTTTGGGTAGGTCTATGAGGTTGAATTTATAGAATGTTCTATATAAAGTGTTTTTTTTTCAACAGAAATATTTGAAAAAAAAAATATTTCTAAGGAATTTCACAGTCATTGTAATCTTAATCTTTTAGCTACATTTAGTGCTAAATCCCATACCATAAGTTTAAAATTTAATGACATTAGTTGGTATGTTTTACTATTGAAAATTTATCCAGACTCTAGACTCATGTACGCCAAGTCCATTATGTAGCTAAAAATAAGGTGATGAATAGTATAAAATTCGCCTAGTATTTTTTAAAAAGTCTTGCTAATTTTTACTTTTATTTATTTTTTAAATTCCTTATAGTACAAATTAAACATGTATTATTAGATTGTACAAGGTAGTGTGAGTCCCATATTTTATTCACACTTTTTCTATGCATTTCTGTTTTCTTATGTATGCTTAATATGTAGCTTAAAGAGGCATGTTGATATTTGTTATTTATTGAAAATATATAATAATTATATAAATTTTCTTGGACTTGGTCACATAAAAAAATATTAATTTATGACCACAAACATACTTAAAGTTTCAAAATTTTGTGGCATGTCAAGCTTGCGAAAAGTAAGTGTTGTACAAAGTGGCTCAAGGAGTGGAATTCGGTTCTTTTCCGGTTGCCTTTTACACCTGACAAAACATTGGACACTTGGTAGCTTAATAAAAGCGATGGTTGAAAAGCAGCTGATAAATCGACTACAACTAGCATTCCTTGTGTATTTAAAGACTTGATGAGCAAGCCTGGCATATGAGTTCATCCATTATATAATCATTATATAATACCCCTCCTCGTATGGTCGTAATTTAATACAATATACATATTTTACGTGTTAAAACTATTTCATTAAAATTTTATTAAGAAAATTTAGTGAAAAAAACTTTAGTGAAAGAAAAAATAAGAACTTTGTTTGCTTCATGAAATATTTTTAAGACATTTCATATCAATGTTACGTACAAATGTTATAGTTGGTAGAGTTTTAGTAAATAAGTTTATCAAATTGTCACTTGAACGTATTTTGTTGGACATCAATATCATCGCTTTTATGGAGTTCATGTGTATTAAAGAATTTTGGAGAAATATGTTTCATTTTGTCACCTTTGATATAGCATATCTTAATTTATGCAATACAAGTTACATTATTTTTGTATAATATTGTCGAGGAATCTTTGATTGTAAATAATCAACAACTTTTTTGAATATGTTAAATCATAGATCTCAGTCAGATGCACTTTCAGATTACTTCATAAATTACAGTTATCTTGAAATGATTTAAAAAAGTCGCAGTTAATATTTGCTTCATAGATCGCCATGATATAGTAGTGTTATCATAAATAAATATACACCCAGTTTGAGACCGACCTTTATATGAATCCAAAAGGTAACTAACATTTACATAACTAATTAATTCAGGTTGTGACTCTTTTGAATATAATAAATTTATATCAATTGCTGCTCGTAGATAATGCAATATATGCTTAATTCATTTCTAATGTCTTTGCGTTGGTGCAGAGTTATATATTGCTAGTAAATTGACAGAAAATACAATATCAGGTCTTGTGTAATTTGTAAAATACATAAGAGTATCGATTACATTAAGATATTCAGGACCTAGAAGTTCTCCACCATCTTTTCAAGGACGAAAAGGATTTTTTTGTACATCTAGAGATCGGACAACCATTAGAGAACTTAATGAATGAGCTTTGTCCATGTAAAAATACTTTAAAAAAATTTCAGTATATATTCATGGATGGATAAGAATTTCGTTTGATAAGTGTTTAATCTATAATTCAAGACAATACTTTATTCTTCTAAGATCTTTCATTTCAAACTCTTCCTTTAAATAATTAACAGTTTTAGTAATCTCTTCAAGATCTGATAAGATTTAAATCGTCAATATAGATTACAATGACAACAAATTCGAATGTTGATTTCTTAATGAAAATATATGGGCAAACTGTATTGTTCACTTATCCTTCTATTAAGAGATATTTACTTAGACGATTGTACCATATGCAACCGGATTATTTTAACCCGTATAAAGATCGATGTAGCTTAATAGAATATAAGTTATGAAATTTTGAAATATATGTTTCAAGCATTTTAAACCCTTTGGTATTTTGATATATATGTCATTTTCTAATTCTCCATATAAGTAGGTTGTCATTATATCCATGAGATATATATCCAATTCTTTAGAGATTGCCAGACTAATCAAGAATCTGAATGTAATTGTATCTATTACAGGAGAATAAGTCTCGTCATAATCAATACCTGATCTTTGTGAGAAACCTTATGCTACGAGTCATGCTTTATATTGTATTATTTCATTTTTCTAGTTTCGCTTTCTTACGAATACCCATTTATATCCAACTAATTTTATATCTTTAGGTATTGGGACAACGGGTTCAAACACTTTACGTTTTGCTAATGAGTTTAATTCTACTTTGATAGCATTTTTTATTTTGGCCAATCATTTCTTTAAGGACATTCATCGACTGTTTGTAGTTTAGTCTTTTCATTACTTATAGTAATATCAAGAACTATTTTAAATGAAAATATGTTGTCGACAACCATCTTATTATTCCAGTTTTTTCCCGTATTCATATAACTTATTGAGACCTTATTGTTTTTAGGTATCATTTCATTTGCAAGAGATATCTTCTGAGGAGATTCTTTTTCTGAAAATTATTTTTTAGTAAATTTATATATTATAGTTTTTTTAGAAGCACCAACTTGCTTATATATTTTTCCTTGTGTCTTCATTTTTTTAAAAAATAGTGTCTTTTGTGCCAACAAGCCTCCTACACTTTAAGCATGCTTTAGATTTATTTGTTACTGTACTAATAAATTGTCTTATAGAGATATTTATACATGTTAGAGTATTAACAACTGGTATATGTGATTTTATCACCTTCTTTGTGTCAGTGAACACATCAAGTAATTGATTTGTAATTGTGTGTAAATGAATAGTTTTGTGAATTTCTGATTTACATTTACTCGTTCGAGGATTCATATGAGACAACGTTGAGATGTTCCAATTGATCTCTCGTTACTTTTTTAATTGCGTCTTTTATCTCTCTAATAGTGAGAAGATTGACTCATCAAATTGACAATCCGCAAATTGTGCATTGAAGACATCACCTGTTGATGGTTTTCAGATATCTAATAATAGATTCAAGTTGACGCTAAGGACCTATTTTAATACATTGTGGGGGTGAAATTGGAACACATACATCACAACTAAAAACTCATAAGAGAGAAATATTTAGTTGTTGACCAATAACAAGTTATAATGGTAAGTACTGATGATAAGCAGTTGATCGGACACGAACTAATGATGCAACATGCAATATGGCATGTTCCCAATCAGAAATAAGTAATTTTGTTTTTATCAGTAAATGTTGAGTAATTAACTGAAGTCGTTATAAGGAATTCTACAAAACTATTTTTTGTGTGTGTGAGAGTAATTGGGTGTTCAATATCAATTCCTATTGATATGTAATAATCATCAAAAGCCTGATATGTAAATTTTTCAGCATTATCTAGTCATATTAATTTAATTGGGTAATTTAAAAATTGTAGATGTAATCGACTAATTTAGGTAAGAAGTCTAGCAAAAGTAATATTACGAGTAGAAAGTAAACAAACATGTGACCATTGTGTTGACGCATCTATTAAAATAATAAAATAACAAAATAGTCCAAATAGAGGATATATTAGTCCACATATATTCTTTTGAATTATTTATGAAAATGATGGTGACTCAACAACCACCTTTGAAGTAGATGGTTTGATAATTAATTTTTTTGGTGAACAAGCAGCACATGTATAATCATTTGATAAAGAATCTCTTGGTTCTTTAGAGAATTTTTATGTGAATTCTCAATAATTCGACACATCATTATTGATATCGGATGACCCAAACGATTATGTTATAATATAAAAAAAATTTTGGGTCAAAGTATTTCTAGTGCATTACTACAAATGATTTCTCAACTTTTATAGTAATATAATATAATCCAGAAGATAATGCAGCAAGTTTCTCTAATATATACTTATTTCCTGAAATATAAGAAATAATGTACACTTGTTCCATATTATCTTCATTTGTCATCTCAATATGATATCCATTATGACGTACATCTTTAAAACTAATCATATTCATTGTACATTTTATAGAGTGCAATGCATCATCAATATATAGTTTTGTTACTTTGGACAATATTATATTGGCCTTTCTAGAGGCTTTAATCAATTTTATTTTGCCAGATATTATATTGACATTAGCTTCAAGTAATGTCAAGTATGAAAAATATTTTTTCTCTCAAAGAATTGTGTGTATTATTCCACTGTTTATTAGACATGTGCCTTCAACATTCATTTTAGAAATAATTAAAGCGTTGATACGATCCATGCATTTATATACAAAATATTAAAATTACTTATTTAAAATAAAAGAGTTTATTAAAAAGAAAAACATATGAAGTAATTATTACAAAAAAATGATAATAAACTAAATAAACTATAAAATAACATTAATTAGTGTGGATATTGTCATCACCAATTAAATGATCGATTTTTTCACTAACATCTTCAAAGAAATCTGAAATATCCACATGAGTAATATCAATTGGGCCATCAAAATGTTTAAAATGTATTTTTGCATTTTTTTTCTTTATCTTTAATTGAGACTTGGTAAAGTTCTCTCAAATAATTGGGTGTACAATAGGTACATGACTAATATCCTTTCATTACACACCTATAACAAGTATATTTATAATTCTTAGGAGGTTTATTCTGTAAATCTTTTTCTTTTTCTTGTTTTACTTCTAAGTTGTTATACTGCTGGTGGTATGGTGTGTTATTCTTAAACTTCATATGATAAGTGTTACCTCCATAATAATTCTCACAAGTTCAAAAATTATTCCTGCCATGGCCACGTCCGCGTCCATGATCATCAAATGAGATTGCTTTCATTTCAGGGAATGGTGCAAACCTAGTAAGTCAGGATTGATCAGTCACAACAAAATAATATTAATTCATAATACTTTATAAATCCACGCTCTCAATATTGCCATTTCAGGAGCATATTCGAGGCATGGAATGTGAAGAATATTTTTTTCAACTTGTCTTCATCAGTAATGATTTCTCCATATAACTTTAATTGTGAGCTAATTTTAAATAACGCGGAGTTGCACTCACTAACAGTTTTAAAATCTTGTAATCTCAAGTGCATCTAATTAAATTTAACTCTTAAGAGGATTACAGTCTTCTAATACTTGTAATACCCGTAATTTCTAATCGGCTACGTTTCACCCTATTAGGATTGAAAAGACCAAATCCTGTGAAATTAATATCCAAAGTGAAACTCCTTTCAAGCCCGTTCTAGTTGTAAGTTCAGAACTCGACTTCATAGAAATTTGGTCTCCTGAAAGGTCTTCTGTCACACCCCCAACCCAATTAAACATTAATTATGTCACATTAGGTGAGGCTTGATCGCACAGGTCACCGTACCTGCGAACGACACCTCAACACATACTCGAAAATAAAGGAACGCAGCGGAATATACGAGATAAATAATACACTGAGGAAAATATAATAAACTCTCCAAAGGAAATACATTACCACTGGAAAATAATCAACATCCTTTCACAAAATTTTTTACCATTATATAAAGTAAAAACATAACACCAAAACCCAACGTCTCATATAAAATACAACCATGAGTTGAAAGTAAAACAATGGAGCTGTCCCAAGCCCCGTGACTCGACATCCTGACATTAACATGATTGCCACCACGGCAAGAACCAAGACTGCAGTGAACCAAACCATTATCTCCAAGTTACCTGTCAAGACAGTCTGTGTGTGTGTGAGCTAATTATCAACATGCTCACAATAGATAATCAAATTCATAAAGAATGATAATAAACACCTACAATGTACACGGTATAAATGATCAATATATATATATATATATATATCATGGATGCCTCAATGCAATGAATGTATCACCCACATGTGCGCGCAATTTTAGATAACGTTGGCCCAATATATCGATAGCGCATTATCAAGGAATGCCCACCGTGGCACCCCTAGGCTAGTCCACCGTGACTAAGCCTTGGTTAACCCACCATGGTTAACTCTCTCCAGTGCAATGCAAGGCATACAATATGAATAGTATGCAATGCCACCATATATATAAAATCATCAATATCTCCACAGAGCTTTTCATATAATATTACTTTCACCTCATATATAAACACCTTTAACACCTCATATGCATTCACCATCAATATATAAAAATAAACAATGCATTTAACATGAATAAAATTATCTCAAAATCTCACAATCCCACAATTAACACCAACACAGATAATAATACAAATAATATATATTCACTTCTATATGAATAAGATTATCCTATGATCCCACCTGTCACCGCACACACACTATATCAAAGATCACTTCGGGGTTGACGTTAAAGGATATTGCTCTCCGTTAGTTCCTATCACCACAACCGTATTAGTTTAGGAACTCAATGTATACTCCAATAATCATAGCTATAATGTCTATACAAACAAGTTATAACACTGAAATTATACATTAGAACTACCATATGCTAATCTCAATCACACTCCCAATATAAAGTTAGAGCTGAAAAATACCAAAATACACCAAGTCCTCTAATCTGCCAAAACTGATACAGGTTTCATAATGTGGACATAACTTCGTGGGCTTATGCCCAAAAATTTTAAAACTTTAGAAATACCAACTAGACATATCAAAGAGTATCCAAATCAAATTGTACATTTTTTGAACATGCCTAAGTATTTATTTGGTATTTTCAAATACAGGGCAGTGCTACAGAAACTAGAATTTAGCAGTAAATAGTCTATCTTTGATATATTAATAACATAGGTAAACGACATTTAAATGATCTGAAATTTGGTACAGATTATCATCAACCTTTATCCTAGATACAGTAAAAATTTCATAATTTTTGGGCTACTCTACCTTGGTCGAATGCTCTGTCAAACCAGAGGTTACAGATCTGGGCATAAAAAATCTGCAGAGACAGTCCCATTTCAAAAATTCACCATAATTTGAAATTACAACATTTTTAAGTGAATACAAAGCCCAAATGATCCTTATAACTCTAACTTACAGTGTTAAAAAATTCAGTCACAAATAAAATTTTTAGCTAGGTCGAAATGTCTCTAAACAGTAGCCTTTTCATAGAGAATACTCTGTTATGGCTGCCATGGGTGATTCTAAGTTTTTACCATGGAAGATCTCACCTCCATCCTCTTCCTTCCATGGCATGACTCATACAACATGTAATAATTAGAGAAAATAAGATGAAACAAGCATGATACTCACCTTAGATGAGGAAAACAAAGTGCAAGAAAGCTTCCTTAGATTTTTTCCCTCTTTTCTTCTTCTTCCTCTTTTCCACCGATTGCTCCTTCTCTCTTCAAGCTTCTCTCTCTCTCTATAACTCTATATATATATATATATATATATGTATATATATATATATCTCTCTCTCTCTCTCTATAATGACAGCTATCTTTCCTCTCTTCTCCCTCTCATCATGCTAACCACTCACCCCCCACCATTCTTGTTGTTTTCTTTCTTTTTCTTCCTTTTCTTTCTTCATTTGCCTCCCTGTCCCCTCTTGTCATCTTTCTCCCTTTCTCTCCACCGACACCCTCCCCTCCTCTCAATTAACTTCAATAGAAACATAATAATATATATCTCACCCCCTTTAGGTATTTTATACACCCACTTATTATATTTTAGGTATTTTATACATCTACTTATTATACCTACTCACCAATGTTTCACCATTTAACCATTTAACTTACCACTAATAAAATGATACAAGTGGCACACATAATTTATAATTAACCATGCAATAGATGTAAATTAAATTAAATAAACTAATTTAACTACGTTTACGATGCAATTCAACTAATTATGAAAATATGAGATTAGGGTTTCACATCTTCGATACAAGTAATACCCAACAAAAATTCACACCAGAAATTACCCTCACTTTAATAAGGGCTTTCTCTTCCGTTTCTCAACGGATTTTAAGGACTCAAGTGTCAAAAATTATTTACCCTTCGAGCCCGATTCCCTTGTGTTCTCGAAACGCATTTTCAAGGAGGTTTGATTTTCTGAAAAGTCCCCGAAAGTCGCTGCACCTGAAAAATTCACACCAAATTTTGCCAAAACTTCGGTATAAGCTTTCTCTCTCACCCGGTATTGGAAACATACGAAATTTGAGCCTAAACCGATTAATTTTTTGAGAGCTTCCTACATACGATATCGGAATGAACATTCGATAAAAATTTGAAGTCCTAAACTCAGCCACTTCGAACTAGGGACTCTCTCCCATTTTTCCGAACTTCCCCACATTCTACCACCTTGCATGGCCGGCTACCCATGCATGCATTTTGTACACATGATGTACATGTCATGGCTGCATATTAACCATATTGATAGCAGGTTATACTTATGATGCATGATATATATATATATATATATTTATATATACAACTCTCACTTATAGGTAAAGAACACGGATACCAACATTGCACCATAACCCATGCTTTCTAGATGCATTATTTGCCTACAATCAACTTTTTTTTTCCTAATTATACAGTGAGAGATAGAAAGTAAGAGAGGGAGACCATGCGGGCTTGCTCCCATACAACTAACCAAGATCCCTCATCTCCACCCACCTCTAACCTCTCACCGTGTATATATACATGTGAGGTTGCTACACCCCTCCCCGGGTTATTCAAAGTTATAGAGAGTTGTAGAGAGAGAGAGAGAGAATCGTAAAGAGAGAGAAAGAGAACGGGAAAGAATAGATCAGGGAGAGAGAAAAAGGGAACGAAGGCCAGCTAGGAACATTCTCCCCTACCCCCTACCACCCTAAACCCACCATAACTCCACCTTCATCTCCATCACAGCTGCTGCAACAACCTACCGAAAAAAAAAATCGATATAACATGGCTGGTGGATCGAATCAGGTCGAGCCAGGGCCTAAGGCCTTTCACAGTGGCATGAGGTTCCTATTGGACCTCCAAGGGATCCTAAAGAGGCCTCATACCTCTGTGCATGCGCCGAAATGGCCCTCAAAAGCTGAAATCACCGAAAATCAGTCATCTGACCATAACTTCGGCCACAGACCCCTTTTTCTGACAAGGCTAGTTGGGCCCTCTTCGTTTCGACGTTCCGAACAACTTTCGTGAAGAACACTTTGCCAGAAAACCATGGGAAGAGGGTTAAAAACCTAGTTGTAGATCTAGAATCCTAGGGTTTTGACCATGCAGCGGGATTTTCGACCTAGAACGACCACCTCTGGCCACCACCGGCCAATCTCTGAACATGGATGTGTAGCCCAGTTCCTTACCTATCTCTGGGTTACACATGCATAGCCAGGAGGTACGATGGGTGGCCAAAGATTAGACAGAAAGCCCCACCAGTCGCGATGGAGAAAGAAGAAGGTTGTGCCTTTCTCCCCCACGCGCGGCTGGTGGCACGTCCCTGATTCTCTTGGCCTGAAATTTTTATGGTGCATTTCTAACACCAAATCATGCCTTCCTCTATTTTTCTGTAATTTTCTAACATTTATATGATTTTCTGTTAATTAAAAATAGTGTTATAACAAAGAAAATCATATAAATTACAATAATAAAAGGAATAATCTGAAATTTTGCCGAGATGCCTCAAAAATATGAGAACCTAAAAATGGGAGAGTACAGTCACTGGACCTCCCGGCATAAATTCTAGATAATCCCCTTTAGTTCCGATACCGAGGGAGTTTGTTCTCGATGGGCACGAGAGGGATTCCAAGGACCTATCCCACCAAATGCCTACTATATTGTGATTATTCCATTTACTTAACCATGAGACTACAACCCTTGAACACCAGAATATGGGCAATTGTTGTAAATTATCGATGACTGAACAAGAAGGCTAATTATCGACTCTTTGTCAAACAGATAATACGGGAATCAGAGACAACCTGATCTAGAAATATCATTAATGTAGGAACCTATGCATTCTTTAAGTTACATGCTTACTTTTCTTCCCTAAATAATGATCTGCAAGTTGCTGTATTGATTTTATGCCTTTATGCGAATTTGCTTATTAAGTATATGTTTGTCTATAAATGATTTCAAAATGTACATTACATGTATGATTGTATCACTGGGGAGGAATAACCGGAATGTGAAATGATCCCGGGTTTATATCATGGATGAAACTTGACCAACTGGTACACGGGGTTGCCACGAGTTAGCTTTCATTGGGGCTTGATATCGGGCTAGATGATCTTGGATGGGATTCACAATTGATGAAGGAGGAGTATCATGGGCAAACCCATTGGCTGGAAATAGCCCGGGCAGGACATACCTGCAGGATCCTGGTATTGGTAAAAAGAAATTATAACGGACATATGCATGCGATATCATTCTTTTTACTGCATTGCATTTAAATTTGTACATTATGGAATTCATGAAATTCTTACTGGGCTTCATAACTCATTCCTATCTTATGGGATATTTTCAGGAGTTGAGGCATCAACGAGTGTTTCGAGAAAATGAATACGGAAACGGGTTCCATTGCTATGTTACCTCTTTGGGAGAACACAAGTTAATTAGTCTCTTTGGACTATTTTGTAATGAGACTTAAAAACAATAGTTTCACTATCTTTCCTTCGTGTTGTAATAATAAAAACTATGACTTTTGATTGTGTTGAGATCTATATTCATGAAATGTCGCTATCTTTAAACCCCTAACCCTAAACTCCCTATTCCGACCTAGAGAGATGAAGTGGGCCGTGACAGTACTCGTATCTCTCCATTAAATTTTTTTATAATGATAATAGATCTTTTACCATGAAGTATTTAAATTTTAATTATTCATAAAGATGGTGACGAAGAAAAATCATTACTTTAACGTAATCCTGCTGGGATGCATCATTTTCCTCAGTTATTGTTTGTTCAAGGGTCTTTGCAGCCAGATGAATTTCAGCATCAAGGATCCAAGATAAATAATTATCGCCAGAAATGTCAAGGGCGACAAATTCTAATTTTGTGAGATTCGACATTTTCAGAATATTATATTAACAAAATAATAAGGTTTAATCAGGACAAGATTATTAAGACTACATATATATTCAGACCACATAAAATAATAAAATAGACACTACTTGAAACAAAGAAACATGTATCAATATAAATATTAAATAATCATTACCTTCTAAAATTTTATACTTTTTAAAAATTATCAAGCATTAAAAGTTATGATACGTATACGTATGTGGGTACTAAGAGAATCGTATTAATAACGTATTATAAAACTTAAAAGAATATAAAGCAAAAAAAATAACTTAGCATAAAGTATAGTAAATAGTTCTTCAGAAACTGTTAAATATTTATCATATTAGTTCTTTCGAAACTATTAGGAGTTGATCTTTTAGACCACCCAAAACTTTATTGATAGTACAAAACTAAATAAAAGACAATATGATACTTGAGGATTTAACTATACTTCCCTTTATTTTATTTTCTCTCTACTTCTTTCTTTCTATTTTTCTTCTATTTTCGATTGTGTTTCAAATTATAGCCTGAGCCCTCCATTTATACTAATTGAATATGGGCAATCTAACACTTCGACCGAGGCGGCAATCCACACAATTGAGTTGGCAACATGTAATGCCTTTGAAGACTTGAGGAGCAAGCCTTGCTTATGAGCATATCCATTACATAATCATACATAATATAAGAATTTTTTTTTAAAGTGGATAATGTTGTAAATAGTTACTAATGAATAAGACTAATACCTCTTAAGTTTCTAACAATTATAAAGATATCTCTCAAATTTTTAAAATCATTTAACCCCTTGTTACGAACTAGTAAAAGGGAGATTGATGTAAGGTAGAGAGTGCATGATGGCATAGTAGTGATTGTAGAGAGAGAATGCTTCGGCAATTGTCACCACCCAAGATTCATACTCACAATACTAAGGACCTCACATGCATAATCTAAAAGCTAGCTTGCTAGGTATCTCGTCTTATGCCCATTGGCAACCGCCTGTGTCTCATAATATTAATAATAATGGAAGTAGTGGTGGTGGGGTGAAAGTTGTATTATGTTGCAATGATGGTTGGTGAATTCTAATTGCTTACAAAGGATGAGAGAAGCATAGAAATGAGGAGGAGGAGGGGGTTTCAATGTTTTTGGGCTTGTTACCTCTTGACTGATTGATGATGCGTTGAGATTCTATTGGAAAGTTTAAAATGACAAAATAGATTATGAAGTTTTTTTTTTTCGTTTTTTTTTTGTCTTTTTGGTGGTGTGACTTTATGGTATTGGCACATTTATATCATACTCCAAAATTTTTAATTTACATTTTATTTTTCACAATAATAAGTTAAAAGGAATTTTACTAATGTAAACTTAAGTTTGAGGGCATAGTTACATTTTTTTTTGCTTTATTCAGGGAATACAATTTTTTTCTCCACATAATTATATAGGTTAAGAAGGGCATTTTTGGAATTTTAATTTATCAAAAATGCTGAAACTATTGGTTTTCACTAACTGTCACCTAACGAAAACGGTATTTCTTCAAGTTACCTGGTAAAGTAAAGGGTGTTTTTGGTATTTCGAAGTTAATATTTATAATAAAAATAAAATTAGGTTTCTTTGTGAGATTATCACATGGAATGGCCACTATGTTTAGAGATGACATGGTATACGCGCGAGTGACAGTCTTCAATGGAATTTTTATTTTTCCAAAATGTATTCAAATTTTTAGCCTAATTCTTCCTTCCTAGCGGGCTTGAAATCACAGTGGATAGCACACCACGTGATGTCCCACTTGTGTTTACTGTAAATTTTTTTTGCATATATCAAGTTTCTACTTACAAATTCATTTATACTTATGTTTGTATCTTGAATTTATGTAAGAAAAGGAAAAGCAAATGAAAGAGAGAGAAAACTAAATAAACGAAATAACAAAAACTAAATTTATTTCTTTATTTTTTGCTTTGGTTAGAAAATAAGAAGAAATTAGTAGCAACTTCATAAAAAAATTAATTATTCTTATTTGGTTACTCCTATTATTTTCATTTCCCTTTCTCTCTTGATCTTCCTTTTCCTTTTCCTCCATAAATTTAGCATCCAAACATAGCATAAACAAATTGAATGGGTTGGTTCAATATTCTTAAAGATAAAATGAAGTAATACAGTATTCAAAATCCAAACATAGTATTAACAAAATCGGATGGGTTGGTTCGACAGACTTGAGATGCCTAGAATACACACAAGTCAAATATACCTCATCTGGAAACCATAACTGACAGAACAGAAAGTTGGATACCAAAAGAATACAAGCAGGTCTCCATTCACCAAACTGGGAACTAAAATGTCCTTTCAGTGTTATCCCATAAAGAAATGGTAAAGCGCGTAGAGCGCCCAAGCAGATCTAGCCTCTAGAAATCTGCAAAACCAAGAAGCATTTACGTACAGCATCCAGGCTTTAAGAAGTAGTTTCATAGGGGAGAAGTGCAGCAGCCACAATCCTGCCTTCCTCATTCAGTATGTTGTATGTTGATGAAGCATTTCTCTGCAACGAATCAAATGGAAGTTTATGACTGCTAATTTTTCAGTAAGTCAAAGGAATCCACAGCAGCCTAATAGGGCCAGACTTGATTGATACATGATTTCTATACTGTAATGTTTATTAGTCTGCTTGCAAACTGGAACAGATCAGTATTTCTTCATAATCATAGACTCCTCAGATTATGTGCCTATCAACTTCCATTATCCTCATATAAGCATATGCATCAAATCTCCAACCATATCATGTCGAATGGAATCGGACAATAGATCTGAGACTGCATGACCTCGAATTACAACTAATCCTCTTCTTCCTAATTAGATAAAATTTTGTAAGAGTGTGTTTTCATTTCAATCATCCCTCTTTTAAATTGTCCTTCATGTTGTTGTCTGAAATAATTGTCTAGTTATTCCAAACGCCATCTATAAATTTTTGCAGCAAAAGAGAAGTGTTAAGATTCAGGTTTCAATCAAAAGTATGTGAACCAACAATGAACACAACAGTGGAAGCAGTTGAGGCCGAGTATCAGTAGGTTTTTGGGTTAAAGAGGAATAAGCCTCGTCTGAGGAGAAGAATTAAATAAAAACATGACATAAACATGAGAATATTATAAGGACAATGCAATGCAGAAACAAAGAATACAGTAGTATTTAAGATTACGGCAAAAAAGGAAAAACTCTCAAAAGTTATCTGTTGTTGTCCAACAGCTAATATATACATTATAATCATCCTCCCTATATGATGAAGAACCAGCACAGCTACACAGGTGATTAATTTGGTCATTCTGGTTGACGGCAACATTCTAATTGTCATCAGCAAGGAGGTCAGTTCTAACTGGTAAAACTGTTTATTCACATGGAGTACTACTGGTTGGAATCACTTTCACTCTACTGCCTGAAGGATTTAAGTAACCATTCCTTTTGGTCACCAAAAAAGGCAAAAGTAAAATAAAGTGCAGAATCAAAACGCAAGAAATTCAAATTCCAACCCTGTTAAAATTCTAATTTTTTTTTTCAATTTCAGTGAAATGTAAAAATGCTGGCTTTTCAAAATCTCAACATGGTGCTCAAGCAGTCTTTTGCTGCATAGAGGTATGGTTGATCTCGATAAGACCAGAGCTCTGAACCAGATTCATAAAACTTAATGAGGTGACAAGTATTATGTGATATGCGAAATATATTGAAACAAATTTTCATCCAAGCTAACCTACATGACAATGATTGTTTCGTGGACAAGGATTTATGTTACCTTTGGGGTTGAATGTTGCCCAAAGTGTCAGTATCAGTTATTCATTCTATCAAACGCACATTGCAATGTTCCCCTCTCTAAAGTATAAAGTTTAGAGCAAATAGAGAGATTGTTTTATGATAAATACCGAGTCAAGAACTTCTAGCTTCATGCCAGTAGACCGAACGAAGCGCCGGAGTTCAGGATCTACTAATTGGATATACCTCCCACAGCCAAGGATCAAAATTTCTGTAATTTATTGGATGAAACATATATGAAGGACAGGACATGCAGATAGCAAAATGAAATAAACATTGTTATAAAAGCTAATGGCTTCCACTCTATATCAGAGGTTCAATAACTATGTCAAAAGCATTTCAACAAGAGCAACATTAATGAGAGAAACCAAGTCTAGTTCACGTGTGACAGAATGTATGGTCATTTTCCTGACAAGTATATCTTATTTAACACTTGAGGACAATACTTATACCTTTGATATTTACAGACGCAAGCCTAAACTTGATGAATCTTCCTTGAATAATCCAGGAAGTACGGGTACAACCCAAAATTTGTATTCTTTATTGCGATTAAAATAAAAACTAATAGTCTCCAATTAAATTTGCAGTAGGGAAACCAGTGCCTTGTATAGATTTTTAAATTTTTTAACTTTTGATACCATTTGTAGCCAATTCTTCCCAAAAGTAGTTTTTGCCATGTGGTTCATGCGGTCAATCACTAAAGCTCAGGCCATTGGTAGTACTGCCGAGATTCCAGATGCTCCCTCATTGGACGATTAGTGTTTATTGGACTCAACAATCTGAGAACTTAGATGACTTTCTGGCCACAGGGGGAACAACAATTAAAAAAATTAGTTGATCTTCTAAGCTGGATCAAGTTTCTTGGTCTTGGCTGAACAGTGGATAGTCTATCTCTGCTCTACTTTCATGGACTTCTCTAAATTTGATAAATACCCACAGATGCATTTGGCCGTGGGCATGAGCATGGATGTGAGTTATGTGTCCCACACATCCAAACCTGCATACAGCCAAGAAGCATATCTGATAATTCAAATCTTATGCGTAGTTGTGCAAAACTTTTCACAATATGTTCCTTTTATTGGATGCACATCACTTACTTCAGTAAATAGTTGAATCTCACCTGGTATGGGCCGCACAATTTGGAACATAGATAAGCTGCATCATAGCATATAGATGATGATATGTCAGATGCCGGTATAAAACTAAGACCCCACAAGAAAATTTTTAATTACTCCAGCAAACATTTTTTTTGATAAGGTAGCTTACTTTCAAAAAGATACTTTGTACAGAGAAACTTTTAACTTCTATCGACTACAGAGGCTTAAATAATGGTTCAGTATCTAACATTTTTTTATGCTGCGTCCGTGTTGTCAGACTTAACAAGTCCGGTGTGTTGCTCAAAGACACACGGACATGCACACAGTCTGTCTTGGTACACAGGGAATATTGAACAAAATCAATATAAATTGCTAACCTGGACTCTAGTTCATTGGGGAGTTTGTAACGACATTTATGATCCAATTTTTAACAACAAAATAAGAGAGCAAGAACTTTGATGCCAAAGTTGACTTCTCATTTGGTTCAAATTCATTAAGGGAAGTCCCCTCCTAAAACTTTTCTAGGTTTTTATTTTGAGCAAGTCAATAAAAGCACACAAACCATTAACTGAATTCAGAATTAGTATAACTCAATCCACAAGTGTTGCAACTCTAATCATGTGGATGGATTACTTCTCAGGAAAAAAAAAATCTTAATTGACATTATTTACCGCATTTTTTACAAGTATTAATGTTATTTACCTATGAATATACTTATCACTAAAAATGTGTCTTTGGACACTAATGATTACATACATGATGGGTGAAACTAATTCTTTCATAAGTGCTACCTAAACTTAAGTTTGACTCGCAAATGGTCAGCAAGAAAATAACAAATCTACATATTACAATAGATTAAACAAATGTGCACCACCCTATCCACTTCAACATTTCATTCATTCCTGGCCCGGTTTCTCAAAAGGTGAAGATTCAAGCATTGTTTTACAGTGGTACCTAAAAACACCAAAAATCATACTCCTTTAAATTATTTCCCATTTCAAATCAGGTATTTTCATCTGCTGCTTCTTCCAATCTAGACTTTGCATACAAATAATCCTGTTGAAATTTCATTTGCATATAAGTATTCGTGTCCAAATTTCCTTTTTGAAGCAGTATGTTTTTGTTTCACTAAATTTAAAATTCTAATATATTTCTTGAAGCTTTTTTTTCTTTCTCTTTAAGTAAGCAGATTTCATGAAGCTTCATCCAGAAACAATATCACACTTATCAAAATTTCACAATTTTTACTTATTTATTTTTGGCATATAAAGCAATGTGGACGGACTCGTTATATTTGAACTTGTGCTGACAACATATCATTTAACCATGACTTTCAATATTGTCTGTACAGAGGGCCAATCACAATATACCTATACCTGCATGCATATAGCATAAACCTGATTTCATTTGTTCCACATAATCAAAAGAGAAGTGGTATAATTTTAGCATAAACCTGATTTCCGAAGCACTAAGTCTTTTACATCCAAGAAATCAAATAGAAACACATAAAACTAGAATTGTGTGTGCCCAAAAGACAACAAATAGAAAGAGAAAAAATTAAGTACACATGTACCTATCTACAGTGATCTCTGAGAATTTCTTGGGACTCCAAGACGTCACCAAGTTCCCCACACAAAGCACACTGCCTTCGTAGTTAACCCCATTCACTGTGAACCCCTCATCTGTATACCTAACAAGAGAAATTCAAACAAATTTGAAACATAAGCCACCCTATCATACAGTCCAAAAAAGATCACTTACAAAATTTATCATACTTTTTCAACCTCAACTAACATGTAGTTGGTCTGAGCGCAGTTGCGGGCACGGTGCACAATTCAAATTGAGCATAAATTATATCAGAACAATAATCAGCTTATTTCTTTACAGTTTGCACCAGTGCAAAATATTCAGAAAACTTGGCTGATCAATATCACCATATACATATTTATAGATAAACTATAAAAACCTGTTCATATACCCAAACAAACATATTCTTGAGTCAGTAAAACAATCTATTCATGAGTGGGCTATGATCAGTGTAAAGAAGGCATGAATGGTACAATTTTTAGGTGGAAGTCAGTGTAAACAGGCAAAAACAGAAGAATTTGAGGCAATAATTAAATATTTTGTAGAGGAAGATTGTGTTTACCCTTGGAATCGTAACTGGTCTTCGGGGACGTTGTCGATGAGGTTGATCTGATCGTAGAGAGAGAAAGCGCGCCTCAGTGATGGCAACGGTTGCTGGTTCGGCGGCTTTGGGGTCTCCTTTCTGAGTGCTCGCATGAGAGTTGGCAGTGTTGCCACTGCTCTCTGTCTCACCGCCATATCTCTCTCTCTCTCTCTCCCTCTCCCTCTCTCTCTCCGTAGCTCAGGACGGGAATGAGGGCTTCTTTGTGCTATAGTCCCTCTGCTTCTCTTGTGTTACAGAAATTCCTCAATATTTTTTGTATTTTCGAAGTTATGCCTCATAATTGTTGTCATTTCAGAAATCAATCCCTGGAAAAAAATTCTAAAAATGAACTGAAAAGTTTGATAGTGCAGAATATTTTGACACTCGTGCTTATAAATTTTGTTATGTGACATTTACCTTTTTAAAAGACTATTCATTTGAAATAAACTATTGTTGCTGATTTAATAGAAAGCCATGTGCATAATTTAAGCAATTTCAAAATGAACTTCAGAAATGCAAAAAAAAATAAAAGGTTGAAAATGCCTAATCAACACTTAGCCGAACTGAGTCAAGTAATGAGTTTAACAAAGTTTGATTTGATAACTATAATGAGCTTTAAAATATATTTTAAGTTTAGTTTGTTTAACGTTTGAACATAGTTCAAATGAGCCAAGCTGGCTCGTTTGGTTGGATTTTTTTCAAGTTGTTTGGCTTGAATTTTTGTTTATAAGTAAAAAAGTCAAGATTTTTAATTTTTTTTGCTTATTTTTATTTGTATTTTTCTTTTCTGCTTATTTTATGTTGTTAAAAGCAAAAAAAGTAAAAAAATCTAACTTTTTCTTTGCTTATTAGCCAAAAAATAAAAATTAAAAAAACTTCAAAAAAATTATAACAAACAAGCTTAAAAGCTTGACTTGTTTAACGTTTGAATAAAATCCAACTAAACTTGAGTAGCTTAATTTTTTAAGTACATATAAATTTATTGAGTTAAGTTTAAATTGAGCTCAAGAAATTTTTAAGTTTTAAAATATATTCAAGTTTTAGCTGTTTATATAATGATCCAATTTAGCTTGATTCTTTTACAAGCTTATGCCCAATAGGAGGAAAAAAAAACTGAAAACCGCCAACTCCTTTATTTACGTGGCTGAGTAATTAATTACAAAAACATAAACTAAGCAAAGTTTAGATTGAAAAATATAGTATACAATATACATAAAGAAAAGTATATGCATCTATACATGTACATATACCGCCTTAAAATCTGATATCGCAGCTTCTACAATGGAATCTCATCTATAGCCCTAGCCATAAAATACAGGCCCTGGTTTTGCCTTACAACCGGCTCATCATACAATGTGTATAAGCTTCATCAAGACCGGCCAATCATATCTGAAACCAAAATTCAAGAGAGGCATAGGGATGAAATCCTTAGCTTGATTTAAGCAAGCATCAAACATCCAATTTCAATTTTTTGATAAGCCACAGACCTGAACTAGATAAATTAGATGGAAACTCAGTTCTTCATGCTCATATCCGGGTCTTTATGATAAGGTTATAACACTCAAAACAACCATCCGGGCTTCAATTTTGTTGATTAACCAGGAAAAGGAAACTCATCATACAATGGGATACAACAATAAATGTAGATGGGTTCAAGCTCAGAGCACGATTAAAGCCCTAAAAA
The DNA here is from genome assembly GCA_033060915.1 of Euryodendron excelsum. Classification (NCBI taxonomy): domain Eukaryota; kingdom Viridiplantae; phylum Streptophyta; class Magnoliopsida; order Ericales; family Pentaphylacaceae; genus Euryodendron; species Euryodendron excelsum. The sequence goes on along the minus strand of CM065377.1, from coordinate 72,604,799 downwards.
AGTACGATTAATATCAGCAGGCTCAGTCAAAATAAATAGTCTTCAAATCATGTCATGATGTAATACCGGAGACTACTGTGGTAGAAATCGTCAAATATCACTGAGTGGGAAAGTCGATGTAAATGCAATTTCCTCTCACTATATAACTCAATTGAACTGGTTCGGTACAACCGGAAAGCTAGCAAAATCAACAAACCAAACAATACTTACTCAACCCAGCCGAGGAAAGAACATGTAAATGCCGCAAATAACATTTGCAAACATAATTGAGAACATACAAAATGGCTTTTCTACCGTTAATACTTTTTCAAGAGGGTAAATCTAAAGACTTGATGCATCAAGGCATAGCATAAGTAGGAGCTGGCAAGAAAGGAAATGGCGCGACAGAAGCATATGCTACAGGTGCGTGTGCTTGAGCATCTACAGCTGCATGTTTCACCTTTTTTTGACGGTTGACAATTTCAATCTCTTGTACCAAAGTTTCTGAGGAAGACAAGTACTCACTAATCCCCTCTGACTTTTCTTCCCCCAGTTCCTGCTGGTTATCAGAAAGCCGATGAAACATCATCCCACACATAAATACAGGAAGATACAGAAGGCTGGCGTGGAACATTCTCCTAGCACTCTTTGTTGTGCGGTTCAGGTAAAATGAGAGCGCTGTCCCACTGATTGCACAAGTGAGGAGTGTTGATTCAAGACAAAACCATCCAGAAGTTATACCCCCTGCATAAAGACTTTCAAGTTTAAATTGTGCAATGCAATGAATTATTGAGAGTAATAACAAGGTTATCTTAAATAGAAATTATTCAAATTATGCCACTACAATGTATCGGGCTATGGGTAACAACTGCACTCTCTCAACCGGAAAGTGGGATATGAAAAGATTTCATGAAGTTTAAAAACATAAGCAACAGGAAGTTGATCACTGTTGAATAAAGTCATTTTATGGCCTCAAATAACTTAAATCAGAACTCAATGGATTGATAAGTCTAACAACCTAACCACCTGTTAAAATTTTATACAGATGCTATCTGCAGACACAATTTGATAACTGAATCTACAAGTCTATGAGCCATTTAGATCTTGCCAGTAGAATCATGATACCTGAAGCAAATTATAAAATAAAGAGCACTGCTTTAACTTTGTCCTCACCAAGCAAGCTTTACGGCCCTCCCTCCCTCCTCTCCAAATATAAATAAATAAAAATAAATAAATCCCATTTTGGAAGCACATCATAGTCAAAATTGTGTCCATCACCTTCTCCAATTAATGTAAGGAAATGCAATGAAGAAACAGGAGAAAAATAAGGAAGCATAAGAATAGCTCATGAAGGAAAAGCACCAAATAGTTAACATGATATGAACTATATAGAATTGTAATGCTCAAGATTACACAGAGAGAGAGAGAGAGAGAGAGAGAGAGAGAGAGAGAGAGAGAGAGAGAGAGAGAGATCAAATACCAGAAACAAAGAGACCTAATTGCCATTATGAACAAGCAAAGAAGTATATGAATGATTTTTTTCCGTTTTCGTTTAAGTAGAAAGAGACAAACTACAATATGGGGTCTAAACATTCAACATGCAATCTTTGCATTGTAAAATTTCATTCGAACTAAAAAATTGTTAAAATTCAGGAAGGGACAATAATGAAACTAGACATAAAAAAAAAAAACAGAATGAGAAAAGTTAGCACACATATATAAGAGACTGACTCACAATCATAGGCTAAGTAACCCAAAGGAATTAGATATAGGCAGTTCCTCAAAGCCACCAATGCAGTTCTTTGACCAGAAGCATCAGCAAGAGAGAACATCCTAAACCTGAGCAAAGCAACCAAAGAAATAAGAAAGAACGAAAGGAACCAAGTGAACTGCTTTACGATTCAATTGGCATGACTCACATGCAGAAGGCTCCCACACCAGCTGCATGAGACATCTACTTAGAGAATAAAATTTAGCATGCAACCTTTCAAAAACCTAAGTATAACTAGCAATGTACTTTATCACACCCTTTTCATTAGATGTATTGCAAGATACATCAACATTTATAGTAAAAGACAGCGACGATAATGTCACGAGGTCATGTGTCAGTGTCACACAGCCCCAAGGTGAACACGTCTTAAGCCAATCTTGACTATAAGCCACAAGATGGCGTACACGAAAATTAGATGCATGAAGATTCTTCATGCAAATAAACTCATTGTAAATCCCGTTGAAAAATGGCGTAATATATGTGCAGCTGACTTCAAACCAATTGGACTATGGCTCTGAAACAAGGATAATGACAAAGAGAGGTCTTATAAATTCAAACTTCAAACACTACCATGTATACATACCCTCCGGCAGCATAATCGTCGCGACACAAGTATGCAAGGGCCATAAAATGAGGTATTTGCCAAAAATAGAGGGCAGCAGGGAGAATCATTCCATTAAGTGAAACATGACCGGAAGCAGCAACCCACCTTAAAACCAAAAACAAAGAAGCATTAGCATGCAACATTGAAGATGCAGCCAATGGCGATAGATGTGATATGCATCGTGCATTCTGATTACACGTGCAAAATTGGTCAGTGTTGAAAACTCCAAAGCAATCAACAAAGCCAGGTAAGCAAGATCTACCAGAAAATATTAGGTTTCAAGCAAGATAACCATACTATACACAGAGAAACGTAACTTCATGCATGATTTGAAAAACAGCTGGATATCTATAACCCCAATCATTAAATCTTCAATTTCATAAGCATTACCCATTCTTTAGTAGGCTCCTTTATTCAATATCAACCCAAATGCATAGAAAGAGTCCACTAAGAAAGGATGTTGTCCCTGGTGGAAATAACTGTAGAAATGAACAATGGACTACATTGAGAGGTCTGAAGTCTAAAATGTCCACCATATCAAAAGCTGCACATTCAGCACCGTGATCATTTGAACTTCTAGAGCATATTGTACAACTAATACAATCTTTTAAACAATGTAAAATGAAATTTTAGAGGTCAAAGTAATTACATTCCATTTACATGTAGTCTCACCTCTGGAATCATTTTCCTCACATGTAACTTTTAAGGATGTGACATGAGCTCTAAATGATGCAATCAATGAGGAATCCTAAAACCAGCATACTATAATGCTAATTAAAAACTATCTACTGAAAGATTTTTCGATGAAGCATGTGGATCCTAAACCATGATTTATAACCTTGTAAAATGTCTCTTCACAAATAACCAAGACATAATCTCTTGCAGAAGGCAAATCTACAGCATGAAGAGCAAATTGATTTGCACTCAATGGCAACAGGAAAAGTTGACTAAATCATGTATTGTCAAAGCCATTAGGAAAAAAAGATTTGGGAATCCGATATGACAAATAAAGAGGCCACAGATATCTAAACAGAAAGTTACCCAAGAAGGGGAGGAATAGCACCAACAACAGCTCCAACCCACGTATTTACTGGATGCATCTGCTTTAAAGGAGTGTATACAAATGCATATAGAAACAGATTGGAAGCTGCAAGCCCAGCTGCCCACATATTAGCCTGCAAAAACCTTGTCAGAAGTTGCAACATTAGTCCTTCTGTCTGTAGAAGATTAAACAACAGCAAGCAATTCAAATACTTTTTTAAATAGCAAGAACATTGGTTGTGAAATTATTCAGCCACCTTGCATGCCAACAAAGCAGTGCCAGCAGCACCAACGGAAGATGCCCAGCTGACTGCATGAGGTACGGTAATACGTCCTGAAGGAAGTGGTCTTTGCCTTGTTCTCTTCATCTTGGCATCATTATTTATCTCAAAAACCTAATACACACAATGTCAATGAAAACCATTTCAATGTCTACCAGCTTAAGAAAATCAAACAAGCACAGTCCATGCTGAATACCAGGATTGAAGCTTGTAAGTCGTATATAGTAGGAACAGATAAGAAATGCTATTTTTTTCATAAAAAAAAAATTGTTAACAAAGGAAGAAACGTTGAGACTGACAAAAGGAAGCAAGAGACACTATGAAGCATGAAAATTATTTATGCAATAAGACAATCAAGGATAAGGAGTCCATTTAATATATTGGTAATGCAAATGTGGCACAAGGAGAAAACAATAAATAAGATTTTTCGATAACTTTAGAAGATATCAACTTTCAATGCATAATGATGGCTCATTAGTGTCATTGGATAATATTTGCAGTCTCTTCTACAATTTGAGACCATCAGTACATAGAAATTGCACCACCAAATCTCAAACCACAGACATTTCACTTTCTGTAGAGTAAAAAGTTATTGCAAAAGCCATTTTGGTAGAAACAATCTACAGCCAAAGGCAGATTTTAATTCATTCGTTTTAATTTATTAATCAATCAAAATTGCTTAACATGTGTTGTTTCAGTTCCGAATTTTGTCTATTACACACATATTAAGGTGTAATGAGATGTTAAAAAGTTTATGTAGCATCCACATGTAAAGGGAATCCCATAGTTCACAAATAGATCTAACAACAGACAATTCAAACTCATGGCCGTTATAGTCCCAATGATCTAAGAGTCAATTTCAATGAAGGCTTAGGAATTTAATTCATTAGATTGGAGACACAGTGGGGTTGGAGTTTTTGGCAGGGGGTTGTTTAACCTTTGACATCTCAGACTTGTAAGACAATATTTTTCCCCTGAAATCAAGAAGCCATATAGATTAGAGGAGTCTAAATCCTTTTCTCAGGAGAACTGAAATTATTGGACCTCCCATAGATATCAATTGGAGATCTAAGCCACGATACCCATTTAAGGCACAAAGTTGAAGTTTATATGGATTCAGTGTATAGGAACACTTCTTTTTCCCCTGACACACTAGCAAAACTCTATCAAGCACCTCACCCGTTATGTGATGACGTCACTGAAGAAGTTATACATTACTATATCCTATACTTTCAATCTATTTCTTATTTTCATATGTATATTGAGCATCTTCTATACACTAAATTGTAGTTGAAACTTACGATTCAAGATTTTATTTGCAATTTAGAAAAATGAAATTTTGACACAATTCAAATTTCATTTGACACCTTTGGTTGATATATAAAATATTTGATTCAAAACCATTTGAGTGAAAGAAAATGCAAGGGTTAGGCTACAATATGTACAGGGCAAAAATTTACAGAAATGTAAGGGATGCCTTTGCCAAAGTGTTAGCATATTCTGCAATTTAAGCTTAATGGAAAAAGCATATTAAATGAAATATGAAACAAAATAAAATGACAAATAAAGACAATGTTCAATAATGTAAAACTTCAATTGCAATACAAATTAAACCAAAATTCTAAAATAATTCATTTACAAACCTGATTTAAGGAGTTAGCAGATGCTGCAACCATCATGGTACCAGCACAGGTGCAACAGAGCCCCACATAATCAATGGCATTACCACTCCCAAGAACATATCCGGTCCCAGAAGTAGCAACAACTAGCATGCTGAAGTGAATGTATAAAAAATATCGGAAGCAGAAATTCCATACATATGGCACTCCAAATTTCTAGAAGGGAATATAACATACAGCGAAATGGATAGGTTTTAAGAAACGTATATAAAGAAGTAACTGCATAGTTGTGATCATCACAAGTCCAGCTGAGGTATTAAGGTTATTGACAAAAACTTAAAAGTGACAATGCAAAAGGCTGGCAGGTGCTAAATGTTATTCTACTTCTCAGACATCAAATCTTGGCTATATAAAAATGACGAGAACAATTAGTGTCAATTCTTTTTCATGGCATTTGTCCATAGATTAGATTAATAGTCATACCCCTAAAATTAAAAAAGACAGCAACTAACATGCAGCATGTGTTGCAATGACACAGAACAGCCCCAATCACTCCCAAAGCACATGCATTGTTCCAGTGCTCAATGAAAGGGGGACGCCTTATGAGATGGAGATCCAAGGCTATTTTTGGGGAAGAAAAGGAATTTCAAAGAGTTGATTTTTTATGCAGAGAAAATTAAGATAATATTTAGGAAACGCTAATGTTTAGTTACCAAAAGAAGATAGAGGGTATTGATTAGATTGTGATTTTATTTAGTATAGGGGGTTGAGTTTTCTTCACGTCAAAGTAATTTCCATATAAGTAATACTTACGAGTCAAGTATGTTGGATTATTATATAAATCTGCTGTAATAGAGCATGGAGGGCAGCTTTTTTGGAAAGAATAATATTCAGTTTATTGTGTTTGCTTTAGTTCCTTAATTCTTGCTTCCCTAGGGAGGCCATAACTCGTGGTATTCGAGCCGTTACATGATGAAAATTTCAGATTTTGCACATTTTCGGCCTTTGATCCGAGTTTATTTGGGTTGAACTTCCAAGCAGGCTAACATCAGTTTGGTATCAGAGCAACAAGATCAACATGGTAAACAGCACTGAGCGTGATGAAAAACTGTAGTACCATGATAAGAAGATCGAGCACCTTGAGCACATGATCGAAGAGTTACAAAAAGATTCTAATGGTTGCCTACAACGCCTCGAAATTATGGTGATCTCTCTTTTAAAGAGAAGGTGTTCCGAAGAATATGAGAAGGCTCACCATGTAAGCCAACAATGTAAAATTGAGAAGGCAATGGTTGCAGTTGATGCAGCTATCAATAAAAGTACAAAAGATGCGCCAAAAATCAGATTTGAGGATGTTAAAATTGTAGAAGCAATAGACGCAAAACTTTGTGTCACAAAACAAATTGATAACATTGATATTCTCCAATCTGACTTTGACATACCAAAATAATATAGCAGTTTAGATGCAAGGGTAGATTTGTCAATATCAACACTTTTGCCTAACACTAAGACGAGGAAATCAGACAGACAAAGCCTCATTTCAATTCCAACATGGGGCCAGAGATTCAAACTACTTGTGCTCCTCCATTACAAAACTCGAGGTCGAGTTTTCTCCAACATGGGGGGAATTGATAAGGTGGAGATCCAACTCTATTTTTGGGGGAAAAAAAGAAATTTCAAAGAGCTGATTTTTTATGTAGAGAGAATTAAGATAATAATAATAATAATTTTTTTAAGAAACACTAGTGTTTAGTTACCAAAAGAAGATAGAGAGTATTGATTAGATTGTGATTTTATTTAGTATAGGGGGTTGAGTTTTCTTCAAGTCAAAGTAATTTACATATAAGTATTATTTAGGAGTCAAGTATGTTGAATTATTATATAAATCTACTGTAATAGAGCATGGAGGGCAGTTTTTTTTGGAGAGAATAATATTTAGTTTATTGTTTTTTCTTTAGTTCCTTAATTCTTGCTTCCCTAGGGTTTCTTTGGAGGCCATAGCTCGTGCTATTCGAGCCGTTACATGCTGAAAATTTCAGATTTTGCACATTTTTGGCCTTTGATCCGAGTTTATTCAGGTTGAACTTCAAAGCAGGCTACATCAACGCCCCATCGGGCACAACCGGTCCCTGTGCATAGTAGCTGGGCCCGCAAAGTGGGTTTGTAGAAATCAATTAGAATGCGCTTGGCTCAAATGCACTGCATCAGCCATTAAGCATCTAGAAGTCAAGAACTAAGCACAATTTGTCCTGACGAGTCTAGATGCACTCCAAAGTCATTTATTCAATCAAAACTCACTTGAAACAGCCCCTAACTTTTATTTCATTAAGCATCTAGCAGACTTCAAAAATCTCCATCTACACTCCCAACCCAAGTTACTGTAGCTTGTCTATTCATAGAAGCTGACAGCCAACTTAAATATATTGAAGTAAAAAGAAGAGTTTCTAGCAGGATCACAAGAAAAGTATTTAATACCAATGCAATTGAATGTGAAGTCCTATTCCAATTTGTCATGGAAAATGTATTTCATTTATATTGCTTAGCTGGTCTAGTATATATCAGACCTATAAATGTATCTGCAATAGTTAGTCCAGTACTCAATGATGCCTGGGTCTGCTGAATCTAACTCATAGCTGATGGTACATGCGGACCCACGAAGAATAGAAATCCATAATAATGGAATATTATATGATGCACATGAAGCCAGTGGCGGACCTAGGTTTTTTGTTGAGGGGGGCCAATGTAAATTTTTTTAAATTTAGCATGGGCCAAGGTAAAATCTCTTCAACTTTGGGGGCCAATACACTATATTTTATCATAAATACCCAAAAACCTATAGGAGGTAAACAGAATTTTGGATGCATTGGGGGTAGCTGTGGCCTCCGCCCTCCAGCCGTGTTTACCAGCGCGTGAAGCATGATCACACGAGTAAGCATTCAGTGAAACTTATCTATTTGGGTAAGGCATCCTTTGATCATTTGTTCATAAACAAAGGTTTCACATATTGTTCAAAAGTAAAAATTATTTCCTGGAGAAAACTCAAAATTTTCAAAAATCATTATCCTGCTCAACTAAAATAGTCAAAAACTTAGGGGCCGTTTGATAAACTTCATATGAGCAATGAAGATGCTCAAGTAAAAAAAAATTATGTAAAAAGGATGAGGATCCCAATTTCTGGTTTAAAGGAAGCTAAAGAAAGAAACTTTACCAATCTAATTAGAGAAGGGGATAAGAAAAATGTTATTAAGTGGGTGAAGGTTGATGAAGGAAGTCTGCGTAGGCAATTTGATATGTTCAAGAAGTGCATAACTTAGATAATTAATATGCCTCGGCCTTCCTTGTGGATTCCTCAATTCTCCAACTCATCTGCAAACTGAAGGTCACGGCTACAGAAGTTGCCAACGGGAAAACATTTCCTTCTTGTCCAGGCTAACTTTCTAATGTAAATCATATACTAGATTGAAAAGTTTCATTAGATTAATTTGATAAATTTCAAATAAGAATGAAAACTGCGCTTACATCATACATATCATCCGCTGCTATTATCCTTTCTAGGTTTTCAAAATCCTTCTATTGATAACAGAGGGATAACTCATTATCCAGTAATAACATAAGCACGAGAAACAAAAATTTAAAAATAAATTTCACCAAAAAAAGAAGTCATAACTTCAACAAGAGTCAAAATTCAAACACGAAATGAACTCGTCCGAAATTCTAACCTGAGCCGAGCCTTGGAGAGCTCCCAATAACACCGCCCGTAATGCCGAGCCAACTCCACCACATCCCTCGCCCTCGACGCAGCCAGCAACGACGAGGCATCGATTGCAGCGGCAGAAGAGGCGAACCCGGAGGATTGAATCCCATCGAGCTTCTGAAACCCTTGTTTGGGAGCATCGGCAGAGGAAGGTGAGCTCGCGCTGGTTGAATAGAATTGAGAGAGAGAGAGTGATCTCTCAAGGCCATAGTATATAGTGGAAATGCCCGAGAAGAGAAAGGTGGATTTGGACTTAGGGTTAGAGGAGCTGAGGTCCGTCAGGAGTTTTGTCAGTGAGTTTCTCCGCATGTCGCAGTTTCGGAGATTAGAGAGAGAGAGAGAGAGAGGGAGAGAGAGAAGAGAGATGGCGTTTGGGAATTGATCGAATGTTCAGATATCTGAAGATATAATTAAGCTTTGGTCAGCGTGAAAGATACTGCGTTAATACCCCGCAGGGGAGGATGCTAAGTCACGTACCAATGACATTAAAGCCTAAGAAATATTGCAATGGACGAATAGCCTGATTGGAAAGTCATTTTCAGTTATTTGTTTTCCCCTTTAAATGATTAACAGCCTGATTGGAGTTCGAGGACATAGTTTGCTGGAAAACTTATTTAGAACGAGATGTAATGTGTGCTCGTTACGGGTACAAAATTTATTCCGATATTCTAAACAAAAACGTTTAAAAAAGGTATGAAAAACGTTTTGAAAATTTTTATAATCTTAACGAAAACATATGGAAGACGTTTTGAAAAACTCATGTAAAATATATATGAATTTTTATATATTTTTTTCTTAAGTACTAACTAATAATCTATTAAATTATTTAATAAGTTTTGATGAAGTTTTTTAAGTTTGGCAAAAACTTTTTATTAAGATTTCTATTAAAATTTTTAATTGATTTTTAATTATTTTTCTACTTCTCATTTTTTTTAATTATTTGGCTGTTTGATGCTTTCGTTTTTCTAGCGCTTCTCACTTTCATTTTCTCTTTTTGACAATTATGCTCGAGAAAAAGAAAGGAACTGAAAAGAGTGAAAAATAATAATTCCCTTTGTTTCTACGTTTGGTCTCACATTAGAATGTAAAGAAAAAAAAATTTCAAAGAAAAATAAGTGAAAGTTAATTTTTTCATACTATTTTCTTTCCCTTTTTTTTTTTTTTAAAGTTTCAAATAAAAAAAAAGTTTTTTTCCTTTTACTTTACTTTCATCTCTTTACAAAACTAAATAGAGAAAACATAGTTGCTTTTCCTACCGTTCCTCTTTCGCTTCCTCTCTTTCCTTTCAATACGTTCCAAACACGCCCCCACTTCAGCTGAGCTATGCATGGAAGGAAATGAACAGTGGAATCTCTGAAAAGGTGAGAGAAACCAGAGCAGATGACTATTGGGGAGATGGGTCTTGCAGAGCGTTAGAGGCAGATCTTCGAACTCTAGCAGCAATGGAGGAAAGAGTTCTTCGATAGGCCTTTTGCAGAGGAGGAAGTGAAAGGAGTTCATTTTAGAGCTAAAGTGCTCCTTAAGTCTCCTAGTACTGCTTGTAGAACCATTAAAGGCTTCTTCTATTTTTTTAAAATTCTAGGACATTCTTTCACAAATGTTGCATTGGAAATTTGATAGTTATTATCTGTTTCATGAACTTGGTATATATATATATATATATATGTTTAAGGGAACTAAGGCAGATATATAATTTTCTGTGGTAGAATTGCAATCCATCACAGATTTAGGCTACAAAGCTTATGCAGTTTGATTAATTAACTTAAACCCCATATAGAGTTTGATATGAATTCAATGGGAGCTTTTATCACAAAGTTTCTTGTAAGAAATTGGAAATGCAAAATATGATTTATAAATGATACAAGAAGCTCCAAGTACAAAGGTCTTCAATTCTTTTTGGATCAAGTGAATGCTCAACATAGAGAAATCAACACTGCATTTCTCTAGTACCATTGCAAGCAGTAACTCTCTTATATTCTGTCTCTCCCACTTTATTTATTTTCTCATATTACCTTCATAACTAAAATTATATGCCTACACTCTTAAGTCACTGCCCTGGCTACCCTTGTTCTCTCCATTAATATTTCCTTCAAAACTTGATATAATTGTATTAATTTGCACATATGATATAGACCGCAAAATTAAATCAGTTGTCGTCAAGGCTGTAAGGAGAAAGTAAAACCTGTCTAGGTGATCCTTGTGAAGAATCCATTTAGTAGAGTTTATTTCAAATTTTTTTTTCATTTGATTTTTTTTGATTTATAAGTCAAAAAATTAAATTTTTTTTGCTAATTTTACTTTTCTAAACTAAAAATTAAAAAAAACTATAAAAATAAAGCTAAAATGTCATGCCAACACATGTCTTAAAGTTTCCAAAGAACCATTCGGACATTTTATCTTCAGTAGAGATTTTTATGACAATGGTCACTAACAAACTAGTCACCGGCAAACTACTAACATAGTTTCCTAACATGATAGATGTCATGCAAAGCGCGCTTCCAATTGACCGACATACCTGAAAGAGCAATGTTAGCAGTAGTCATTGTGACCATCGCATTAAGACCATTACTGTTCTGTAAGTTACACATGTTATGTATTGAGAAAAGATAAATGTTAACTTAAAAGTATCGATTCTCAAATAAAAGAGAGAGACAAGTGTACTTTTTTTTTAGAGTAATGCTATACAATCAGAATATATAATCAGAACATATAACTAAAATAATGTGATTAAGTTGTGAGTATATTACTTTAAAATAAAAAAATCTACCAAGATGTATTTTAATTACAAAATTGTCACTATCATATCATTCTAATTTAAAATTTTGTATAAAAATTCTGAAAAATATCATTTTTCTTTTTTTCTATCCTGATTGTTAGACCGATTCACCTATAAGTCTTCCTCATCTACGCTCCCCCACCCCTCTCTCTCTCTCTCTCTCTCTCTCTCTCAAAAGCCAAGTTACCCCGACCCCTAGCTCTCTCTCTCTCTCTCTGTGTCTCTCAACTTCCACTCCTCTCACCACAGACCCAAATCTTCACCCAGCCACCCTCCATTGCAGCAAAATCTCTGTGTCTTTTTTGTTTTTTTTTTCCTTTTCTTTTCCATTTCCACCCACACAGATAAACCACCAATAACACACAACCCAGGACCTCTATCAGTCTCTTTCAATGGTCCACCATTTAACTTTTCCTTTTTCTCTCTCTGAAAATTTCTTCACCTCCAGCAACCATGGCTGCCACCTTAGTGCCACCATCTTTGTCCCTCACTCCAGCAGCCCCACTCCTCACACCGCTGCACATCACAACCGCACAAGGTGGTGCTACGGTCCATCGTGCACCCACAAAGCTAACTCACTCTCTCAAGACTAACAGTTGCAATCACCATCTACAAACCCACTTCTCTCTCTCTCTCTCTCTCTCTCTCTCTCTCTGTGTGTGTAAAACCTTACAACACTCCCATGGCCAACCAAATTTCACACACGAACCACCAGTGCTCCTACTCCACGGTTTCACTCTCAAACCATCATCACCTAATGGCCGAGACACCACCCTCATCAACCACCATATAGTACAAACTGTAGTTGCACCTTTTCTCCATCTCTCTCTATATGCTCACAATGATATCTCTCTCAAATTGTCCACCCTCACAAGACCCACAACTCTTTACATCTTCACAACACCTATGCCACTCCTCAACCACCATGGTGGATCCACACCCATGGCCAAACCACTGCTTTTGCACAACTAGTTCGGCAAAATTGGACAATTTCGTTTGATGGAAACTCTTCACATTTGAACGTTTTAAATACAATTATTTAGACCCATATCACTTAATTTGTTTACTCATAAAACAGAAAATAAAAGCCACAGTAACAATCTGAACTGGGGTAAGAATTTGAGAGATGAAAATGAAATAAGTAATAGCAGAATAAAAAAGAAGATTATTATTGAAAAATTTGAATGAAGATGAAGATTAATATGGATAGTAAAGAAATTGATTGTCGTCGGTGGAGCCACAATCGACGGTGAAGTTGTGCCGGTGCTACAACCGAAAGGATGAGAAAGATAAAAGGGTAAAAGAGTTGTTCTCTTTCGTTTACTATTTTGAATAGTAGTCACTTGTCAGGTTAAATGGGGTATTTTTTACTTTTATTTTACTTGGAAATAGTGTTGCTTAACTTTATTATTATTAAATACTAACCAGTTTCTTTCCGGTTGCTTATTATACGAAGATGCGAAGTGTCACTTGTCACCACATCAGCAGCGACTGTCCAACATCGTCTGATTGAACGACTGTTGAGCATTGCTCTACCTGAAAACCTCTGATGCTCGTAAGTACATATTGTGAGGTCATCAAGGTAATAGTCGAGTAAGTTCGGCTTAAAATTTTGTTATCGGTAAGTTACGTGTTTGAATAATAGTTGTGTGAAGTAAATATTATTAAAAATAAATTAAATATCACTTGTATTTTAATAAATTATGATGATAAATTCGTTTTTTTTAGATTAATAATTACAACTCAAATTAAACATTTTATAATAAATTAAACTTTTATATTCATACCCAAAAAAAAATTACTATGCTGATAACTCATTGCCATTTTTTTAGCTCAAAAAAAAAAAAAATTACATATTGTGGGACTAGTCTAAAAATGCTCAAAGAACTTGAACCATCACAACATGTGCAGGTTTTTTATGCATGCTTTAACCTGAAACATTTGACAGTGCCGGCTGTAACCGTAGCCATTATAGCTATGATAAAGTCAATTCCCATTCTTTGGAGTTCAGTGAGGCCTCTAGGTCTAGACTTTCGTAGCCTGGTGAGGGTCGAGAACTCGCCCCTTTTTTAATTTAGAAAACTCATAAATGACAATTTTTTTTTGTTTTTTTAATAAATTGGAGGGCTAAGAAGAAGGTGAGGCTAACATGGGGAGGAACACCACTGCTATTAGCTAGCCCCAATTCTCTCATGTTTTGTTTCTTAAAATTTGAAGTGTTCACAAAATATTTGTACCAATTTTTGAAATCAATGTATCAGACTCCATTAAAAACAAGAATTGTGAAGGGTTCCTTAGCTTAAAAAACTACGTGTACTAATTATGGGCATCTTTAAGCTGACTTAATTTAATAGCATGCACTCAAATGATTGAATTTTGCAAACATATGGTCAACATGTGGCATCAGATTAACTTCTTTTTAAAGGTAATGTTATTACTAGTATTTTGGACAAAAAAATAGGGTGAAAGTTGGATTAAATGTAGCATTTAGTGTTTCTCTTTTTTTTTTTTTTTTTTTTTCCGTTTGGTTTCCTTTTTTTCTGGGTCATAAACCATAACTTGATGGTAATCAGCCTCTTTTCCTTTTCAATTTTGATGCCTTACAGGACTATAGTTTTATTAAAAGGTTTAATTCCTTTGTAATTAAATCTCAACCATTTTCCAGGAGCTGCAGTAATCAACAACTATTCTACACTAAAGAACTCTATTCAATATGTGGCCTTAGCACAAGCTACAATTATTCAACAATAGTATTTTGACCTTTCAAGCTGGAGGGCTACCTGATTAGCGGACCTTTTTTCCCAGTAAATGGAACCATTTGTCTTCGGACAATCTCTATAAGAAGTTGCCATCGACCTACCTGAATGAATTACTCAAATATAGCAGAGAAGATTAACAATTTTCTACCGCTTAGTGGTTAAGCCTTGGGACTTAGAGGTTTAGTCTATTTAAAGTTTCAGGTTAAAAATCTCTTAAGTGTTATTAATTACTAAAGATTATCTATAAAATCTTTGACCAAGTAATTACCTAGTTTGTGTGGGTCAGAAAAACTATACAAGCCTCGGAATTAGGAATTAGTCGAGTAACTTTAAATATAAGAGATATAGTCGCCATCTCCTATATTCATGTGCAGATGAAAGTGCATGAAGGTTGAGCAGATCATTCTATTCTGATTTACAACTTCACACAATCTACATACAAGTATGTCTGTCAATGAACCAACTGTGCTAAAGCTTTTTAAGGATAACAAAACATCTCTCTCTCTCTCTCTCTCTCTCCTTTTATTTCTTCCTCCCTGTATTTTATTTGTGTTGGGTCGGGAATAGTAGTTAGGAATAAATTAATATGATTTGGCCTTGCTGGCCTTTCTTTTATTTTCTTTTGCTTCTCGTTAGAGGGTTTTTCACCTGAACCGCCATTAGATGTAATTTGGGGCATGCAGCATCCAAGTACATATTTGAATTGCTTTATAGCATAACTTGATGGATATGATCAGACTGTTGTCTTTTTCAAATTCGGTGCCTTACAGGGCGATAGTTTTAATAGGAGCTTAAGTCCGTTGTATCAAAAAAAAGAAAAAACTCAACAGAAGCTTAAACATTTTCCAGGAGCTGCAATAATAAACAGCAATTCTACGGTAATAAATTTTGTAAGAGTTTTTTTTTTCTTTTTTCTTTTTTTGATTCTCTGGAGGCCAAAGCCAAAATAAGAAAAAATTACATAGAAATTAAAACGAGAGGAGCTGGGACCTCTAAGGTTTCCAATGGGTATGTATTGTATGAGTTTTCATTGTATAAAATTACTATTTTCCTTTTAAGAGTAACATCTCTCTCTTTCCCCTTTATATTTTTTGAGTAATTAATATTATATACAATCTAATTTCTCAAACACAAGACTGTAGAATTCACATTAATAAATGAGTAATTGTATATTGGAAGAAGAAAATAGATTGAAAAATGAGTTTACATGTAATATTTTTCTTAATAAATTATTGTGAAACTCATTCAGTTGTGTTTAGAGTAAGAAAAAAAATTGAAAAATGAAATTAAATATAATTTTTTTCCTCCATTAATTCTTTTATAGTTTTTATATATATATTTTTGAGAATGATCAATTACATGCTAGTAAAGAGGAGACTTAGGATGAGAAGTTAAAACGACAAAAATAAATAAATATTATCTATCCGCACTCCACACTCCGGCCAAATCGAAAACTGACCTCACTTTAGTCGGGTCAGAGTCATTACTGATTGGCGAAGACCCTGGTCTCCTCCCTATATTTTATTAGTGTTGGGTTGAGAATAGTAGGTAGGAATCTATCTAATAAAACAGGTCAGATTTTTAAAATGTTCTAGTGATACAGTTTGATCCAACGGATGGAGTTTGTCTTCAAATTGATTCTACGGTTTCGATTGATTTTGGGCGTATATTTCTTCTTCAAAATTCCGCCTATATTAGTCCACTCTCCAAAGAAATCACAACTTAGTGGGTTAAGCTTTTGATAAGAAAAAGAGAGAGAGAGAGAGAGAGAGAGAGGGAGAGTGAGTGAGTGGGGAGCTTGTGAAACCCATACACTAACCTTTTTTATAAGAGAGAGAGAGAGAGGGGAAGAGTGAGTGAGTGGGGAACATGTGAAACCCATACAATAACCTTTTTTTATAAGAGAGAGAGAGAGAGAGAGTGGATAGCATGTGAAACCTATACACTAAACTTTTTTATAAGAAAGAGAGAGAAAGAAGGGAGCAGACGTGTATGTGAGAGAGAGAGAGAGGGAAGCAGGCTTGTGAGAGAGAAAGAGAGTGAGCAGGCATGACATTCCTGCTCAACATTCAAACCATGCCAAAAAATACTCCACTTTTTCTTCTACTACAAAAACCCATACAATATATAAAAATAAACAATGCATTCTTGCATTTACTAATGTCATGCTTTTCCCTTTCCTCCAAAATCTTTCTCCAAAATCTAGGCCAAAAAGTGCTGAGGTATATTGTTTTGTGCAAAGACTGGAAAGAGAAGGAATCCAAAACAAAATACCGATTATTAAAATAGTTTAAATTTTATTTGATTTTTACTTAATGGTTACCGTAAATTTTTTTGTCCTCTCAAAAATGTCGGATGAAACTTAATATAAAATTTTGTACAGAGTCTTACAAGACTATGTAGTCGCGAGTTAGCTGCTAGACACATACTATTTTTGTACTAACAGTATTTGTGATTGAGTGTTTTATTTTAAAATAAAATTTTTATTTAACTAAATTATTCTAGACAAATTTTATGCAATTTTTTTGTTAATTTCTGTTGCATTTTCGATCCATAATGCGCTATAAACATTCTAATCGGTCAAAAATAATACTGAATTTCTTAATTTGTAAACTCGGTGAGGAGTGCCGTAGCACTGGTTATGGAGAGCGTGAATGGTATGATTACTCTGAGAAAGAGTGTCTAAAAAAAAGTTAAAAATCATGACATTGATTTAGTACCAAACATTCTATCAAACTTGGCTTTCTCAAATATAATATTTATATTGATTTAAATTTTGTTTAGAATGCCGTAGGCACGATTATTCTCTAAGTAAATTAATATGATTTGGCATTATTGGCCCTTCATCTCTTTCATTTTTCTTCTAGTTGTAGCTGCTGTAGACTTGACTTTCATCAGTAATAAAGGGATGGGTAATGGAAATGAATACATTACAGTTTTTTGCATGTCCTCTTCCAAGTCTCAACCATACCGCCTCTGTTCTTAACTTTCGGATAGAGTCAATGGCATCATCCTCTTCAGCTCCTTCCATCGCGGAAGTTCATCCACCAGAACTGCCATCAGAGGGTTTTTCACCTTATTTCGATTTAGCCACATCTCTTGAATTGCTTTATTGCATGAAAACTGATCAGATCATACCAATCCAAAAGATCAACGATATGGTTATCCCAGTTTTGCTGTGTAACCTGTCCGAAGTCAAGCGCCTTCTTGGTGCATCCAGCATCCACGAGCACGGCGGCGGCGGCCGGAGCAGCAGCAGCACCACCACCATCGAGAATGATCTGTCTCCAGTGGACGCGCTGTTTGAGAAGGTCCAAAAAGATCTTGCTGACATGAAAGAAACCTTTGAGAGACTCAAAGAATGGGAAGATCGCCTCAACACTCTCACAAAAAGTTTAATGCTCTATGATTGGGAAGGTGTCTTCAGTACTACTGAAAGAACAAAATTAGTTGAGGTTTTACAAACGGTACTTCCTGCTATCGACAAGATGGTATCAGAGTTGAAACTTCATACTTCTATGCCTCTTGAAGATTCTTCAGCTGAAGCTTCCAATTCTTCGCCCTTCCTCTCCTCCAACTTTTCCGCACCAGGGGGTGGTGAAATCTCGAATCTAAAATGGAGTCCAGAGTTTTCAGAGACTGCCTTCTTTATGGATTTTCAAGCACGTTATGACCGCCTAGGTCTTCAGCAGAGAAAGAGCCTGTTATGTTTCTCAATCTTCCCAGAAGGGTATGTTATCAGGAAGAAGGTCATGACCTACTTGTGGATTGGGGAGGGTGGTTTCACCGACTCCATCATAAGTGGAGGAGAGCTAGATATGACTGGGGAGGATATTGCAAATGGGTTATTTGAAGAGCTAATTGCCAAGGACTTCATTGAGACTAAGCCTGCTGGGGACTTCAATCGCAATGGGTTCAAGATAAATCCGCTAACTCGTTTAGCTTTGATTACTCTTGCCCAGAAGGAAGGCTTCTTTCATTTTGATTCCGACGGTAATCCCACTGTCAATTTCACCAGTCCTGGCAGAGCATGCTTGGTAAAAACTGAAGAAGGATCCTTGCAGCAGCTGTTCACACACGAGAATTACGAGAAGCTGCTATTGTTAATCAATGTGCATGAGAGTTGCCTCGACTTCCCAAGCAAGTGGTTTTCAAAGATTAAGAACATCACTGTTCTTCATCTGGGAAACTGGAGCAGCTCCTCCGCAGAAGACAATTATATAGAAGCAGAGGATTCAAGATTCCTAGAAGGCTTGAAGGATGCGAGACTTCTGAGGTGTCTAAGCCTCAATGGGATCTCAGGAATCACAGAGCTTCCAGCTTCCATCTGCAAGCTCGACAATCTGAGGATCATGGACCTGAAAGCCTGCTTGAATTTAGAGAAGCTTCCCGACGATATAGCCTCACTCACGAAGCTGACACACTTGGACATGTCTGGATGTTACTTGATAGACAGCATGCCTAAGGGACTAGCCTCGCTCTTGGATCTCCAAGTCCTTAAGGGTTTCGTTATTGGCGGCCCAAGGACTGAAGATCAGTGCACACTTGGTGATTTGGAGAAATTGGAGAAGTTGAGGAAACTCAGCCTCTATGCAGACAGAGATACTACTGGAGAGAAGGGAGAGTTGAGCTGCTTGTCAAAGTTTAAAGCGCTGCGAATATTCACGATATCATGGACAGCAGCTCCTCAAGAATCCAAGCCAGGCAAGGAGGGTGTGACGCATAAGATCTTGAAAAGCATGAAGAAGAAGCACAAGAGTATGGAAATAAAATCCACGGGTAGTAGTAGTAGTGTGACATCTCCATCACTTCCTGCTAGCTTAGAGAAAGTGGACCTGAGGTGTTGGCCTTCGTCGAGTATGCCCAGTTGGATGAAACCCCGGGAACTCAACGGCCTAAAGAAACTCTACATCAGTGGAGGAAAGCTTTCGGATATGCAGATGGTACAACAGGATCAGGCGCAGAGTGATCCCCAGCAATGGACAGCCAAGATTGTACGTCTAAAGTTCTTGAAAGAACTAAAGACGGATGGGCAAGCACTAAGGGCAATGTTTCCAAGCTTGGAGCACTTAGACACGGATTGCCAAGCTGTCCTTCGCATCTGACGGGGTGTGGAAATTCTCATGCAGTACGCACACTGGATTATATGGAATACTTGGAATTACCTAAGGGCAAATTAAAGAGCCCACAGAGCAAATTAAAGAGCCCTCAGAGATATCTTAGAATCGTGTAAAATTTGTCTAAGAATAACTGATGACGAACGGTAGAATTTAGCAAATTCTTCCGTTTAGTGCCTCAAATAAGAAATTTTACCTTTTATGGTAACTTTTCAATCTTTCATATCTTTTTCTCTAAACATCAGAATTTGCTCTCATCAATTCTGACATGATTCTAGTGTCCTAAAGTAGTGGTATTTTGGTTTTAGTTTAATTTCGCCATTTTTAATAATTTTCTGTAATTTCTTAATTTTTGCTCAATTAGAGTCATGTTAGGGTTTGCAGTATTTTCCTACATAAATAGATGTAAGAGCTTTGTCCCATGGCAGCTATTGATGAATAAGAATTGAAAGTTTTCTTTCATAATTTCATTTTGTGTATTCTTTGTGAACTAACCAATAGTTGATGCCTTTATTGTGGTATTCTGAGATTAATAAATTAAAGAAAAGCCTAGTTTTCAGTATTCGTGCACTAATCAATAAACCCAAGCATGTTCATCATTGTTTCTATGTGCTCCCGTGCATCAGTTGGTATCAAAACGAGACTACGTTCTTACAGTCATGCTACCGACAAAGGTTCGTGTTGTGGAAGAAACCAACAATGATGAGGACAAGGCAGGGATGTAGCAACAAATTGAGGAGTTGACTCAACAACGAAAACCTCCACGCCCACATTTTATGGATGAGGAGGGCTATATGGATAATGAAGAAGATAACCCTTTTGATGGGTATCCACATAGGGGACGGCTAAGACGAGCTGTAACACCAGAGAGAAATTCTAAACGCTGTGTCTAGTCTATAGTTTTGCTAAAGGATAAGTATTAACCCAATATTATGATAGTTATGACTATGTCCAAGTGCATCCATAACACATGTCAAGATAAGTAAAGTAAATCAAGCACGCAATTGACACATGATATTTTAGCATAAAAAATCCTAACTGGGTAAAAAACCACAGGACCCAGTTGAGGCAACCAAGCACTATTAAGAATGAATACAAAAGAGTCAATTTATACTCCAACCCTGGATACTCCCAATTCGGTTACAAAACACACTAAACAATGGGTTACAAAGAAATTGCTAGAATTACAATTCAAACCCATATCACAAGAATCAAGTGCCTAGTACTTGGTATTTGCCTCTGCACAAAATCTCAAACACACAAACTTGTAAAATGTACGTGAGGTATAAATCAATGACAACACATGTCACAAGTTGTATAAACATGGTTCTCCTCCTTAATGATATATTCTTCCTCTTAATAACATGCAAGGACATATATCTTTTCTCCCTCTTTTTGTCTTGAATTGACAAAGAATTATCAAGTCAGCATGCAACTTAAAGATTAACGAGAGATAAGCTAGAAAAAAGAATATCATTTGTGCACAAGAGAAACAAAGAATTATCCTAAACATAGCAAAAATGTAATCAAGTTTTCCCATATGTAGGATAATCAAAACTATAGCAAAGGCACACAGTTATTAATTTTCAAAACCTATAGATCTCATATAGAAAAGCCAATCATAAATGATCAAGTATAAGCTTATGAATATCACAATATCGTTGTCATGAAAAGAGCAACATCAAGTGACAACATCACATAAGAATGAGAATAATTGATCATAAGGTGATTAAAAGCATATTAATGACAATGTAATGATGTTTGCATGAACTTTGGAGAGACTAATGAGAATGAAGACCTTAGGCGTGATCTTAAATGACATATCGCAATGAAACACTTGGAGAAACTCACAATCTAAAAGTTAAACCTATTCATTCATACACAGAAAATCGAATCCCCCTCAAAATTTGTAATGCAAGTCTAACCCTATCTCTCCAATATAACTTTGAGTCAAACATCAATAGTGGCTTTCACACGTAGGAGTAGGTAGTCTTCTCCTATTGTCAAAAGCAACACTGCAATTTTTATTAGATAATGGTAGCTGTACTCATACTCACATGTAGCTCTTTCCATTAAAAGGATGAGGCTAACACGAGTGGGAATCAATATAAACATGGTCAATCTAGGTATAAGTTACTCCATAGATTTCCAACAATTGCATGGACAATGAAAAGATCATAAAGGCAAATTCCACATTTTAAGAGATTTCAAGAAGTGTGCTTCACATGAACATGAATCACTAATATGATAAAGATCAGTAAAATTATTGTCTCATTAGAATGTAAGCTATGAAGCACATAGGATTCACTCTCAAACATGCTTTCACATTAATAAACTCATGAGAAAATATTTAAACAATTGATTTAGCAAAACTAATCAAAGGCAAAACAGTTGGGAATCGGGCCTAAAGATCGATATTCCTGAATTCAAGGGAAGTCTCCAACTTAACAAATTCTTGGATTGGGTCAATGCAGTAGAGGAAGTCCTAGACTTTAAGGAGGTGTTGGAGAATAAACGGGTTCCACTGGTGGCCATGAGGTTCTGGGGTAGGGCAACTGCTTGGTGGCAACATATAAAAGTTACGCGTACTAAACAAGGAAAGATGAAAATCGACTCTTGGAAAAAATTGAAGAAACGCATGCGTATTTCGTTTTTCTCGTATAACTGTCGCGCTTAGATTTTTTGCACTCGAGGAATACATACACAAGGAAAAAAATACTGTGCTCTCTCATTAGAACTTATTCTCCCAGAAGAATGAGTGTGACTAGGTTTGAATTGAAAATTGATTTGAATAAATGGCTTTTGAAAAAGATTTGGAGTTGCCATCTAACTTGATTAAGGTGAGTTAGGTCACCTAAAAACTAAGCACAATCTGAAGACTATACTTAGGGTTTTTGAAAAATAATTTTGAAAATACTTCCTCAAGAGAGGGTTTTTAGAAAAATAGGTTATTTAGCAACCTTTAGAAAATATTTAAGCCATTTTTTGAAAATAACTCCATTTTGGTCTTTCGAAAACAATGATCTAGGTTGAGAGGTTGGTTATGTGTAGGGAAGACACACTAAGCCATCACCCGATCCCGCCCTTGCGGTATCTACATGTTTATTCACCATAGATTCATCTATTAGAGTCTTCGATTAATATATGTCCAAAACTATCCACTTTAGAAAAGAATGTTTAAAAGAATGATGCATGTTATGCAAGTGCAAGAAAAAAGAGTTTGAAAATAGATTTGGAAATAGATTTGAAAAGAAGGATTGAAGTTTGAAATTGGAAAAAAAAGTTTTGGAAATTGAAATTGAAGATTTGAAAATAGATTTTTGGAATTGAAAATTTGAAAAAGAGTTATTGGAATTAGAGATTTGAAAAAAAAGTTATGGAATTGGAGATTTGAAAAAAGTTATGACCGCACCCATGAGAGTTGCTTACATATCCTTTTTGAAGAATCAGGTCAGTTGTAGTTCGGACAAGAGTCCTATTGAAAATAGAAGGTTTGATTTGAAAAAGAGATTTTGATTTGAGAAAAGGTTTGATTTGAACTTAGAATAGAATATTGAAAATTTGGAATTTGGAATTGAAAAGATTAGACTTTGATTTGGAAAGATAGAACTTGGAAGAAGGATTTAGACTTGTTTTTGGAAAGATTGAGGTTTAGGAAACCTAGACTTAGGAAAGATAGGATTTAGGAAAGACTTGAGATTAAGAAAGATTTGACTTGACTTGGAAGATTAAGATTGGATTTAGGAAAATGATCGAATTAGAAAAGTTTCATTTTAAGAAAGTTTTGAAATAAGAAGGGTTTCGATTTAGGAAAGATTTAAAAATGGATTGTTTTGGATTAAGAAAGTTTTGAATTTAGCAAGTTTTGAATTTGGAAAGATTTGAAATTTAAAAAGTTTAGAATTTGGAAAGATGCAATTTGAGTTTTAGAAATACTTGAATTGAGGAAAGGTTTGATTTTAAGAAAGATTTAAAAATTTAGATTTGGAAAGGTGTGGAATTAGGAAAGATTTGGAAGCTTAAAGTTTAAGAAAGATTTAAAAGTTTAAGTTTTGGAAACTTAAGGTTTAGGAAGGTATGAGATTATGAAGGATTTGAATAAGAAAAGATTTAGATTAGGAAGGATTTGAAAGTTTAAGTTTTAAAAATTTAAGGTTTAGGAAGATATGAGATTAGGAAGGATTAGTTTAGGAAAGATTTGGATTTTGTTTTCTAAGAAAGAGATGGTTTGATTTTGTTTTAAAAAACGGAGGATTGGATCTAATTTCCTAAATGGGGAGATTGGATTTGGTTTCCTAAAACGGAGGATTTGATTTGGCATAGAATTAGAAAGATGAAGTTTTAGAAATCCTAGATTTTGAAGACTATAGTTTTTGATGTAGAAAATAAATTTTGAAAACTTATGATTTAGATGTAAAAAAGGAGATTTTGAAAACCTAGGTTTTAAGGCAAGATTGGAAATCATGTTTTAAGCAAGAAACTTAGAGTTTCCTAATCGTTGGCTCTAGGACTTGATTTGAGCTCTAAGGTAAAGAGTTTTTTAGAAAGTGAGTTTTTGGAAAAGATCTTGGAAAGGAATTTTTGGAAAGAGAGTTTTTGGAAAGAGATTTTTGAAAGGAGTTTTTAGGAAGGAAGTCTAGGGAATGTTTTTAGAAAGTGAATTTTGAATAGAGCTTTTTTGAAAAGGAGTTTGAAAAAAATTTTCAAAAGTGTATTGGATAAGAGATTTTTAAAAAGAGAGAATTGAAAAAAGAGTTTTTGGAAAGTTCATAAAATATCTCACTTTCCTAAAACGATTCTAACCATAAGAAGGCTAGAACTATTCTAAGATAGTGGTTTTAAAAACAACAATGATTTGAAAATATGGACCATATTGGTCACTTTAAATGTGACACTTTCGTAAAGCAACCCTAAGCATGGAAATGTTAGAATCACCTTAGGATTGTGATTTTGAAAACAATTTTGGAAAAATAAGATTTTAATGCAAGTTTGAGAACAATTTTAATGCAAGTTTTGAAAACAAGGTTGAAAACGAATTTTCGAGAGATACAAGATCATGATATGCACAATACAAGTTGGGGTCGTGAACATACAAGGTTAAATGCTTCACCACATAATCGAGGGGGCCAAACCCACGTTGTCTCTGGTTAGACTAAGGGAAAGCCCCTGACACAGTGACCTTCAATAGCCTAATCATACACATAGATCGGGAAGTCCCTTATTTCAAGCATGCAAGAAAGAGGAGGGGGGGGGGGGGGAAGAAGATGGGGGATTAAAATAGAAGAAAACCCAAGTGGGTTCGGAGAGAAAAGAGAGAGGGGGAGTTACGTAAACGTAAATAGGAAGCCTACCTTGTATCTTCTTATTTTGCTCGCTTTTATTTGCTTGCTTTGCTTCAGTCCTCGCTTCACTTTGCGTCAGTCTTCAATGGCTTGTCTTGATCTTCGAGAGCTTTGAGTTGTAGCACTTCAAGTCTTTAATGGACGCTTTGGAGGCTAGTGTATGAGTGTATAGGGGTGTGTAGGAGCTAGGGTTTATGCATGGAGGCTTGGGTTTTGGAAAACCTAAAGGAAACTAGGATTTAGGGAGGCTACGAGCTCTGTATATCGAAGAGGAGAATTTTTAGACTGAGTTTGTGGAGCTTTTTCATGCTGAAAGAGGTTCTATATTTATAGAAAGAAGAATGATCTGGCGCCTGTTGCAGTGGCGCCAGGTAAAAATTCCTTCTGGCACCACTAAGAGTGACGCCAGGCCAAAATTTGGCTTGGCGCCAACCACTTAGGAAAGTTTTAAGGTTGGCAAGCAACGTATCTTCAGAAGATTTGGGCGCCGGTACTAGTGACTACCATGTAATTTTTAGCCTGCCTTCACTAGGAGTGACTCCGGAAGGTCCAGGAATGATTTGAAAGGCTGGGAATGGCCCGAAAGGCCAGAAAGGGACGAAAACCCCTAAAATAGTGTCTCGAGGGTAGCAGACTTGAAAAATGATGCCAGGATGTGTTGGAATGGTTGACCGGACTATCAGGGGCAAAACGACTAATTGGGTCGGCAAGCTAACGAGATGGACTCAGAATATCTCGAAAGAAGATTTGAGATTTGAAAACATTACTTAGAATGTCCCAGAAGGTTATCGGTTTGATACCCACAGCCGGTGTGGTCGGAAAAGGAGACTAGCCCACCAGAGGCAAAACGGTCATTTTGCATCGGGTTTGCCGGAATTGACTCGGAATGATCTAAAAATGTATTAGAAAGCCGAGGATGCTATAAGAAGCATTCTCAGGGAGTTACCGATTTGATACCCAGAGCCGGTGTGGTTCCCGGGACATTTGGATGCCTAGGGGCAAAATTATCATCTTGACCGGAATGTCTTGGAATTGGCCCGAAACTGACTAAAAGGCACTTAATCATGTCGAATTGTCTTTAAGACAATCTTGGAAGAGTGGACTTACCGTTCTAAGGACTTAGACACTTTTTCGAGAAACATGCCGAAAAATGGCCTTAGGGGCAGTTTGGTCATTTTTCACCAAAGTGAGCTAGTAGGCATCGGTGTTCACATAGGTTTTGAGTGTTTTCGTCACTCTGACAGCGGTCCCATGACATAGGGGTTTGTTGGCAATTTCTTATATCGACTTGTTTGTGAATATTTCCGCCACTCTTGCGGTTGCGATGTTTATGAGTATTTTCGTTACTCTAATGGGTCGCAATCATTCCAGAGACTACCTAATCTCTGGAAGCTGCTAGGTGAACTTAGCGCTTGAGGAATCAATTTTCTCTGAAGGCGTGCCGAAATGGACATTTCTGCATTGGTGGGTTAGCAGGCGCTAAAGGTGGACCGCTCTACCATCTCGGGGACTTAAGGTCTTGTCTTGGTCGATGAGTATGAAGGGACTTACTGTTTCGAAGAGTTCACTCGGAGACGTTCTAGATTGGATGGCCTTACCACCTCGAGGAATTAACTTTCTCGAAAGGTGTGCCGAATTTAATTGGATTTGGAATTGAAATTGGAATTAGAACTGGAATTGGGACTTATCATCTTCGAAAAGACGGCCTATTGGAATTGGACCGAACAATGCCCCCAATGGCATTTTGATCATTTTGCCTCTATTTGGGCCGAAAGGGCCCGTAAAGCGTTTGATTGACGAGATTAGACTTGGAAAGTTGATTTAGATTGGAATATGTCCATATTGACTTGAATACAAGTCTGGATGGACTGGAGACTGCCGAGCGGGCAAAAATGGGGTGCTTACAATAACTACACCAGATTGTTATACCAAAATCTAAAGAATTTGCGGTAAGGGTCACGATCTGTGAATGATTACTGTTAGAGTTTTATCAATTGGTAGCCCGTAACGATCTACTTAAGACCAAAGATCAAATGGTCTCGCGGTATTTTGGTGGTATGGATCAATAGATTCAGGATACTCTTAACTTATTTGATCCTTATTTTGTCTCTAAAGCCTACCAATGAGCCCTGCAGTTAGAGAAACAATTGAATCGGAGGAACAGTGGAGGGAACAGTTGGTCTGGAAACAACTGCACCACAGCCGTTACTAACCCACCATCAACCATGGGAAAACCAGCACCGATGGGACCATCAAAACGGGTTATAGATCCAAAGTGTTTCAAAGTGTAATGAGCCAGGCCATAGAATGGATGATTGCAAAAAAAGAGACATGCTTGGGAAGAATTTACATATGGAGGGAGAGAATATTGAGGATGAACACTATGCTGACACTGAGCAGGGCACTACTGGTGAAGTTGTTCTAGAAAATAAGTACCCTCAAGAGTATGTGGAGGGAGACCATAGGCCTTTATTAGTGGTCCAACGACCGTACTTGACACCAGGAAGATGGAGAAGAGTGGTTGCACAAAAATATTTTCTACTCTACCTGTACTGTGGGTGGAAAAGTCTACCACTTCTTTATTGATTCTGGTAGCTGTGGAAACGTGGTGGCAGAGGAAGTTATTTAGAAATTAGGATAGTCTACCAAGTAACATCCCAAGCCATATAAGCTAGCATGGCTTAAGACGGGTAATGAGGTAACTGGGTCAAAAAGCTGCTTAGTATCATTTTCCATTGGGGCCAAATATAAAGATAAAGTACAGTGTGATGTAATTACAATAGATGCTTGTCATCTTCTTTTGGGAAGGCCATGGCAATTTGATCGAAAAGTCAAGCATAATAGCTGACAGTATACTTATAGTTTTATGTTTGATAATGTAAATATTGTGCTCATGTCTAATAGAGAGTTATTCCAAAAACCGCATTTCGGGAAGATGTCCAATCTGTAATCTAGGTCCTAGTTTGAAGAGAAGTTGACTTTCGAATTGGTTTATGTGCTGATTGTTAAAGAGCATAGTAGTAGGACTATTATTCCTGATACTATGCAGCCTTTATTGGATGAGTTTCAGAACGTATTTCCAAAAGATTTACTTGCAAAATTGCCCTCACTTCGTGACATCCAACATCAAATAAACTTGATTCCCAGTTCCAATCTACCTAATGGACCACATTATCAAATGAGTCCAGAGGAGCATGAGGAACTTTGTAGTCAGGTAGAAGATCTGCTAACAAAGGGGCTAGTTCGGGAGAGCCTTAGACTGTGTGTAGTGTTAACCTTACTCACACCTAATAAGGATAGGACTTGGCAGATGTGTGTTAATAGTAGAGCAATTTACAAAATTATTGTCTGTTGTAGGTTCCTTATTCTGCGATTAGATGATTTGTTAGATCAACTAAGTGGTGCAACAATGTTAAGCAAGATTGACCTCATGAGTGGCTATCATCAGATTCGGATCCAGCCAGGAGATAAGTGGAAAATGGTGTCTAAGACGCTTGAAGGGTTGTACAAGTGGTTGGTGATGCATTTTGGTCCATCTAAAGCTCCTAGTACTTTTACCTTAGTCCTTTTAGTTTTGCGTTAAGAAAAATTGTTTGGGTCAGTCAAAAAGTGCTCTTTCATGGTGCATAGTGTGCTATTTTTAGGTTATGTGGTATCAAAAGACGGAATTTCAGTTGAGAGATCCAAGTTGGAGGCAGTAGAGCAGTAGCCACAACCCAAGACACTGTTTGACATTCGTAGTTTCCATGGTCTTGCTGCTTTTTATAGGCATTTTATCCTATAATTCAGCACAATCATGGCCCTAATTATGGACTATATGCAGGATGGTAAGTTCATATAGACAGAAGAAGCAACAGGAGCTTTCAATATTATCAAACAAAAATTAACAACCGCTCATATTCTTGTCATATCAGATTTTTCTCAACTTTTCGAGTTGCCTTATGATGCCTCCAAGGTGGGAGTTGGAGCTGTATTAAGGCATAGTTCCAAACCAATCGCGTTCTTTAGTAAAAAACTTACAGGGGCCAATTTAAACTATATCACTTATGATATGGATTTTTATGCCGTGGTTCAGGCTTTACGCCATTGGCATTGTTACTTGATACACTGCGAGTTTGTTTTGTATTCTAATCATGATGCTCTAAGGCATATTAACCATCAAGACAAGCTGTCGAGGCGCCATGCAAGTTGGATAGCTTATTTGCAGCAATATATTTTTGTGCTTAAGCATGAAGCATATGCTTTGAATTGAATGGCTGATGCTCTTAGTCATCGTGTTTTCTTCCTCACAATTATGCGAACTAAGGTACTTGGGTTTGATTCTTTCCGCGAGTTATATGCATGATCGCTCCTAAATAGTGCACTTTATATCCACTAGTACGTGGTTGAAATGCAGTAATAATATCTCGGTAAGTCCGAGGTCGATCCATAGGGAACACAAGAATAAACTTAGTCTGACAAGATCTACAATCAGAACAAAACAATAACGAGCTCAGAATCAATTGAAATTGCAAGAAAGTTTCTAAAAAGAAAATAAAAATCAATTATTGAAGATGGTTGATCTAAATTATCAAATAATAAAATTAAACTAATTTTAGGGATATATTCAAATAATATAAAAAGGTCTTGGCAAGGTTTGATGAAGTAATAGACTTACATGTACTTTTCCAATATAGTTTTGATTAAAGAAACTCAAGATTCGATTACCCTCTTGGAGTTAATATTCAATTATTTACTAGTGTTCATACTAGGGTCCCATTCATACCTGTCCCAGTTTATAAACTTGTCTAAAAGGTATGTTTGAAGCTTAATCAAGAACAGTAGATTTCTAAAGTACTCTTAATAGGAATATGTATATAATTATAATCAATATCCTTATCAGAAATTTTAGGTATACGTATCCCTGCTTACAAATTAGTGGCGATTGTGAGAATGTGGGGCGTGCTCCAGGCGAATGGTTACGAATCTACCCATAAGGCACTGGTAGATGGTTTAGTGGGAGGCCAAGGCTGGCTCTTTAATGGAAAATTTGCCCAGGGTTTGTTTGATAACAAGGTTAGAATCTCCACGACTGCAGAGGTGAATCACTGCGAGGCTGGAGGCCGCCGCGAGACCTAGGATCAAGGCTTCGTATTCGGCCTCGTTGTTCGAGCATGGGAAAGCCAACTTGTAAGAGAGGTTGATTTCAGCGCCCTGTGGAGATAAAAGGACGATACCTACTCCCCCGTTTCTGGAGGCGGAGGAACCATCGAACGTGAGGGTCCATTCTTCCTCAATGGCGGTCGCGGCGGCTTGGAAGTTGTCGCTGGGGAGTTCTTCAGAAGGGGGTTCATATGTACTACTCGGGAAGTGGGCCAACAGGTCAACCAGGGCCTAGTTCTTTACTGAAGTAGGGGTTTTACAACTGATATCATATTCAGCCAAGGACAAAAACCAGCGGGCTGTGCGGCCTACGAGCACGGGGTGCGAGAGTAGGAATCTTATGGGGTAACACTTGGTGATGAGATGGATGGGGAAGGCCAAGAGGTAATGGCGTGGCTTTTTAGCAGCAAAGACGAGGGCTAAACAATGGTGCTCGATTGGGGTGTATCGCATTTCGGCCCCTTGGATCACACGGCTAATGTAGTACACGGGTCATTCGATTCCCTCAAATTCTTGGGCCAACAAAGCTCCTATGGACCTGGGGGTTGAGGTGAGGTACAACAGCAGGGGTTTGCCCTGCTCGGGAGGAATCATGATAAGTGGGGAGAGTAAAGTGTCCTTGAGGGCTTGGAAGGTGGTCTGATGTACTGAGAGCCATACAAAGGGGGCGTCCTTTTTCAAAAGGGGGCTGAAGGGTTGGGTGATCTCGGCCATGGTAGGGATGAAATGCCAGAGGTAAGACGCTCGGCCAATAAAGGTTCGTAGTTTATCTTGGTTAGTGGGGCGCGGCATATCACGAACTGCTGTGAGTTTAGTAGGATCGGGGTTGATACCGTGTCAGTGGATAATGTAACCAAGGAATTTTCCCGCGATGACTTCGAAGGTGCATTTTAGAGGGTTCATGCAAAGGTGGTATTTGCGGCATCGTTCAAAAACGCACTGGAGATCTTTTAGGTAGGATGCTTCTTCTTTGGACTTGACTACCAGGTCATTGATATAGCATTCCACTGCCTTGTGGAGCATATCATGAAAAATAGTGGTCATGGCACGCTAGTAGGTGGCTTCCGCGTTCGTGTAGAAGAAGTTGCCAATAGGGGTTTGAAAAGCTGTTTTTAGGGCATCATTAGGTGTCATCTTGATCTGATTGCATCCATTGAAACCATCCATGAAGGAGAACATGTGGTGGCCTGCAGTAACGTCGATCAAGGTGTCGATGCTGGGTAATGGGAATTCGTCCTTGGGACAGGCTTTGTTGAGATTGCGAAAATCAATGCAAACCCGAATCTGGCTATTCTTTTTTAAGACTGGCACTATACTGGAGAGCCAAGTGGGATGTTGAATGGGCTTGATAAATTCGGCATCAAGGAGCTTAGTTATCGCATCCTTGATTTGGAGCTCGACCTTAGGTTTGCAAAAACAGATGCCCTACCTCATTGGGCGCGCGACTGGCAGCACGTTGAGGCGATGCATAGTGACCGCGGTGTCGAGACCAGGCATCTCGCTATAGTTTTATGCGAAGACATCGAGGTGGCGCTTGATCAAGTCGAGGAAGGCTATTCGTTGTAGTGTAGGAAGATCCTTATAGATGAAGATTGATCGCGCAAGTTCAGATGGTAGTGCGAGATTGACCTTTTTGAGTTCTTGTTTTTGTGGACGCGGTTCATCTTGGAAGCACTCGGGGGCAAGGATGACTTTCTAGCATTGGGGGTTAGGATCTGCAGCGAGGATGGGTGGCTGTGCCCGTGGTGCAGACCTTCTTTGCTTGGGTTTCTAACGCTTTTGGGTGTGAAGCAAAATGGGCATAAGACATAGCAATCTGCGGAGAGTAAGGGGCAGTCCTGTTAGTGAAGGGGTGCGATAGAGGTGGGGCCATTAGGAGGGTGGGTTAGCCCCGCACACCGTCATAAGCGGTAGACCATCTTGCCATCAGCTCGTCGGAACTTGGTGATAATCGAGGCGGCTTCGTGTGGTGGTGAGGGTTGGGCACTTTTTGGATGGCCGAGGGCAGGTGAGGCAGCACAGCCTCATTTTTTAGGCAATTTGAGTTGTCATTGGGGCTCGTTGGCAATATCTGACCAGCGAGGCAGCTGGATGCTGTACAGGGGGGCAGGGGCGTCAGATTCATCCAACTCGTTATAAAGCATAGCTTCGGCCATGTGAGCTTCCGCAGCTCGAAATGGGCGCAAGGATGCATGAATAGTGATAACCTCGTTGTTTCGGATTCCCTTCATGCATTGGTGGTAAGTGGAGCGGATGGCTCTGTACCGGTGGAGCCAAGTTCGACTGAGCAGCACGTGGTAGTTGATATCTGTGTCAATGACGTGGAACTTGGTGGAGGAGTGGACAGGGCCAACGCGAAGATCCACCCTCGTGTATCCGAGGGACCTGTGGGAGTGAATGTCGAAACCTCAAATATCGAGGGGCTCTCGGATTAAATGTTCTTTTGGTAGCCCCAAGGCTTGGAAGGTGGCGTAAGGCATGATGTTGACCGATGCTCCGCTGTCCATGAATCCTCTTTGGAATTCCATGTCTTGGATGAAAATTGGCAGCTAGAGGGGGCGTTTATGAGGGTAGGGGTACATTCGGTCTGCCTCGGAGAAGGTGATGACGAGGTGATTTTCTTTGAAGAAGCGCTTGACCGAGCCACCGGTCTCTATACAAGCTTTGCCATTTGCGTCGGCTGTTTGTAAAAGGGCTTTGGTAGCCTCGTACCTGGTGGCAGACAACAAGCCTAACTGATGGAATAAATGTTTGAACTTTATGGAATTTTGGAGAACGGTAGCACGGTAGTGGTCAAAATTTGGGTCCTTCAACTCGGGCTCGGAGATGTGGTAAATGGCTAAGTCTTCAGACTCGTCATGGAGGGAAATCATAAGAACAACGTCATTATCATTCCGGTGTTTTGGGAGGGGATCGTTGAGTACATCAATCTCAGGGAGTTTTAATGTGTCATCTTGCTTCCGCTTGAGGAAAATGCGTCTGAGAGCGCAACAGTCTTAGGTAGAATGTGTGATGGTCTGGTGGTAGATGTAGAAGTTGGGGCTGAGCCTATCTCCCTTGGTGGGTTGCTTCTTGACTTTGGGAAGGATGATTTGGCCATTGGCGATCCAGGTTTGTAATAGCGCCGCGGCTATTTTGGTGGACACGGGCAAGGGAGGGGGGTCGGCGAAGGGGCGCTTCCTGCCACTAGGGTTGCCGCGAATCGCTGGAGCTGCTGCATATACGGATGGTCGGTGTGGGGGCTTCACCATGAGGGAGTCGACTGTCGAGGAGATTAGGTGTAGAAATTGTTACGTGTGGAATCTCTCACGGTGGTGGTAATGTTCCTCACGGTGGTGATTAGGCTAGCAAAATCCACGAATTTGTGGTTGATCATATGTATTTTGTATCGATTTTACATTCCTTTGACACAAATCTTAACCAGTTATTTCTCGGCTACTGGGTCCTAGACTTTGAGGGCTTTTTCTCAAAACCTTTTTACAAATGATAGTAGGCCTTTAGTTTCTCCCTAGGACTTGTGGATGAGGTCAAACGCCGAAAGGGGTTCATCAGCGTAAAAAAACTTGCCAACGAATTTTTGCATCATATCGTCCCAAGAGAGGATAGATTTGGGTAGGAGGTTGGCATACCAAGAATAGGCTCGGTCAGAGAGAGATTTAGAGAACTCTCTTTGCCGGAGGTTAAGATTGGCTGTGTGGATGACTAGAGAGTCTACAAACCGAATGACATGCTCTTTAGCGTTTCCACTCTTTCTATCAAACTTGGTGAATTTAGGCACAACATACCCCTCTAGGTACGGTAGTCTCTGGATGGACTCGGCGTATGGTGGGTGAAAGTCCAGTTCGCCATTGAAAGGTGGAGCAGTGGTTTCCTATCTAATCACCACGCGTATCTAGTCTTGCTGCTGAGTGGAGGTAAGGACTGGATTAGGTTGAAACAGGGCTCGCCTGGTTGTTCCGTGTGGAGTTATGTTACTGGTACTGGGGTTGAGTGTTTGGTCAGGAGTGGGGGGTTCCAAGCTCCTGGTTACACGTTGAACAGCTTTAGCACCAGGCAGGTTGAATGGGGTTGCGGGAATTGGAGCGGGGGTGTTGGGGGTAGCTCGCCCACTCTGCATGGCCTGCATGATGTCCATCAGGGTCTGTTGCAACTTTAGAAGAGCAGACACGCTGTCGTTGAGCGTCCGGATCTGCTCACCTTGGGATTGGATGAACGAAAGGACCTAGAGGCCTTGGTTCTCTGGGTGGACGCCAAGGGTGAGTTCTGCCCTTGTGTTGGAGATATGGCTTGTGTTTAGACCAGAGTCAGTCATCTCATAAGCCCCAGTCATCCCCAGTGGAGTATTGTCTGTAAGATTTGACCGTAGGGCGTAAGGTTGACTTATGTGGGGCTTATCTACGAGTCCTGGTAGTCGCTGAGAGTAACTCGCTCGAGTCTCCCGGCTATGGAGGGGCGAGAACTAATAAGGCAGAAGAGAGAGAGAGATTCACGAGCCTATGGTAGCCGGTGTAATAAATGTGATTAAGTTGTATATATCCTCGTCATAAATGTGCTGAGAATATTTATAGTAAGTAGTGATTGGCACTGTGCGGACATGTGGTGTTCCTTGACTGGGCAGACCTGAGTCTTGTCATCATGACCTGGTGAAGCCATGTCAAGGGTCGCGGCGGGCGATTGGATGCACACTGCCATGGTGTTAAGCGCTTGTCCAGCCATGGCTTGCCACGTGTCTATTGTATTAAATGTGTGTCGGGTTAGCATTTAATGCTTAAGATACGGTAATTAAGTGATTCTGAGGGTAGATTTCTCTCTCTTAATTGGTTGATGGGACTGATCCCCTTCATGCGCTCGTGAAGCGCGCGGCTCAACGGTCCTTTTAGTTCTAGCCTTCGTTCCACTGCCCATGGAGAGGGGTCCTGAGCGAGGGTAAGTAAAATAGTTAGGGGCCTGGGCCTGTTAGATAGTGAGGCATAGGGCCTCGAGTCGTGCTAGGCGCGGGGCTTATCTTGCATAGGCGCTCGTTTTGGCTGGAGCCGTGTAGGCGCGACCGGCGGCCTGGCTTAAGAGGAGCTCTTGGAGTTGTTTGAACGTGGCTTGGTAATGGGGCGTTGAGCCCACCACGGGGGCGAGGGCACCTCGTTGGTTTGTCCAGGCATGGTTTGACCGATAGTTAACTTTGGGTAACCGAAGGGGCTCACGTGGTCTGCCAGGTGGGCAGGTGGGTTGCCATGTGGCGCCTGCTGACTGAGTACCTATATTAGGCAACCTGTTGTGCATTTTAGTGCGTGATCATTTAAAGGTTTGAGACCAGAAAGTTTATCAAGCGAAGTTTGCTTACAATCGTTCTGTCAATCGTAGTACTAACATCAGTCCTTTTCATGTTGTCTATGGTACTAACCCGTGATCACCAATTGATTTAGCACTAGTTCTAGATTTGAAATGGATTCATGGAAAGACAGAGGAATTCATTGAGCAGGCCACATCCAAATACGCACCAGAACCTATTTAAGGCAACATCCAAATATAAGTAAGCCGCTGATACACATTGGAGGTTAGTGGAATTCTAGGTGGGCGACTATGTTTGGGTAATTTCGACCCAAGATCGCTTTTCTGTGGTGATTACAATAAGCTTTCAGCTCGTAAAATTGGGCCAGTGGAGATCATTAAGAAAATCAATCCTAATGCTTACAAGTTGAGGCTTCCCAGTCATTTTCGCACTATGGACAGGTTTGATATTAAACATCTTATTCCATACTATGGCGACAGTTCAGATGAGGAGCTTGCAAATTCGAGGATGAATTCTCTTCATCCTAGGGAGAATGATGTAATAGCACATGTTGCATTAGACTACATCGAGTACCTAGACCTATCCACGGACAAATTAAGCAACCGACGGAGGTATCTTAGAATCGCGCAAAATTTGATAGGTTGATGGAAAACGCGATTAAAAGAAAAACTCATC
Organism: Euryodendron excelsum; assembly: GCA_033060915.1. Classification (NCBI taxonomy): domain Eukaryota; kingdom Viridiplantae; phylum Streptophyta; class Magnoliopsida; order Ericales; family Pentaphylacaceae; genus Euryodendron; species Euryodendron excelsum. The sequence continues at coordinate 72,568,652 of CM065377.1, read as the reverse complement.
ATGACTTTGTCTAATAACGAACAACGAAATTTTGGTAAATTCCATTGTTTAGGGCCTCAAATAAGGGATTTTGCCATTTATGAAAACTTTGAGATCTTTCATATCTTTTTCTGTAGACATCAGAATTCGACCCCATTAGTTCTAGCATTATTTTGGTGACCTAAATAGTGATTTTTTGTTTTAGTTTGATTTTTTCAATTTTGGTAATTTTTTTATAATATTTTAATTTTCGTAAAATTAGAGTCCTGTTAGGGTTTGTGATATTTTTCTATATAACTAGATGTAAGGGCTTCGTCCTAAGGCAGCTTTTGATGAATAAGAATCGAAAGATTTCACTTTTTTTTTTTAACTTTAGGTATTCCTTGTGAATTAACTAGTTGGCTTTTATTATGGTTATCGTTATTTCTATATGCTCCTTGCAGAGCAAGAGTGTAACAATGACTTGTCTTGCACTTGTTTCCGTAGGTACCATGAGCATCTATGTAATTAAGGAAATTTATGTCGCAAGTCTCTTCACATCACCCCCGTATCCAATAAATTAAGCGCACACAAAAAAACCAAAAGACCTTATGAGGATGGAATCGACCCAACCTTTTATGGGTCGATTTTTTTCAGATCTATTTGGGATTCTATTTGATTTTGAGTTTTAAAATTACCAAATTGATAAATACGACTAATTCTTCTATTCGGTTGACACCTTTGAGCTCGACTGACTTGGAAACCGACCTAATAATCGATCTATGTACATTACAAAAGTTAAATATTGTTGTCTAGCCTTTGACTTGTGTGATACAAGGGGAAACATAATTTTTACAAAACATTGCTTCAAAACTATTAGTTAAATTATAGACGCATATATATATATATTCGAATCACAATCCAAATTAAAATAAAAATTAAAGCTAAATCAAAGCCATACTAACCAATTTTTAAAAATCAAAAGTCACAAAAATCAAAGATTTTCAATGCAAAGTAAATTGAAAGTGTAAAGGAATTGTCGCGCCTCGGTTTTTGAGTATCCAAGGTCCTTTCGGCTCGGAGACCCTAAAGCACGAAACTCTGTCACTAGAACTCATCCTCCTAGAAGGACAAGTGTGACTAGATTTAAAAATTGGTTTGACTAAGGGCTTTTTAGAAAAATAGGAGTCACCACCTAACTTGATAAAGGTGAGTTAGCACCTAAAACTAAGTGTTAATCCGAAGATTAAACTTAGAGTTTTTGAAAAAGGTCTTTGAAAACTCTCTCAAGAGAGGGTTTTTAGGATAATAGGTTGTTGGGCAACTTTTTGAAATGTTTAAGCCCTTTTTGAAAATAACTCCATTTTGGTCTTTCGAAAACAGAAATCTAAAGTTCGGGGGTTGGTTACGTGTAGGAAAGATATTCTAAGATCATCACCCTACCCCGCCCTTTTGGTACCTACATGTCTAATCACCCTTTTGTTCACTCACTAGAATAACTGATTACCATTGTCCACTTAATATCCACTTTTAGAAAAACGGAGTTTAGTCATCACTTTTTGAATGGATGATGCAAGTTTATGAAAAAGGTTTGAGAATAATGGAGGTTTTGAAAGAGTTTGGAATAGAAATTTTGAATTGATTGGAACTTTTGAAAAAGGGATTGGGGTTAAAATAAAAGTTATAACCGCACCATTTTAGGTTGCCTACGTATCTCATTTGGCGAGAATCAGGTCATTCGTAGTTCGGGCAACAGCCCGATGGATAATAGGCACATTGGGGCCTTTGGAAGGTTTGAAGACACTTTGGGTCTTTGAAAGAGTTTAAGACACTTTGAGGTCTTTGGAAAAGTTTAAGACACTTTGAGGTCTTTGAAAAAGTTTAAGACACTTTGAGGTCTTTAGAAGTTGAAGACTCTTTGTGGTCTTGAAAGTTTTGACTTGAAATTGGAAGTGAAGTGTTTTGAAAAGGCTTTTGGATTGACTCTAAGGGAGTTTTGGAAAAATGCTTTAGCATGACTCAAGAGAACTTGAAAGTATTTTTGAAGTCTTATTTTGAAATCCTAAGAGGCATGACTTTAGAATGTTTTGATGAATTAGTTTTTGAAAGTGGTTTTTAAAAATGGCTAAGTGTTTGGAATCCTAATATGAACAATCTTAGAGGTTGTTCTTGATTTATCACTTGTCCTTGGAATCCCTAACCATGAGAGGGCTAGGGACACCTTAGGTTTGTGACATTTTGAAAACGTTTTTGAAAATGTCTTAAAGATGGAGTGTAGGAACATTAGAAGAGTGTATGGAGTTGGGTTTTTGAAGTCATAGGGGTAGGAGGCTTTTGAGGAATAGGTTATGAGGATAATTTGAAAGTTTGAATGATCATTTGAAAAAAGGTTCAAGAGTTGGAACCTTGAAGTATACTAACCTAGGTTGGGTTGGCCTAGGGTTAGGGGTGACCTAATGGCTAACTAACTTAGGTTAGGTTAACCTAGGGTTAAGATGACCTATGGTCAAGTAACTAAGGTTAAGTTAATCTAAGGTGAGGAAACTTGGGTCAAGCTAATCTCGGGTTGGACAACTAGGGTCAAGTTAACTTAGGGTTTGGTAATTAGGGTCAAGTTAACCTAGGGTTAGGTAACTAGGGTCAAGTTAACCTAGGGTTTGGTAAACTAGGGTCAAGTTAACCTAGGGTTGGTCAACTAGGGTCAAGTTAACCTAAGGTTGGTCGACTAGGGTCAAGGTTACCTAGGGTTGGATTGGAAAACTGTTTTGAAAGTTGGTTTAATGCATTCTTGGAAAGAGTTTTTGAAAAACAAATCATGTTATGTAATGGACTTTGGTTAGCAATCTTTTTGAAGATCATTTCCATGAAAATTTTGACTCTAGCCAAGAGTATGGTTTATATGGTTAGTGATTGGAGACCATTCCAAGGAAGGTTTCCTCATGGCTATTATAACCTTCATCTTGACAAGAGTGGTTTCAAAAATCAACATAATGATGGCAATATTTGGAATATCATTTTTGATGCCAAGATGGAGAGAATACATTTTTGAGAATTATTTTTTGAGAAGGATTTTGAAAATCATTTTTCAAGGGGAACATTCCATCAAGAGAGGGTTCATATGGCTAACAAAAGGGAGACCACTCAAGAGAGGGTTCCATGGGGCCATTCCAACTACTAAACTTGAGAGAATAGAAACCATAGAATTCAAAGAGTTTGAACATCATTCTTAGGTAAGCATAAAAAGAAAAGGGAACCATTCTAACAATTTAGGGCTCCTATGGCCAATATAAAGGGAGACCACTCAAGAGAGGGTTCCATGGGGCTATTATAACCACTAACTTTGAAAGAATGGAAATCTTGAAAATTAGAAAGTTTGAAAGCAACTTTTATGCAAGTTGAAATGCAATGACGCAAAAACATGAATTAGGGGGTTGTGAGGGATTTTCTAAGGCATGACTCCTAAGGTCTCATCCTAAACTTCAAGGGGCCAACTCTTGGAACAATTTTTGAAGGACATATAGAACTTGAAAATGTCATAAAATTTAAGAGTAATGCAAGCATTGTGGAGTATGACAATAAGCATAAAATGAAGCCAAGCACACAAGACATGATCAAAATAGCAATATGCAAGGGGTTATGATTTACATATAAGGCTTTTAGGCTACACCACATAAACAAAGGGCTCTTAGGCCATACCATCTTAAAGTAGGCTAGTAAGAGGTTCCCCTACACGGTGGCTCTCACTTGCTTTTTTCTAAGCATGATCTAAGAGCCCTCTTGGCTCAAGCATGCAAGAAAGGGGGGTTGAAAATGGGGATTAAAATAGAGAATACCCTAAGTAGGCTAGGAGGGAGAAAAAAAGAGTGGGGGAGAGCATAAATGTAAAAGGGATACCACCTTTTGCCTTCAACACATTTGTAGTCTTCAATGGATGTCTTTATTGGAGCTTGAGTGACTTCAAGAAGGCTTGAGAGGCTAGAGTAGAGTGTATAAGTGTGTATGAGACCTTGTAAATGGAGTGTATAGGCTTAGGAGGGGTAGAATCTAGCCTAAGTGTTGGAGAAGAGGAATATATGTAGAGATTCGAGTTTCTGAAGTGATTTTAGCAGAGTTTCATATCAATTTCGGACCTGGAATATGCAAGGGGGGAGGCCTCTATTTATAGGCAATCTGGAACAGGCCTTGCACATGTGCTACATGCGCAAGTACTGTTCCATTGCTAGAATAACACGTGGCACCCTGTGTACTGGTTAAATCTCGACCGTTGATCGAAAGTCGGTCGATCTGATCAAAATTTGAGTGCATGTATCATACGCTCCATCACCGGGAAGGTTCATCCAAACTTTTCCTCGATAATTGGGTTAATCGGGAAGGTTCCGGGGGAATCGGTTGCACTAGGGGTGTTCTCCTAGTGCTTCCGATGAACTTTCATGTTTTCAAGAAGTTTGAATTATGTTTGGAGGTGAGTGATATCGTCTTGGGAAGCGCGCCAAAAAGGACACTTTCACGGAGCGTCTGTGATACGGTCCGTGGGTGTTCGAAAATGGTTGTCTTCGTTTTGTGTGATCGAGGCCTTCGAGAAGCGATCTATTCGATCGGACTGTACCGATGGAAAGTACTCTGGAAACACTTTCTGGAATTCTAAAATTTACGCATTTCTCAAGTCGTTTGATGGTGTGTTTTGATTAGGGAATCGAGAAAAAAGTCAACCTTGGCGGAGCGTCTGCGAGACGCTCCAGGGGTTGCTGAAAGTTATGGTTTTCACACCATACGATGGAGGGCTTCGGGAGGTGATCTACTTGATCGAGTCGTATCGATGGAAAGATCTATGGACGAGCTTCCGAGAATTCCCTGATTTACGCATTTTTCAAGTCGTTTGACGGTGCGTGATAACTAGGGAATCGGGGGAAAAGACAATTCTGTCGGAGCGTCTGCGAGACGCTCCAGGGAACTTTTATCGCGTCGTGTGAGCTTAGTGTCATGGGGTGCTCCTTGGGTTAAACAAGGACGTGTGGTAAAACCCTTTGCTTGAAACCCCAATGCTTGTGTTATTTCGGGGCATTTTTGGGCTTCTAGGGGCAAAACAGTCATTTTGACTGGAGTTGGTTGGAAATGGTCAGGAATGGTTTGGTATATTGTGTTAAGCATGTAGGGCTGTTCTAGGATGGTTTTGAGAGAGTCTGTTGCCGTTCAGCGGGGTTTGTGCCGTGCTGAGTCGTTTAGGGGCAAAATGGTCATTTTGACTAGAGTGAGCCGGAATAGGACCGGATTTGGACCACATGGCGTGCGGGGGATGCCTGATGGTTTGACAACATTGTGGAAGGATGGACTTATCGTTTTGAGGGATTTTAAACTTTCCCAAAACGTGCCTGGAGGCCCAAGGGGCGGGTCTGGTCATTTTTCACTGAGTCGGCCTAGCAGGCGCCGGTGTTGACCTAGGTGTTGGTTTCCGAGACCCCCCGGTCTCGGAAAACTACTTGTGCGGTGTTGGTTTCCAAGAACGCCCGTTCTTAGAGAGCTACCTGTACGGGTGGTGTTAGTTTCTAAGAACGCCTGGTCCCAGAAAGCTACCTAGAAGGGTGGTGTTGGTCTTTGAGAATGCCTGGTCCCGGAGAACTACCGAATGACGGACATTCTATATTGGCAGGTTAGTAGGCGCCAAAAGTGAACCGTCTGAAATTTTTGATGAGGTGTTGGTCCCCAAGATCGCTGAATCCCGGGAAGCTACCTGGATGGCGTTAGTTTTCAGGACCGCCTGGTCTGGAAGACTGCCTGGAATAATGGTGCTTAAGGCTCCAGCGAATCCTTGTGGACCCGAGAAGCGACTAGTTGGTTAGATTGGAGATTGAAAGGCTCATCTTGAGCTTGCATGTGTTGTGATGTTGGAAACCAAATCCGGTCGGGCCGGAGATTGCCGAGCAGGCAAAAATGGAAACGAAAATAGAAGTTTAGAAGATTGTAAATTGAAAGTGTAAAGGAACGAAAGTAAAAGCTTAGAAGATTGTAAACGCTCACGTATCTATCACTCATAATCATATATGTATATCCACAAAAAAATATGGATATGAAAAGGTTATATTTTAATAGACTTTAAAATTAAGTTAACTTTTTTTTTTAACATAATAAGAAATTTAAATAGATCACAACATGTTATATATCTCTTAAGAGATATAGATGTGAAGGAAGCCACAGAAAATAGGAAACTTTTTCTTTTAACATAATAGAAAACTTAATTAATCATAACAATAGATCAATATAATATATATAATATTGAATTTTATTTTAATAAAATAGCGAAGTAACTTTTTAAAAAAATTAATTAGATTATAATATTTGCATATATAAGAGATTTAGACGTGAAAGAGTCATATTTTAATAGACTTCATAAATATAGGTAACTTAACTTTTTCTTTAAAGTAATAGGAAAATTAGATGATAACAATAGATGAATAGAGTTAGTCAAACTCTATTGCCCTTCAGGTGGCATTTTAAAAAAATATAATAGTATTAAGAGCGCTAGATATAAAATATTCGTGATGGGGATAGGGTGTGTATGGGGTTATCACTCATTGTGTTTGCGTGTTATTTTGCTATACGAGTGAAAAAAAAAAATGCAAAAAAAGGTAAGTGAGGTGAGAATGGACCTAAGATGTTGTCCTCTTAATTACTATTTAGTGTGAAAAAGTCAAGAATATTGTTGTGACTTTAAGCACATTAATTGGTATTATCTTTAAAAGTGATATTCATCCATTATCATTACTATTGTCATTATTATTAAATTACTAGCGAATCACTTTTAAGATGCAATAACGAAATTATAGACAAAACTCTCTTACGAAAGTTGTACTAAAGGAAAGAGAGTGTATATATCTACATTATATACATATCACAATATATATTGTCCATCCTCTTTGGATGCTAAGACCCCTATTTATAGTCTCCAATAATTATTTGAAAGCATCTCCACTAATGGCTGTATCTAATTCAATGAAAAGACACATTTTCCTTTGCTCGAGCCAACTTTTAGTTCGCCAGAGCCAAGTCGGCTGAATCGACCTGCTGACACACTTTGATCAAGCCAACTTCAGTTTGTTTAAGTGATATAAATGTTTGATCAATCCATTCCTGACAACACTCCATCGAATTTTCAATATGAAAATGACCATTGGATTAATACACGCTACTTTTTAGATCATGTTTACCAACTCAATTAACAATTGCAAGCCATATTATCAAAAAATCTCCAACATAGATATTGGCCTTCGTCACGGTCTGCCCAGTTGGAAGAAACCCTGGGAAATCAACAGCCTAAAGAATTTCTACCTCAGGGGAGGAACTCTTTTGGATCTGAAGATTCTACAACATGATGGGTGTGATCCCCTAACCATCAAGATTTTACATCTCGAGTTCTTGAAAGAACTTGTAGCTCAACGTTGTTACCTATTTCAGAACCAATCAAACTCTGACCCTCATCACTCAAGCATTACACAATTGAAGAATAATCTCATGTTTCCCATGACACAAAATAGGCCAACAACATATTATTCCTAATAGACCTATTTCGTTTTATATTCTGTTTGAAGTTTAAATTCAAATCAAATTGAAACTTGCGTTCTCTGAAACTTCTATTACAATAAATTAAAATTTAAATGGGAGTAAAAGGGTGAATCCTAGTGCATCCACATAGGTTTAGAGACTATATAACCATATGCAAAAGTATCGTTCTAAATAGTGATTCAACTTCTAACAGGAATTTGTGGTGGATCTAGATCAATTTTGGAGGAGTCCAACAATGTTGTGGTCATTTAATACTTAATCAAGAGTATTAAACACCGCATGGAGTGACTGATATACATAAAGAGAGCACACCTGAAAGTTCATGGGTGTAACACTTTTAAGTGCGAGCATGTGATAAGGTTGGATGTGTAACTGCAAACTTGTAATTTGTCATTTAAAGTGCATTGATTGACTAGCAAAGGGTCCTTTGGTTTTTCTCGTTTGGCTTTTTTCACTTAGAAATAATGTTTGGTGTCTTGTTTGATTGCTTATGCATACGTGAGTCTGAAATACGACTAGGACATGTATTAGTAAAGAATTAGGATTAATTGGTTAATTGAATTCAACCAACCCTTATAACCCTCTGGGTATAGAGTTTAATAAATCTGTATTCAAGGAATATTCTCTGTTTTATGCTGTTCTTGGTTTCAATTTTGGTTCTGTTTTTCGTATTTTTAAAATTAAAAAATTTGAGAGCTGCTTATTTTTCTTGTTCTCAAAAATAAAAAAATGAGATTATCGAAAATACCATCATTTTCATGTCATTTCCATTTTTGTATAAAAACGGTTCTGAAAACTCAGAGAATACCTTTTTAATAGTTTTTAAAATTGGAGTATTTTCTACAAAACATTTCAAAAACAAGTTCTGAAACCGACTTATCAAATGTGGTTTCAACAAAAACAATTTTCGAAACCAATTTACTAAACACAATTTTATCGAATTTTAAAAAACAAAAACAGCAACTAGCAACCGAAATCGTAATCAATGGAAACCTTAGATCCTTCTTTCCATTGATGTGAAAGCAGTTCGGTCAATTTTTTCTTTTTCGAATATTTTCCGAATGTAAAGGATATTCTTGGAACATGACTATTTCAAGAGAAGGTATATGCTGCGACTTTGGTAATGCTAACCTGAAGTGTAGGTTATGTTGAAAAAACTTTGATACCATGCTAGAAGAATTCTAATACCATGATAGAATAATAGGAGACAGATATAAAGAGAGAAGAAGAAAAATTCTAAAATCAAATTTCTATATCATAGTACATTATATTGATATGTTGAAGTAGTCTATTACATTAAGAGATGATATCTATATATAAGCTTAAAAGAAGTGGTAAACAAGTAATACAAAATAGAAAATTAAACACATAAGTAAACTAGCTGAGTAGGAAGCGGTAGAACTAAGAAATGACACTAATATAGTTTAACAACCACAGAATAATAAATTCTCGAGAAATCCAAGGCCAGACCACAAGGAGTTTATATAGCAATGGTTATGATGAAACTAACTTTGCGGGTCGGTAATTTCTAAGAAGCAACTTCACAAAGAATTGAAAAGACAACGAAAATCAATATTGCTTTGAGTTTGAAATTGCTAGATTAAAATGAAAAATTCAAAATTTAAAAGGCCTTGGAAATGGATGATCCAATTGTTTGAGAGAATATGGAATTCTTTAAGATATTGCTTATCTCAATTCAATGTCAACAACCATGCCATTGAATCAAAAAGTTAAACGTTGAAATCCAAATTTGAATCTATGAAAGTTCAAAATTATAGATAGTCAATTCTAAGTGCTCATATTGGGAATCTAAGAAATTTTCATTCCAAAAGTTAAATTTGTGTATGAGAATTAAAAAATATGTTCATAAACACTTAAGTTCTAGAAAACCTAATATAAATTTGCAATCAAAAGATGAAGCATTAAAGAATGGTTGAATACCTTAATGAAATCAATAATTCCCAAAACAATCTTCACCTCCATTGCCAAGAGAGGTGTTTAGTTACTCACATTCATGAAAAACTTCATTCAATTCATGACATCAACAAAGTAATTGAAGAAGAATTTCTCTAAAACTACTCTATATCTATCCTAAATCTCATTCTAAGCTCTCTATCTTAGTATATTGTAGATTGAGGATCTTAAACAGTTAAAGCACGGGTTGTTCGGACGATACGGAGGACCATCCGGAGAGTAGGCCAACTATGATTTTGGATCCTCTTTGATCATCCGGAGTGGTCCCGACGGCAAGGAAAGTCATCCTGACGATTTCTCTAATCCTTGCCCTATAAGCCTCCAAATCCTACAAAATGTACAAAAAAATGTTATTAGGAATAAAAATAAACCAACTATGGTTACACTTTTATAGTTTAATCAGTATATCTACTCCGAGACATCCGCTGATGGTTCTATTTATAGCTATTGACAAGTACATATTAGAGCATTCATAAAATCCTTTGATTAACAAGCTTGGACGCTTATGGTTGCCCTTTTACAATATAAGAAACTAAACCTGTCTCCAAACATGGGGCACAACGGATTAAAGCTGAAGTTGACTTGTGTGCTTAGAGTCACAAGCCTCTCAATGCTATTTGTAGTAGTGTCACATTTCTCAAGTTATTAATTGCATCGTTTGAGAATTTAATTATATTTTCAGAGATTGTAAAGGAAGCATAAGATATCTTGAAATCATGCATGACACACTCAAATTGTCAAAATTTTAAAACTTTAAAGGCTCACACAAATTTGAAATTATGAAAATGCAAGATGACGTGACCTTTGACGAATTTCATGCCAAGTTTAGTAAGATTGTCAATTCAAGCATTAATCTTGGTAAAAATATCCTTGGTTCTAACATGGTTAAAGAAACATTTGCGATTTTTGACTAATAAATTTAGAGAAATACTAAGAACATACATTTTGTCAATTGTTTTTCAACTATAGCAGTATTATACTGCCACGTGTCTAATTGCTTTGGACGCAGCAGGTTAAGAAGATAGTAAAGATGTTGATTATAATTTAGTGGGTAAGTTGGTTGAGTCACATAAATTTTTTGCGCTAATCCACTTTAGCCCAGGGCACATAAAAACAGATGTATTGCACATAAATACGGGTTGGTCACTAAGATGACTCGAACCCAAGGTTCGACCTTAACAATTGCAAGGCCGTACCATCCAAACTGGGTGGCAGCCTAAGTCACCTAGTTCATCTAGGAGACCATATGCACGAATTCCGTATTAATTCGCGAACTGAAAATGTGAGCTCCCGCATTTGTAACGAATTTTCATAGTGGACTTGACTTGAAAATGTGAGCACTGGTTAGAATGAACATGAGTTACACAGGATCTATACCCAGTACTTTTTTTCCTCTGACTTGTTTATACGTGCAAAAATAGTGGGGACTTGATTTTCATTAGTTGTATACATTGTGTTAGAATGAACATGAGTCACACAGGATCTATATCCAGTACTTGCTTTCGTCTTGTCACTGACTTGTCATACGCGCATTAATTGGTCTGCAGGGCCAACCTAGAAGCACTTAAAAAACCTCTTGCCAAGGCTAGCAACGGGGATTGTTGAACTCTCAACTAATTTCTCAATGATATATCAACAGAACCACTGACCCCATGAAAAGTTTAGTAATACTTTATTATATGATCATAAAAATTATTTAATAAAACAAATTTCAATTATAAAAAAATAATATAATGAACACACGCTCATAGCATTCTCGATTTTATAAATTTTTATAAATTTTAAAAATTAATACTCTTGTGTATTGGCACTGCACTTTATATGACTTAGATGGCATCTTCATTATTAATTTTTTATATTTTTTTAATAAGTAATGTATTTGTATAAGACAATGTGATTATATAATGTTATGCCTAGAAAATGGTGCAGCATATAAGGCGTGTTGTTCAACGTAGTAATACTTCACCGCACTATTGCAGTTGAGAATTTTTATTTAAAATTTTGCATAGTTAACTTAGCCTTCCCTAGATAGACATTTCATTTAATTTAAGCCTAGAACATAAAACCTATCTAGCTTCCACCGTAAAATGTTGATGAATATATGTCGAGTACCGAATGCCAAAGAATTTAAAAGTGCACCTATGGTTTGTGACTGTAAACCGATTCATCGTTGAGGGTGCGAATGCATGAGGTTGAAAACGTTGAAGGTTCGTTTGATAGTTTTTTTCTGCCTAAATTTTTTTTTTAGTTTATAAAAAAAAGTTAAGTTTTTGTTTTAACTTTTTTTACTTTTTTTATTTGCTTATCTTTATTTATAAAAGTTAAAAGGTAAAATAAAATTTAATTCTTTTATTTATAAGTTTAAAAAATAAAATTAAAAAAACTAAACGAACTCTGAAAACGCACATTGAAACACACAAGCTCCGTTAACACATGAGTTACAGCTGGGTCTACACAATTTAAGAAAGGGGTAGGTGAGTTCGTGACGTAGCAGGTACAAATAAACAATTAGGTACTCCTCACACGCTACATGTCTTCTGTAGGTAGCCCTTCCCTAGATAGACTTTTCATTTAATTAAATCCCACAAAATAAAACATGCCTTCAACTGAAAAGTGTTAATAAACATATGCGGAGGACGTCCAAAGCCAATTAACTTGAAAAAATACAAAAGGCACCTACTGTTTGTGACTGTAACTCGATTCACGGTTGAGGGTGGTGATAAATACATCAAGTTGAAAAAGATGCGCGATTATTGAAAAGGATCAGTTTTCGTTAAAAAATAACCAACATGTAGATTGTGAGAAGTGCATAATATTTAGGAAATTTTTTCTTGGTATTTTTCTTTTTAATATGATGGAACGTTTAAAGTAAACAATAAACTTAAACGTTTAGGTGTAGCTGTTGTTTATTTATTTTAGGTGCACAAAAAACGATTGCACCTATTGTTTAAACTAACATTGCATCTATTGTTTGTAATTATAACCCGATTTATGGCATGCGAGTGGGAATATATGGGTTTGAAAAAAGTGCACGAGTTAAAAAAAAGTGTACTTACATTAAAAGAAACAAAGGTATGTGAGTTAGAATATATCGAAAGAGACAAGAATATGTGAGTGGGAATATATCGAGTTTCAAAAAAGTACACTTACATTGAAAGAAACAAGAGCGTGTAAGTGGGAATATATCGAAAGAAACAAAAGCATGTGAGTGAGAATATATTGAAAGAAACAAGGGCGTGTGAGTGGGAATATATCGAGTTTGAAAAAAGTGCACTTACATTGAAAGAAACAAGGGCATGCGTAACGATCCCGATTTTTGAACTGCTACTAAACAAAATAAATAATCTCAAATAAGATTTAATCATGATGTAATTTTAAATGTACATTTATAATTGACTCTTAAATTTATTTTTGAGATAAGATTACAACTTTAAATAATTTACAAAAATAATAATAATTTTTCTTAGCCTCCAAAATACATAACTCTCAACAATAATGTCTTCAAAATAATTATGAATCTTCATAAGCTCAAAATAACGCTCCACTGACACCTTATACGCTTCTACTTGAAAAATAAAATTTAACCGGAAAGTATACAATACACAGGAGTACAAATGGTTGGTTTAAGATATTTAAAAATAAAGTTCAACGAATAAATCAGTTCAACCGATGAGATTTAAGATAATAATAATTATTATTTTCAGAAGCCAACCAAAATTCACGCTGGGATAATAACCAATTTTTATATTTTTATTGAACTCAATACCTAGCCCTTTTCAGTACCATGTCAAACGTTACTCATGCAACATAACAATTTCAAATTCCAAAATCTATACCTCGTATGGTCATTATTTCATAACCACTTTCCAAACAACAAGCCAACGGGTATGTTTGTATATGTACTGATCAGTTTCATGGTACATCAGCCAAAAACATAATCCAACAATTTTTAAAAATATAATTTTATCCAAAATAAATCAATGAACAAGATAATCAAAGATGTGCCGAAAGAAATTTAATGGATCAAACAATAAATATAACCATGAAATTAAATAACGACTACGAATATTCAACAAGAATACAATTCAAGAATAGTAAAAATAAACTCTTTACAAAGAGATTTAATAAAAAAAATATATTATATACAATTCGGTTACCTCAAATAATTTCTATTAATTTTAACGAGGTCACCACAGCTCTCCAAATAATTTTATATAAACTAAAATCAAAGTCCCTTTCTAACTATTTTCCTCTCCCTCTCGGCTCACGCTTGTCTCACCTCTCTCTCTCTCTCTCTCTCTCTCTCTCTCTCTCTCTCGCTATGTGAAGCTATAGCTATAGCTAAGTGTAAAGCATATTAGCTAAATGGCCTCATTATTTATAAGCAATGGTGGAACTCTCGAATTGACAACTGCTAGACTAGATGTCACATGCTTATCATTTGTATGTAGGAAATATCTTTCAATTTGCTTGCACGTGTCATAGTGCATGAAGGACAAAGACCATGTGCGGACAACTAATCTTTTATACGCCAATTGAAGTTCACGTAGTGAAATTCCTTCTAGCACATTCTCCTTATTACGAGGCATTCCTTTAACTTAATTTACATGAATTCTTAAAATATATAATAACTCACTCAATATTCTTACACGATTTTTTTTTGTTCTTTTTTTTTTTATTTTTATAGAAGATCAACATGGGTCCAGCGATAAATAATTTTAGAATCATTAAATTATTTTAAAGTGCTACAGCAGGTGAGTAGAAATATATCAAACAAAACAAGGGCATGTGAGCGGAAATATATCAGAGTTTAAAAAAAGTGTACTTACATTGAAAGAAACAAGGGCATGTGAGTGAGAATATATCAGAGTTTAAAAACAATGCACTTACATGGAAAGAAACAAGGGCATGTGAGTGAGAATATATAGAAAAGTGCACTTACATTTAAAAAAATAAGGGCACATGAGTGAGAATATATTGAGTTGATAAAAGTGCACTTACATTAAAAGAAACAAGTTCCGTTAAAGAATGACCAAGACATTTAAGTCAAAATAAGTAAATAGGAAAACACTCGAGTCAAAATAAATAAGTGAGAGTTGGGTCTACAAAATTTAATAAATAAGTGACATTTACCTATAAAGATAAAGTAGAACTCAAATTTTGGTAACCATCCTAGTCAAATATTATTCATAAGATCTTATTTTTATCTTTGGTTACGAAATGTAAATTTTAAAATTACCGTTAATATTGGGGGTGGTCAATAAAAGTATAGATTTCGACGATTTTGGCCCAAGAAATTCTTAACTCTAAAATATTATAGTTTAGAATAAAACTATAATGATTTTTAGTTCAATATGAATAAAGTAACACTGAGTTATAATTCAAAGAGTCAAAGTGGAACTCATCCGCTATTTTTCTCACATATATTAAAGGGTCAAAATAATTATTTAGTTCATATATCAAAAGAGATATATCGGGCTGAAAAAAGTGCATTTAACCTAATTCATGGCATGTGAGTGGGGGCACATCGGGCTAAAAAAAGTGCACGAGTTAAAAAAAGTGTACTTACATTAAAAGAAACAAAGGCATGTGAGTTAGAATATATCGAAAGAGACAAGAACATGTGAGTGGAAATATATCGAGTTTCAAAAAAGTACACTTGCATTGAAAGAAACAAGAGCGTGTAAGTGGAAATATATCGAAAGAAACAAAAGCATGTGAGTGAGAATATATTGAAAGAGATAAGGGCGTGTGAGTGGGAATATATCGAGTTTGAAAAAAGCGCACCTACATTGAAAGAAACAAGGGCATGTGTAACGATCCCGATTTTTGAATTGCTATTAAATAAAATAAATTATCTCAAATAAAATTTAATCATGCTGTAATTTTAAATGTACATTTATATATGACTCTTAAATTTATTTTTGAGATAAGATTACAACTTCAAATAATTTATAAAAATAATAATAATTTTTCTTAGCCTCCAAAATACATAACTCTCAACAATAATGTCTTCAAAATAAATATGAATCTTCATAAGCTCAAAATAATGCTCCACTGGCACCTTATACGCTTCTACCTAAAAAATAAAATTTAATCGGAAAGTATACAATGCACAGGAGTACAAATGCTTGGTTCAAGATATTTAAAAATAAAGCTTAACGAATAAATTAGTTCAACCGATGAGATTTAAGATAATAATAATTATTATTATCAGAAGCCAACAAAAATTCATGCTTGTATAATAACCAATTTCTATATTTTTATTGAGCTCAATACCTGGCCCTTCTCAGTACTACATCAAGCGTCACCCGTGCCATATAACAATTCTACATTCCAAAATCTATACCTCGCATGGTCATTATTTCATAATCACTTTCCAAACAACAAGCTAACGGGTATGTTTGTATATGTACTGATCAGTTCCATGTACATCAGCCAAAAACATAACCCAACAATTTTTAAAAATATAATTTTATCCAAAATAAATCAACGAACATGATAATCAAGGATGTGTCGAAAGAAATTTAATGGATCGAACAATAAATATAATCATGAAATTAAATAATGAGTACGAATATTCAACAAGAATACAATTCAGAAATAGTAGAAATAAACTCTTTATAAAGAGATTTAAAAAAAAAAACATATTATATATATCTCGATTACCTCAAATGATTTCTATCAAATTTGACGAAATCACCACAGCTCTCCAAATAATTTTATATAAACTAAAATCAAAGTCCCTTTCCCACTATTTTCCTCTCCCTCTCGGCTCACTCTTCTCTCACCCGAACTCTCTCTCTCTCTCTCTCTCTTTCTCTCTCTCTCTCTCTCTCTCTATGCTATGTGAAGCTATAACTATAGCTAAGTGTAAAGCATCAATTTTAACGAGATCACCACAGCTCTCTAAATAATTTTATATAAACTAAAATCAAAATCCCTTTCCCACTATTTTCCTCTCCCTCTCAGCTCGCTCTTCTCTCGCCCGAACTCTCTCTCTCTCTTTATGCTATGTGAAGCTATAGCTATAGCTATAGCTATAGCTACAGCTAAGTGTAAAGCATATTGGCTAAATGGCCTCATTATTTATAAGCAATGGTGGAACTCTCAAATTGACAACTGCTAGACTAGATGTCACATGCTTTTCATTAGCATGTTGGAAATATCTTTCAATTTGCTTGCACGTGTCAATGTGCATGAAGGACAAAGGCCATGTGCGGACAACTAATCTTTTATACCCCAATTGAAGTTCACGTAGTGAAATTCCTTCTGGCACATTCTCCTTATTACGAGGCATTCCTTTAACTTAACTTACATGAATTCTTAAAATATAAAATAACTCACTCAATATTCTTACACGATTTTTTTTTGTTCTTTTTATTTTTATTTTTATAGAAGATCAACATGGGGCCAGTGATAAATAATTTTAAAATCATTAAATTATTTTAGAGTGCTATAGCAGGTGAGTGAAAATATATCAAACGAAACAAGGACATGCGACTGGGAATATATCATAGTTTAAAAACAATGCACTTACATTGAAAGAAACAAGGGCATGTAAGTGAGAATATATAGAAAAGTGCACTTACATTTAAAAAAACAAGGGCACATGAGTGAGAATATATTGAGTTGATAAAAGTGCGCTTACATTAAAAGAAACAAGTCCCGTTAAAGAATGACCAAGACATTTAAGTCAAAATAAGTAAATAGGAAAACACTTGAGTCAAAATAAATAAATAAGTGAGAGTTGGGTCTACAAAATTCAATAAATAAGTGACATTTACCTATAAAGATAAAGTAGAACTCAAATTTTGGTAACCATCCTAGTCAAATATTATTCATAAGATCTTATTTTTATCTTTGGTTACGAAATGTAAATTTTAAAATTACCTTTAATATTGGGGGTGGTCAATAAAAGTATAGATTTCGACGATTTTGGCCCAAGAAATTCTTAACTCTAAAATATTGTAATTTAGAATAAAACTATAATGATTTTTAGTTCAATATGAATAAAATAACACTGAGTTATAATTTAAAGAGTCAAAATGGAACTCACCCGCTATTTTTCTCACATATATTAAAGGGACAAAATAATTATTTAGTTCATATTTTCTTTTCTTACTTGAAATGAATCTTGCTCTGCTCTGTGTAGCCTTCCCTAGATACACACCTTTCCTAGGTAGGCTTCTCATTTAATTCAAGCTCTAAAAACAAAACAAGTTGTAATAGTAACAAAAATATGACTAAGTAATCCAACTACCACAGTGATTAAAAAAATAGATTTATTGTTTATTTATTTTAGGTACACGAAAAATGATTGCATCTATTCTTTAAATTAACGTTGCATTAACCCTATTCATGGCATGTGAGTGGGAATACAGCAAGTAGAAAAAGATGCACTCGCATTGAAAGAGACGAGTTCCGTTAAAGAATGACCAAGACATTTTAGTCAAATAAGTAAATAGGAAAATATTTATCCAAAATAAATAAATAACTGATAGTTGTGTCTACAAAATTTAATAAGAGCTAGGTAAGTTTGCACCCCACCACCAAGGGTACTGCACGATGAGTTTGGACAGACTCAACACCAATTGGTTGTATAAACAGTAAAGCGAAATTGGTAAGGAAAGTAGAGAAAAGAAATTGTTGTTTAAAGAGAAACCCTCGAGATTTTCTAATCTATTTATTTTCTATTTCTTCATATCTTGATCTTTTAAATTTCTATCCATTGGTGCGAATGCTATTTCGCAAAACATGTTTGTTAAGGTTAAATAATGCACAACTTACACCAAACATACAATTGATGCTTTCTGCCCAAAAAATTTATGTTTTTACGGTCTCCAAACCTAAAATGCGCACCTTAACAAGTCATTGTGGCATTGGATGTCACGCCCCATTCTTGGTGGTTTATGTTGGTTTCATATCTTGATTTTGATCATAACAAAAAATTTATGTTATATATAATGAATTTACTCAATGTGCAGCAAATTTTATTAAAAAACATCCACTATAACATAAATGGAATTATGATGAAAATTGTGATTTGAATACATTGGATTGGAAGCTGGATGGGTGAGTTTGAATGGTTGATTAATTAAAGAAACTTGTAAGAAAATCATTTACATAATCCTACTTTGAAGGGATTGAAGGTGCTCAATTTGATCAAAAAGTCTTGAAGAAATGGATACAAACTTTGGAAGGTCATCATCGAAAATTGAAGATATGTTGGATGCATGAAAGTGGTTGGTTGAAAAACCAAAATCATTGGTATAATGTCTTCCTACAAAAATTAAAGGTGTTCTACATGTTTAACACACTTTGAAGAAGAAAATTCAAGTCTTGGAAGCCTTATTAAAATGATACATGAAGTTACTGAATATTTTGAAATGATTTGTCTGTCTGGAAGAAAGTTAAAATTCTCAGGATAGACGTGTCGACACCCATATTGAGGTGCTGAAACCTTTGGGCTTAATAAGAAGACTCAATCAACTTGAAGGCCGAAAAGAATTGACACCCTTCTAGAATTGCAGACACCTTCATTTAGAATGTTGATGTTGGTAAAAATTTTAAAGAACACAAGTGTCGATACCCATTTAGAGGTATTGACACTTGAGACTTTTTCTATGTGTGGATTTAGATGACAAAAATGTCAACGCCCATTCACAAGTGTTAACCTCTTATACAGAGAGTAAGTCGATATACATTCTTATGTGTCAATACCCATTGGACAGATCACTTTGACAAAAGTATTACGCGAAGGTGCAAGTGTCGACACCTATTCGGGTGCATTGACACCAAGATTTAGGGAGGTTAGATAACATTGATACAGAAGCTGAAGTATTAAACAACTATTCACAAGTATGACGCCTTAGTTATGATAGGTTGGATTTTTTAATGTTCTACAACTCTGATTTCACTTTAAATGCACCCACAATCACCGTCAATAACTAAAATTGATTGAAGAGTATAACACAAGATCATCAAATCATTTATACACGAGGAAAATATAAAAAAGTGTTGAACATCTTGATCAAACACATTCTTTGAGTTATAACTGAATATTCTTCAAATTCTTGTACTTGGAGAGTTATTGTACTTTCACTTGCTTATTTACTTTTTGAAACAGTTACCTATCACTTTATTCTCTTTTATTGTACTTGATTGAGGGTGTAACCTTACGAGTTCGTGTGTTCTAGACAAAAACACATGTAAGTTGATGTGTACATGAACAAAAACATATGTAAGTATGAGTATACTTGGACAAAAACACTTAGAATCAAAAGTTTCAAAAAATCCTTGTCAAAATAAGTTGGGTACTTGAAGAACTATTAAAAACTATATAAAGATATTCCAAAGTGCAGAAAGCATTCAATGGGAAGGGGAGGCCACACAATTGTGATTAAACTTTTGTAAATTGTTGTCTGTCTTTCTCTTAAAGCTTTTTTCATACTTTGTAACTCTTTATCATACATGTATACATTAGTTTCTTTATGTTATTGTTCCATTGCATTTAGGCTTCAGTATATTAACATATTATTTTAAAATTTAGAAAAACTCAATTCACCCCTTTAGAATGCTATTTCGGGCCACTAGTTCAATGATAACTCCCTTATAAAGTGACATGGCAAAAACTGCTAACACCAAATCTCACCTAGTAATAAATAACTTTGATAAATCTCTGATGTGAATAGAAAACTAAAAAATACTTTATGGTACTGAGTTCCAAAATATCAAGGCATCACATTTTGAAGCACAACCTATAACCCATATCATCTGTACAACTGTACTCAAAATAAGCAACCTATAACCCATATTGTAGCCAAAATAAGATACAATATAAAAATGCAAAATAGCTGAAAAAACTCAACTCATGTTTAAGACTCCAGCTATACAGTGGATCACTTCTGAAGTCGCGCACATGAAAATTTATTCTATAAATGGATACGCCAACCACAAGCTTCGTGAGTATTTCTAAATTAGATAAACATATAAAACAATTTTGTGTCAAGATTAAACTTAAAAG
Organism: Euryodendron excelsum; assembly: GCA_033060915.1. NCBI lineage: Eukaryota > Viridiplantae > Streptophyta > Magnoliopsida > Ericales > Pentaphylacaceae > Euryodendron > Euryodendron excelsum. Next base: position 72,548,137 of record CM065377.1, on the reverse strand, counting down.
AACTTTCCATAAGAACATTTAAATAAAACCATCCGCAGTATGAATACAATTCTAGTTACCAAGGAACAAAATGTATCTGTAGTGAAATCAACAGGTAATAAGAACTCATTATGGGCTCAACAATTCATTCCATATAACTAAAGGTTGATGATTGATGGTACTGTAAATCTGTTAATCAGCTCAACTAGTGATGTTGATCGAGTTGGGCACCATATCATATTCTTATTAGTAGGAACACTTTCACGTAGGCCTGAAAAAGTGTAAAACAACATAAGTTTCATAATTATAGTGTAATTTAGCTTTCAGTCCATATAATTTCATGTATTCAACTTTAAATCGTTATAACTCTTGATTTCAATCTAACTCTTAAACATAGCTAAAATGGGTGTAGTGGTCTCTGAATTTAGAATAAGCCTAATCATACGATGCAAATAAGTAAATGCTCTAAATGCTTACATTAAAATGCACACTTAAATATGATTCAAGTTAATTCCCGCTTACACTTCTTTCCCCTATCCAGGAAAATGCACACTTAAACCTAATTAGGAGGAATCCATATTGCATTGGATATAATACTTAATGAGAAGTTTTTTTTCACATATGAAAGCCTAGAGCATGAATACTTCTTTTAGTCCCATAATATGAGAGACATCCATAATGGCATGATGACTATAGCATTATTCGGGCCATTCTTCTTCTTTTTTCTCTCCCCAACTACTATGTGAGGAAACAAGGTTTTTGTACAATTGATTAATTATTGTAGCTCGTTCAACTTCGTAATACTCCGCCACACTATTGAAGAAGTGAATTTTACGTTAAAATTTAATTGAACGCTAATAGAGTTCGCGCCCTACCAAGGGTAGTCTTTCTTGGAGGATAAGTCCTGTGGAAATCGACAATGGCCATTAGTTTATTGGAAATGATTCTACTAATCTTGAATGATTAATTCATGGGTCAATGGAGACAGAGACCCCATCGACCCTCACTTGGTATGTTAACTCAAATTGTGATTATAAAAAAAAAATCCGGATCCTCCTCATTTCATAGTTGAAATGGACCTCTATTCCATTTGTTGTGCAGTTGACAACTCTTAATGAAAAAATAGATGTGCAAGATGAAGCCATCTTACTTAAAATTTTATATAACTAATTAAACTATGTCGTTTTGAAGACAAAAATAATAACTTTTGGGATTTTTTTTAAAGTAACGGAGACATCAGTTCCGTCTAAGCTTACTGTTTTCGCTAGAGATCCATCGCCTTCGATCCCTAGCATCCTCACCCCCCTCGGTGGCTGTCTAATGCTTTAAGATTTCAAAAATCAAAGAAACAGAGCACTGCACGGGTATATACGGTATATACGTCTTAGATTCAGATATCCGTCAACTTTATGCTGTTAATTTTCTACAGCAGTTCATAGGTGTGAACTTTCATACATAAATCTGGAAATAATAAAATAAAAACAATGCATCCCTTCGATTTTGGGCTTGCATCCAAATAGAGATGGATGGCACAGGAGAGGGGCTGCTGGGGTGGAAACTAATGTCGGGGCTGTGATTTTCTAACTTCAAACCAGAAAAATGTTGTTTTAATGGGCACCCGTGACGGAAATATGGTGGCGTTAGTTTGAAAAAACATGTAATGCTTTTTACTGAAATGTGAAAAATATTTAATGCTTTTAACCGAAATGTGATGGCGTCATGCAAAATGCAATGGCTTCAATCTTGTGCATTGAAATCTCCATTTCATTTATTTAATGCTTCATATTTAAACTTCGTAGTTTAGTTAAATACATTAAGTTTAAGTGAGGTAGCTCCATCTTGTGCATTGAATTTTTTTTATTAATGAGGTGTCAAACTCCACAATAAATAAAATATGAAGGTTTCTATTTCATTCATATAATAGAGATAATTCAAATTAAAAAAGAAACCATAAATTTTTGATTAAGTTGTAATGTCAAACATCTGCAAGTGATTGCAGCAAAATTTAAGGAGAATTTTAAATGTGATTGACACTTTAGTCCTTCATACTCTGTTTTGAAATCTAGATCTATTGAGGAAAAGGAAAAGAGAGCAGAAAAGAATCTATTGAGTAAAAGGAAAACAGAAAAGATGAATGACGTGAGATTGCTCTTTTTTTGTTACAGTAACTCATTATCCATCTTTTATCGGTTGACATTTAGCTCATGTAATATGTAAAGATTATTGAGTCGTTGAACCCCTCCGGCCGGCCCCTTCCTGGTCTAACAAAATTCCTAGGCTAGCTGCCGCTGGAACTAGCCATATATATATATATATAGATAAATGTATGTATGCGTGCATGCTCCTCTAACCTTCAAATTAAGAGGGGTAAAAGAGAAACGAAAAGGTGGGATATCGATACATACAGAGTTATACGTGCGTTTTTAACATTATGGCAACTGCTCTTTTTGTAATCCAGAGAATATGGAGTTTATGGGACATCCAGTTTTATGTTCTCTTGAGTTTGTTTCTGCAGGGCGTATTACTGGTGTCTGCATACGTGAGAAAACGCACAGCTGCAAACCTCGCTGTGAATCTCGTGTCTTCGGCTTACTTCTTGGCGGAGTTGCTTATTCCCTATGCTCTCGGAATCATCTCCGCTAGACATGCGAACGGTGAAGGTCGTCTCCTTCCTGCAAAGCTCGATCTTCTAGCATTTTGGGCTCCCTTTCTACTGTTGCATCTCGGTGGCCCTGATAACATTACGTCTCTTTCCTTTGACAAGAACGAGACGTGGCTTAAGGACTTCGTTCGCCTCGTCTCACACGTCTACGTAGTGGGCCGCATTTTCACACGATCTCTGCCTGACAACACCTTCCTTCTGCCGACAGCCCTGGTGTTTTTTGCAGGATTCATCAAGTCTGTAGAGCGTACACGCGCTCTCTATCTGGCAAGGCCAGATAACTGGGAAAATTCCAATTCCGAACGCACCCAGGGAAACCCCGGGCCTGACTATGAAAAACTCTCAGAGTCGCACTTGGGAATAATGAAAGAGGCACACCTGCTTCAACAAGTGCGGACTGTGCAACTACCTCCCAAGAAATTCACTTCTTTGTACAATATCATGGAAGATTACGGGGTTAAGGGGAACCTTCCGGATGACATATGGTTGCTGCTATATGCTCATAGCTTCTACGAAAACTTCAAGGGATTCGTAGGAGGAGGAGGAGGAGGAGGAGGAGTCAGTTTCAGCAACCAACAGCGACTGTTCACTCGCGATTTCTTTCTCAAAAGAAATTGCCAAGATGTTTATAAATTAATAGAAATGGAGCTCAGCTTCATACACGAGGCCCTCCATACCAAGGCCGTTGCAGTGCAAAACCAGCTCGGATTGCTTATCCGTGTGATGAGCACCAGTTCAATCTTTGTGGCATCTTTATTCTTCTTTCGACATGACAAGTCTGGGATCCTTGAGGGTGATATCAGAGTCACCTATGCCTTGGTCCTTGGGGCTTTACTCCTTGAATTCATCTCTGTCTTAATGCTTCTCTTCTCAGAACGAAATGTGATTGCGTTCAAGTACTATAATTGGGCAAAACCTGTTGCTGCTGCTATTGTCAACAGGCGCAGGTGGTCGGAAGCTGTCATGATATTTAATCTGATAAGCTATTGTATTCCGGATGCTATAAGTTGTGATTTTACCAAATGTTGGTTCATTTGGGGTTTCGTAGCGGCCATCAAAGCCACGTTTAAATGGGGGAAGGGTTCCATCACAGAATATGCGAAGGACGAGATTTTCAAAGAGCTGAAAAAGAAATCTGAGATTGCAGGAAACGTAGAAACTGCCGCAAGGATATGTTCACAAAGAGGTGATTGGGTTCTCATGCAAAGCTCTTGCTATAATCAACTCAAATGGAGCCTCGGAGAGGTTGAATATGGGAAGAGCCTCCTGCTATGGCACATTGCAACTGATCTCTGCTGTTCCAAAAAAAATGACGGACGGAACGAACAACGGGACTTCTGCAAGACCATTTCGGACTACATGGTATACCTCCTCGTGCTGAATCCTATAATGGTGACTCCGAAGGCTGGTTCCTACCCACAAATAATGCGGGACACCTGTGCAGAAGCTCAGAGATTTTTTAAAAGGAGATCAGCAAGAGATCACCAGCAAGCCTGCGAAATGATCCTAGCTGTGAAAACTGATGATGAAATCAAACCTGCTGTCCTGAAAGGGGACGCAAGCAAATCTGTGTTGTTTGAAGCAAGCAGGCTTGCGAAGCAGCTGTCAAATTTATTCGAAGAGGAAGAAAAGCAATGGGAGCTGATGAGCCGCGTGTGGGTGGAACTTTTGTCCTACGCTGCAATCAACTGTGAAGCAGCGGTCCATGCACAGTATGGATACCTCCGTGGAGAACTCCTTACATCTGTTTGGTTATTGATGAATCGCTTGGGTTTGGGTGAGCAGTTCCGCGATGAACCTGCAGCCTGGACTAGATACAAATTGGTTGTGAAATAGTAGAGAAGGAAGATTGGAAATAGGAATAGTAATCGCTAGGCAGGTCGGATTTGGTTGCTGGGTGTGTGTGTTTGTTCGCTTTGCCTTTGTCAAAAAAAATAACCTCGTTCTTGTGTTTGTTGTCCCACATCGACTGTTGGTTCGCTTGCTATCCTGCATATAACTCCTACGCCAGTACGCGCCGACGTGTCCGGTTGCTTTGGGTTAGATTTGTCGCCCTCGAGTCGTGCCGTCTACTTGCTGGGTGTGTATGTTTGTTTTACATTTGCGTTTGACTTTTGAACACGAGAAGGATGAACTAAGGACTTCAATCATGAGTGGAGTGGCCTTCTCATTGTTTAAATTGTTACCCCTCAAGATTTTAATTATATTTCAATTCTGTTTCTGCATTTTTTTTAAAGTTTTTCTTAAATGTTTTTTATTTTAGGACTTGCTGAAAATACTGTTTTGCAAAAACACGTTTCGTTAACTTAAATAAAGCACAAGTTACTAGGGTTGTAAATGAGTCGAGCTAAACCGAATAGTGAATTGTTCAAGTTTTAATTTGAAAATTTTAACAATTATGAAAATGTGTTCAAGCTTAATTTATTTAACTTTTGAGTTCATCTCAAACAAAGCTTTAATCATGCTGAACTCAAGTAACTTGAATTTTTTTTAATATATTTAAGTTTGTTGATCCGATTTTAAATTGAACTCATCAACTTAACGAGTTTAAGCTAAGCTCATATAGTAATGGACTTTGACAATATTGAATAATTCATGGGGATGGATGGGGACGGTTCAAGTAGTCTTCCACCGACTCAACGGATGGAGAGAAGCGCGCAAACAGAGCAAGAGTTGAATTTGCATCAACTTCTAATGAAATTTAGACTTAAACAGGATAAAATTTGGAGTCAAGAGATTTGATCATCGAATTGATTCCCAGGCCAAAATGAAAATATTTACATTTATAATTTGTTTAATTGTAGCATTTTGTGAAGAAAAATGAAAGGAAAATAAAATAAAATAATTTTACTTGTCCATTTTCTTTTGTAGGTAGCCAAACAATTTTTTGAGAAAATGTCATTTCATTTTCTTCATATATATAGACATTATTCAGATGAAGTAGAGAATATCATAAAATATTATAGAATAGTTAATTAATAATAGGACAAATTACACCAATCTCACTTGACTTTTGGCCTAAATATAATTTTCAAAAATTACAAATTCCTCCTTTGTAGTTAAAACTTAGTAACAGACTACAATATGATGATACAAGCATATTAGTTTAATGTGTTGACAGTTTTACATTTGAAAATAAACTTTCACGATCCTTACTTCATTAAAGTTTATTTTTTTGATAGTCTGGTAAGGGTTGGGGGTAGGGATGGGGATGGGGGTTGGTGTTGGAGAGAGAGAGAGAGACATTGTCTTTCTTTGTTTGAGAGAGAGTAATGGCTATATTACCAAGGCAGTGAAGAGAGAAAAATAATTAATTTTATTTTGGTTGAACCTTGACAATAGTTTAGCAAAAAAAAAAAGGTAATAAAGTAATTTTACTGACTAATTTTGGCAAGGTGTTATTTGTAATTTTTAAAAACCAAATGTTAGCTTTCTTTTTATTTAAACCAAAGGTTAAGTAAGGCTGGTGTAATTTACCCTTAATAATATTGATGTATCGAAGTCTTATTAAGTACACTCCATTGGTGGATACAAACACACTGATTTCTACAATGATCTTGATCCTCTCTTAGGAGCTCCCTTACTATAGGTACATTTGTTTATCTAGAAGCGGAATAATTATCCTATCAATAAATGTGCCCGACCTATAAAAAAAACAGGTATATTATACAAGTGTGGAACCTAGTATCCAATATATCTGCTGCCATTTGACCTATGAAATAATTTTTCCTAAAAATGTATATGTAGACCTACCTAGTATTTTATTTATTAAATAAATTACTCTTTTTTTTATTTTTGTGGTCAAGAGTTTATCCTTGTTAGTTGCTCAAAGTAATAAAAAAAAGAAGAAGAAGAAGAAGAAGAAGAAGGGCTTCTAAAAGAGCCCACAGCTGTGAAACAGCATTAGGGGCCCAATCGTATTGCCAACAAAGCCCACCAAACAATTACTGTTGAAATTAACCACAGTGTCGCCGTGTTTACATAACGCGACAATTCAGTTAAATTTCGGCACTTGTGATTTTTTTTTTCTTAGTAGAATATTAAGTTTGAAATGTACTAACTCCTACTACTAAGATTTATAGTTAGGGACTCTCCAAATACAGGGAAGGTGACAACTTTGACGAAGGCCATAGCTTTGTCAAACAATTAAGCACTTCTTGTATGCCAAAAAGCGTTCTTGGTAGGCCACAAAGCCCCAGTGCAGTTATATTAGTCATCAACATCAAAGGTTTCTTCTACTTCCACAAAATCTGGGATGTTCTTTCGCGAATGTTACATTCTCCTCGAGCTTGCTTAGCCAAAAAAAAAAACATTCTCCTCAAGCTTGCATGAAATCAGTTTATAGTTATTCTCACTTTCGTGGATTTAAGATATAAATTAAACGCACACAGTTTGATATGAATAAAATATGAGGTTTTGTCAGAAAGTTTCTAATTAACACGGTATGAAAAAGATACGTCTCATAGATGATAAAAGAACCTCCAAGTACAAACATGTTATTAAGCAAATGTTGCCCTTTCTTTTGCATCATCAACTGCATGCTCAACATAGAGAAATCAACACAACATTTCTCTAGTTTCGTTGTAAGTATTACCTCTCCCACTTTATTTATTTCTCATTATTACCTTCACAACTAAAATCATATGCCTACACTCTTAAGTCACTGCCCTGGTTCCCATTGTTCTCTCCATTAATATTTCCTTCAAACTTGATATACTTGTACCACTTTGCACTTATGATATAAACCACAAAATCGGCCGTCGTCAAGGCTGCCAGGAGGAAGTAAAACCTATCCAGGTGACCCCTGTTAAGGTTTCCTGAGATCCAACCAGGCATTTTATTTTCAGTAGAGATTTTCATGACAATGGTCACCAGCAAACTACCAACATAGTTTCCTAGCGATATAAATGTCATGCTAAGTGCGCTTCCAAAGCTCTTTAATCCATTCGGTGCCTACCTATTAAAGAACTCCAATTGACCAACATACATGAAAACCTCGGATGCTCCAATAAGTACATATTGTGGGACTTGCCAAAAAATGCTCAAGGAACTTGAACCATCACAACTAGTGTAGGTTTTTTGTGCATACTTTAGCCTAAAATGTTCAACAATGCCAGTTGCAACCATAGCCACTATAGCTATAACGAGGCCAATCCCCATTCTTTGGAGTTCAGTGAGGCCTTTAGGACTAGACTTTCGTAGCCTGGCGATCAGGGGATCAAGAACTCGCCTGTAAATGAAAATGAAAGCTACCACGCTGAGGATGTCGAAGCTAGACATGCTTGCTAGAGGGATGTGGAAGCTCGATATTGTGGTTTTCATGGCTGCACCTTGCTCCACAAATAGTGAAGCCATTTGGGTGAAGACTACTGAATATAGAATTGTGCATAACCAAATTGGTAGAAGTCTAAGAATGCATTTCACTTCTTCAACTTGTGTCACGGGGCAGAGCCGCCAAGGATCCTGACATTCCTTGTCCTGTAGATACTCCTTCGATGTGATAATCGTTGCTTTATCCAGGAATCTGTAGATATACAATGATTAGTGTGAAGACTAAATATTATGGCATTATTCTAATTGAATTTCAATTCACTAATTCTAGTGAAAAATGAAAAATTGAATTTTTAGTGCAATAAGTATGAAGTTGGACCAATGTGCATGGCAAAAACTCTTTCTTTGTTTTTCTTAATTTCCAAGTGCAGATTATATTCACAAGCCTTGGTATTACTTATGAAGAGATAAATATTAGTCTACATTGTAGGTTTAATGCTGAACTTACTTAAATCCATGGGTATGAATTATTTTTCTGCCCCCGTTATTTGAACATTCATTTTCTTCCCCTGCATATAGATCCTCTCCACTTGGTGGCATCTCAACCTTCCATTTTCTGGCTGCAGCAATCACAACTTGAGAGACTCTGGAGAGAGGATTGCCTCTAGATATGAAGTGCCTGTACCTAGGGGTCACAACAAGAAACAAGATCAATGCCAAAGCAGCAGAGCCAGCAGATGCCCAAAAACCAAGTGCCCACATCCCTTCATCCTCAAAGTAGCCCGTATGGTGTTTGAAAAGAGGGACCCAAGGTTCAAAGCCAAGTAGAAGTAGCTAAAGAAGGACACCTTGGAGTGCCCTTCCGTAGGGTGCTCTTCATCAAATTGGTCAGCCCCAAATGTTGTAATGTTGGGTTGGTACCCTCCATTTCCGAGGGCAACCAGGTAAATGGACAGGTAGAACAGCGCAATCTGGAAGCTCGAGTGGGACCCACATGGAGTTTGTTCATCACCGCAGCCAGCAGGCTTGACCAAGAAAATGTACGAGGATAGTGATAACGACGCCGAACCCTGTCACCAAGCACATTCGTGTAAATACAAGAACACTTTTGTTCTATCAAACTTGACGTTTTGAGATTTTACAGTATTGATATATATAAGAAATGACTATGTGATGACTTACAATGACAAAGATGGCCTGAAAGATAGCACAAGTTTTGTATCTTCCCCAATAAGAGTCACTGAGGAAGGCACCAAGAAGGGAGAAGATATACACTGTGCCAGTCCATTTGCTAACGTTGTTTGCAGCTTCAGCATTGTCTTGGCCCATCACTCTTGTAAGAAACAGCACCAAGTTGACTCCTACCCCAAAGAATGCCAGTGTAGCAAGCCCTTGGTTCACTGGTTCATATTTCAATGAAATTAAAACAAATTAATACATGACAGAGAAGACTCCAAAACCTTAAAAATTATGTGAGGTGGCTTGAATATTCAAAAATTGACACTGTCACATCATTATAGTCAAAAATTTTGTAAGAACAGAATTTTTCAACAATATATAGTTCTATTAAGGGTATTGATTGAATCACTTAGATTGTTATTCAAAAATTATTGTTCGAAACGTGCAAGTCAGGAAAAGAAAGAAAAAAAAAGAAAGAAAACAAATTCAGATACATTTCTAGTTTTAATAAAATGCTGATCAGGAAGAAAATAAAGAAGCCAGACTATATCAGCAAGTAAGAGTATACCTAACCAAGCTAAGAAATGTTAAAAATTAATGAAATTGTAGTGTGTGCATTGAGACTCACCAAGTATCAGAATTGCAGCAAACCATGATCCAGTTCTTCCTCTGACTGCAGGGCGACCATGTTGATCGACAGTTCCATCAAGGGTGCACATCTCTTGTTCCTTCATAGTTTTCTTCATGTCATCCTGCAAAATGGAAGATGAATTGCTTGCTAAATGCAATTCTTATTTTATGTCACGTGTGAAAGTTGCATTTCACGTGGCGTTTAAAGCAGGGGTATCCTATTTCTACTCGCATTTTACAAGAAAGTTATACAGAAAATGCTATCAGAATACTATTTTGATAGTATTTTTATAATTAAAATTCAACTTCATAGATATATATATATATATATATATATTAGGTTGTTTTAAAGTCAAAAGACCATAATTCAGCCTTTTTTTGCAATCCCGTATTATTTTTTTTCTTTTGTAGCATTACTCTTAGGTTATAACCCTGTATACCCTGGGTTGTGAATTAATCATACCTAATTCTGCAAAATATAATCACTTTTGATCTTTGAATTATTATGCAATACGGAAAAATCGTGCAACCTCTTCTAGGCACTATTTAAGTTCATAATGTACCCAGAAATAATTTGGTTGTATATTGACATATTAACAAATCCGCTTGTTCATGCTTAGTGTTTTAACTTTACACGGCAAGTTCCAAATCCAGGAAAAGGGTTGGGTTAGGTAGCAGATTGCCCGTGTAAAATTTTGTCAGACCCGAGCATGGATCTTAATGAGATATGTATATATCAAGGTATGTACGTTACCCCCAGTTCATACACAGAATGTTACGGTACTATTGCTCCCTATTGAAGTGAACAACGGCACGTAATAAGCAACTATATTCAAGTGCAAGTCTGAAAAGTTGAAAGAAAATTAGAAAAATGTGAATCGAAGTATCGAAAACACAAACATCAATCACTTCTATAAGATTCTCAAGGTCATTGATTTTAGTCTCAAGACAGTTTTAATTAGAACCAATCAGTTCTTAAAAGGGTTTTTAATTAGGTTGAATTTGTGTTAAATTTACAATTTTAAAAAGTTAGTCTGTGATATTGGTAAATTAAGACCTATTTTGATTTCACTCCTTAACAGTAACATTTACTTTTATGGTCATTAAATTGGTTTTTTTTATAATAGAATAGTGTTTTAGGTATAAATTAAAATTTGGTCTATTTTTTTTAACAGAAGGTAAACAAAAGGATAAGATTAAAATTAATTACAAAAATAAGGAGGTAATTATAGCATTTTATAGATAAATGGGGTAAAGTGAAAAAGTGCAATAGTTGAGAAGGTCTTGGTGTAATTAACGCTTTGCTATATGAACCAAAACAGTGTGCATGGAGCCCCACCAGGATCAGTAAGTTACAAGATGGTGCACATCCACACATGGCATAACCTGAAACTAATATATGGAAATCCTTTGCCATGCACCGCTAGGAAAAATGAACTTTCAGAAGGCGATAATCCGATCCTTCTGATAAATGGAATGAGTTTGAAACCCTCTAATTATGTTGATCACGACGATAATAATACCATTATTGGCCCCTAAAGATTCATTTTATGGTGTTCTCTTGGAGCTATGCATAGTTGCTAATGAGCAGCTAGCTAGATATAGTTTGTAAAAATTAAAATGAGAGACAAAAATAATAATTATCAAGACAAAATAAGGGACCTGAATATGTATGTATGGTATCAACTTGTATCAAGGATTTCATTACCCAATAAGTGGAAGAAAGAAATTGAGCTAGTTAGACAGAAAGATGACGCATTGGTCTATGCATGAAACGAAGATAGAATCAATGTACTAACCCGTTGAGCAATACTTAAGCAAGCCATTGGTGCTCTCTTACTAGAACAATACCAAAATGCAGAGAGAGAGAGAGAGAGAGAGAGAGAGAGTATTTTGGAGGTAGAGAAGAGAAGTGAGAGATGCTATATATAGAGAGAGTGTGGCATGGTTAGATGACGACAAAAGTAAGGTGAAAGACTTGAAAAGTCCAGTAGAGAGAAAAAAAAACAGGAACTAGTGACAAAGAAATGTGTCGGAAGCAACATATGTTTGGGAAGGAGGAAAAGGATGCGTGACATGGTTGGATACAGACGTTGATGACCAAATTGATTTCCCTTTCACCCAATAGGGATTGGCTGTGATTAGGCTGTCTTGATACTGACATTTTTGAAACATGCAAGTCAAATGGGCTTCTTTATGTTTCTTAATCTTTTCTACGGCACCCGTAATAGTGCATGGTGGGCTTCTTAGTTCTCTCTAAGAATCTCTCTCTCTCTCTCTCTCTACACATATAATGCATACATTTTTTTTTCTCTCTTTATTTTGGAAACTTTTGTAGGTAATTTAGGCTGTGGATCCCATAATATCACGTCTGCCGCAGCCTTTCGTGGCCTAAATAAAGGTTTTTGGAGTAGTCGTAACGTAATTTTTGCTTTCAATAATTAAAAATGAAGGGTTTTTAAGGGTTATACATTCAGAAACAACTATGGATATAGATTACAGGTCAGGGACCAGCTGCCCCCAAATTTTTTTCTCTGTCTCCTAAATTTTTTGAGAACTCATATGGAAGTGGAAGTTTGAATGGAAAGAAGGATAAAAGAGGTCACTATAGGTAGCGATTCTAGGTGCACTTCCACCAACTTGGTTTGATGTTGATGGCTGCTGATCAGAAAGAGTCAGATTGCAACAAAGATGCTACAATCCAAGTTAATTGAATATATGTATATACGTATATATATATATATATATATAGAAATAGAGTGGAGGTGTTATCCAGCACCTTTGCAAGGGTTTGCCTCCTCTCCAACAGCTTGTGCTCAGTTGAATCGAGCCCTACCATATCACAAGCTGTACTCGATGGACCATATATGTCTGAAAAAACCAATTTGATCATGAGATGGCCTTAGTTGCCTAATTCAATTGCAATCAAAAACTTTGTACATTGTTGGGTGCATGGACTAGAGAGTAGAGAGCTCTGGTGTTTCATAAAATAGTGAAGTGAATCACCACCTACCCTATCAATCTTCTCTCTCCTAAACTATTGTAAAGCCTATGAAAGAGGGGCTGAGGACCCAAAAATGGGAAGCCTATGAAAGAGGGGCTGAGGACCCAAAAATGGGGCAGTCGGTTGAATCAAGAGACTGATTGAAATGTCACAGATGAGAAAAAATAATTGTATCTGATCATAACCTAACTGGTGGAGGTTTTTCTCTTTTTCTTCTTCTTTTCCTTCTTCTTCTTCCATAGGTAGAACTGGTGGAGGTAGATAAACCTTGAATTTTCACCAATATATAAAATGTGTAAAAACCAGAGATATATACCAAATAAAATTGTCAGCAAAGGTTTCTTTTCTAGTCCCTTTGGTAGTAATGGTGTTGAGTACATTGTTTAGGGGTATTTGACATAATAGCTTATAAGCTATAAGTTATAAGTTACTTTTAAAAGGTCACTTCTAAAAATAACTTTTATCAAAAAATATCATTAGATATAAGCTGTTTTTTTAAACCACTCACCTAAACACATTTTAAAAAAACCATAAGCATATACCATAAGCTACTAAATAAGTTACGTTCAAACACCCCCTTAGTCAGTTGGAAAAGCCCACTGAAGTTTGTAGAGTTGGAGACTAATCCTTGTAATCTTGACTAGGGGCGCCTAATTCATTAGGTAATCTAGACCAAGAAAATCTTTCATGGGAGTCATGGCCTAAGCTTAATTTGACTTTTGAAGTTTCTTTATACAAATGTAACTTTCATCCTATATATATTCTGGCTTACAAAGTCATATTTTTGGTTGTTAATAATTCCCAAATTGCGGCTTTAAATCAACTCAAGTTGTAAGTTAGAAAAAAAAAATTGAGATTCCTAATTAATGATATGTGCAACCCTCTTGGTTTCTCTCAAATTTTTAGATGAAGCTATGCTTTGACAAGTCTTGTTTGGTGCCCCACCCCAAGGCATGAAACACGATTTAATAAGGCTTTTAACACAAACAGAAACTTATCTTACATGTGAACTATATATAATTAACTTCTTATACGCCAAGTAATATGTATATATATGAGTGTAGTTTGGTGAAGTCTTTTAGCAACATAAACAACACTTAAGCTTATTCATTTTGAAGCGAGGAAGACATTTCTTCTCCATAGTCACACAACTCAAGTAAGATGTTCATTTATACAATGTTATAGAGATATTGCAAAATCCCACAACTACTCTTAACTTTTGGTTTTTTTTTTTTTTTGGATAAAGAGATTGATGAGAAAGCAACAATGATAGTCATATAGTGACAAGAAAAAAAGAAATGAAAAGAAAACTACAAACCAGAAAGATAAAATATAAATTCGTGTATGTTATAAATTAAATAAATTTGCAGCAAGCAAAACACAGTATATAATAAAACGAGTTCTTCTGGAACTGTCACATAATTATTATTAACTCGTTCTTCTAGAACTATGGGGATAGATCTTCTTGATCACCCAAGCATGTCTTGCTTTCATAAGACAAAATAGAATAATAAAATAGTTCTTCTGGAACTGGGGATTGATCTTCTTGATCACCCATGTATTGCTTTCATAATACAAAAGATAGAAACAATAGAAATGAATGTAAATAATTTACCTACACTTTTTGCCTTTTTCTTTCTTCTCTTTTCCTCTTCTCCTTTTTTTTCTCTTCTTTCTCTCTCTCTCCCTCTTTTCTCTCTCTTCTTTCTCTCTCCCTCTTTTCTCTGTCTTCTGTCTCTCTCACGCTTTCTCTCTTTCTTCTCTCTCTCTCTCTTCTATCTCTCTCTCTCCTTCTTTCTCCTTTTTTGTTTTGCTCACCCTTTTCTTCTTCTTGCCACTGATATATATAGAAATCTGAGACGGCTCATCCACCACGAGGTGAGGTGAGCCATGACCTCATAACACTCCCCCTTGGATGACCGCAATACATATTAGGATATGTTACAACTGCCTCATTAAAACCTTGCTAGGAAAACCCAATGGGAAAAACCTTAGCGAAGGAAAAAGAGTACAGTAATATTACGTAACATACCTTAGTATGGGTGCGTTAACACTGCCTCGTTAAAACCTTGCCAAGAAAAACCCTGTGGGAAAAACCATTGGCGAAGGGAAAAGAGTACAGTGCACGACTCCCCCTCATTCATACATCTGGTATGAAGTTGAAGTTGATAGCTTTACTTGTTTACAGCTTTAAGACGACGCATGCCAATGTTGTGTACCAATTTCGCAAATGTTGCAGTTGGGAGTGCTTTAGTAAATAAGTCTGCCAAGTTGTCACTTGAACGTATCTGCTGGACATCAATATCACCGTTTTTCTGGAGTTCATGTGCATAAAAGAATTTTGGCGATATATGTTTGGTTCTGTCACCTTTGATGTAGCCTCCCTTGATTTGTGCAATACACGCTGTATTATCTTCATATAATATTGTTGAGGTATCTTTGATCGAAGATAGTCCGCAACTATCTTGAATATGTTGGATCATTGCTTTCAACCAAATGCATTCTCGACTTGCTTCATGAATTGCGATGATCTCAGAATGATTTGAAGAAGTTGCAGTTAGTGTCTGCTTCACAGATCGCCAAGATATAGCAGTGTTACCATAGGTAAATACATACCCGGTTTGTGATCGTGCTTTATGTGGATCAGAGAGGTAACCAGCATCTGCATAGCCAACTAACTCTGATTCTGGTCCCTTTGAATAAAACAAACCCAGATCTGTTGTTCCTCGGAGGTAACGGAATATGTGCTTCACCCTTTTCCAATGTCGCTGAGTTGGTGCAGAACTATATCTTGCCAATAAATTTACAGAAAATGCAATATCGGGTCTTGTACAATTTGCAAGATACATAAGAGCCCCAATAGCACTGAGATATGGTACTTCAGGACCAAGGAGTTTTTCACCTTCTTCTTGAGGGCGAAAATGATCCTTTTGTACATCTAGTGATCGGACAATCATGGGAGAACTCAGTGGATGAGCTTTATCCATATAAAATCGATTCAGAACTTTTTCTGTATATGTAGATTGATGGATGAGAATTCCATTTGATAAATGCTCAATTTGTAATCCAAGACAAAATTTCGTTTTTCCAAGATCTTTCATTTCAAACTCCTTCTTTAAATAACGAGCAGATGTTGTCAATTCTTCAGAAGTTCCAACAAGATTCAAATCATCGACATAGACTGCAATAATAGCAAATCCAGATTCTGATTTCTTAATAAAAACGCATGGACAAATTGTATTATTCACATATCCATTTTTCAATAGATATTCACTAAGACGATTGTACCACATGCGCCCAGATTGTTTTAACCCATACAGAGATCTTTGAAGCTTGATAGAATATAAGCTTCGAGATTTTGAACTAGTTGCTTCAGGCATTTTAAATCCTTCAGGAATTTTCATATATATATCATTATCTAATTCACCATACAAGTAGGCTGTCACGACGTCCATCAGACGCATATCCAGTCCTTCTGAGACTGACAAACTAATTAAGAATCTGAACGTAATGCCATCCATTACAGGAGAGTATGTCTCATCATAATCAATACCGGGTCTCTGCGAGAAACCTTGTGCCACTAGACGCGCTTTATATCTCAAGATTTCATTTTTCTCATTTCGTTTTCGCACGAATACCCATTTGTATCCAACCGGTTTTACATCTTCTGGTGTTTGGACTACGGGTCCAAATACTTTGCGTTGTGCTAATGAGTTTAATTCTGTCTCAATAGCTTCTTTCCATTTTGGCCAATCACTTCTATGTTGACATTCGTCAATTGTCTGTGGTTCATTCTCTGCATTACTTCTTGTAAGTGCAAGAGCCACTTTAAATGAAAATATATTGTCGACAACAATTTTATTTCTATTCTATTTTTCTCCTGTATTCACATAACTTATTGAGATCTTATTACTGTCCTCTACAGGGGACATCTCTTCAGGAGGTTTCTCTTCTGGGAATTCTTTTACAGGAGTTCCTTCTTCTGGAGGTTTAGATACTGTGGTTTCTTCAGGAATACTGACTTGCTTATGCATTTGTACCTTTCTCTTTCTAGGAACTGTGTCTTTTGCACCGACAGGTCTCCCACGCTTCATGCGTGCTTGAGATTCATTTGCTGCTATATTAGTAGATTGTCCTACAGGGACATCAATACGTGTTGGGGTATTAGCAGCTGGTATATATGATTTTGTTACCTTCTTGGTGTCGGTAAACACATCAGGTAATTGATTTGCAATCGTCTGTAAATAAATAATCCTGTGAACTTCTGATTCACATTGATTTGTTCGAGGATCAAAATGAGATACCGTGGAAGCATTCCAAGTAATCTCATGCTGTTTTTCCAATTGCGTTTTATCTCCCCCTAATGGAGGGAAAAGTGTTTCATCAAAATGACAATCCGCAAAACGTGCAGTGAATACATCCCCTGTTAAAGGTTCAAGATATCTAATAATAGATGGAGAATCAAAACCAATATAAATTCCAAGTTGACGTTGGGGACCCATCTTAGTACGTTGTGGTGGCGCAATTGGTACATAGATAGCACAACCAAAAATCCTTAGATGGGAAATATTTGGTTGTTGACCAAAAACAAGTTGTAATGGTGAATATTCGTGGTAAGCAGTGGGTCGGACACGGACTAATGATGCAGCATGCAATATGGCATGTCCCCAAGCAGAAACAGGTAATTTTGTTCTCATAAGTAACGGTTGAGCTATAAGCTGAAGGCGTTTGATAAAAGATTCAGCTAGACCATTTTGTGTGTGTGTATGTGCAATGGGATGTTCAACATCAATTCCTATGGACATGCAATAATCATCAAAAGCTTGAGATGTAAACTCACCAGCATTATCCAGTCGTATCGACTTAATCGAATAATCTGGAAACTGTGCTCGTAATCTGATAATTTGAGCAAGAAGCCTAGCAAATGCAACATTACGAGTAGAAAGCAAGCAAACATGTGACCATCGAGTGGATGCATCTATTAAAACCATAAAATAACGAAATGGTCCACATGGTGGGTGTATCGGCCCACATATATCCCCTTGAATTCTTTGTAAAAAGGTTGGGGATTCAACTATTATTTTTGACGGGGATGGTCTCACAATTAATTTTCCTTGTGAACAACCGGGACATGTATAATCACTTGACAAAAGAATCTTCTGGTTCTTTAGCGGATGCCCATGAGAGTTCTCAATTATTCGACGCATCATTGTTGATCCTGGATGACCAAGACGATCATGCCAAAGTATAAAAGTCTTTGGGTCAAAACACTTCTGGTGCATCACTTCAGGTGATCCCAAAATTCTTATAGTTGTATAATATAATCCAGAAGAGAAGGTAGCAAGTTTTTCTAATATCTGCTTCTGGCATGAAACAATAGAAGTAATGTAAAGATATTCTTTATTATCTTCATTTGTTGTCTCTATATGATATCCATTGCTACGTATATCTTTAAAACTGAGCAAATTCCTTGTAGTTCTAGTTGAATACATAGCATTATCAATATAGAGTTTTGTTCCTTTTGGCAACAACATATTGGCTCTTCCGGAACCTTCAATTAATTTTGTATTGCCAGATATTGTCTTAACGTTATTTTCAGCTAACGTTAAGCTAACAAAATATTTTTTCTCTCGAAGAATTGTATGAGTAGTTGCACTGTCTACTAAACATATATCTCCATCGTTCTTCTTGTAAGCGATTAATGCTTTGATAGATTCCATGTTTCTATAAAATATGAAATTGCTTATTTGATAAGAAAACGAAAACATTCATATAACAGAAACATGCTTAGAAAAATATTACACAAGATAACAATAACCTTAAAATATAAACTAGTTGGTGTGGACATTTCCATCACCAATTAAGTGATCTATTTTTCCATTAGGATCTTCAAAGAAATCTGACACATTAAGATGAGTGATTTCTACTGAGTCATCAAAGTTTGTGAAATTCATTTCAACATTTTTTCCTTTATCATGTGTTGATGCTCGGTAAAGATCCATTAATGGTTTGGGCGTACGACATGTACGTGACCAATGCCCTTTCATACCACACCTGTAACAAACATCTTCATAATTTTTGGGAGGTTTATTCTGTAAACGTTTTCCCTTTTCCTGTTTTGTTTCAGAGTTGTTCCACGAGTTGTTCCACTGCTGGTGGTGTGGTGTAGTATGCTTAACTCGAGAACTTGAAGAAGGATAAATGTTATAACCTCCACGATTATCCCCACGTTGACGAAAAGTATTTCTACTGCGTCCACGACTGCGGCCATGTCCACGACCACGACCACGTTCATAAAATGAGACCGCATTCACTTCAGGGAATGGTGTAGAGCCGGTCGGGCGAGACTGGTGGTTTTTCATCAGAAGCTCATTATTTTGTTCAGCCAAAAGGAGGCATGAAATCAATTCTGAATATTTTTTAAAACCCCGCTCTCGATATTGCTGCTGCAGGAGCACATTCGAGGCATGAAATGTAGAGTGTGTTTTTTCTAACATATCTTCATCAGTAATCGTTTGCCCACATAATTTCAATTGTGAGCTGATTTTAAACAATGCAGAATTATACTCACTAACAGATTTGAAATCTTGCAACCTCAGGTGCATCCAATCATAACGAGCTCTGGGGAGAAACATGGTCTTCTGGTGCTCATATCTCTCCTTTAAATTTTGCCATAGTACCAGTGGGTCTTTTACCGTGAGGTATTCAGTTTTTAATTCTTCGTGAATATGATGACGAAGAAATATCATCGCTTTTGCACGATCCTGCTGGGATTCGTCATTTTCCTCATTTATAGTGTTTCCAAGAGCTTTTGCACATAAATGGATCTCAGCATCAACTACCCAAGATAAATAGTTCTTGCCTGAAATGTCAAGAGCTGTAAATTCTAGCTTTGCGAGATTTGACATTTTCAGAATGCTACACTCACAAGATAACAAAGTTTTAGGATCACGATATACTAAAAATCTCACACATCCGAAACGAATAAATTTAATTTGTTAACACTATGCATGAATAGTAAAATCACTATTGCTGCATAGTATTATATAAAATACGTATATATAAAAAATATATATAGTATTATTTTTTTTGTCCATATTATAACTTTCAATCTAAACATCAAAATATAGTCAAGTCACATGTCTATGGAAAGGTATTCAAATAAGGATTCCAGATCTATAAACATCATAGGCCAAATATTTACGGTATGGGAGAAATAAACAAATAAAGTTTCGAAAAATTACTATTCATCACTATTCATCTACTATGCATCAATATTCAATATATATATTTTGCCATAAAATGAAGCGTGAACAGTAAAGAACTCAAAATAAAGATACATGAATTGAAATATGAATGAAGTACCTTCACTAATATAATGAATTACCTTCAATATATAAGTATTTAGAGCTTCGTGCTGATAACGTGTTATAAATTAAATAAATTTGCAGCAAGCAAAACACAGTATATAATAAAACGAGTTCTTCTGGAACTGTCACATAATTATTATTAACTCGTTCTTCTAGAACTATGGGGATAGATCTTCTTGATCACCCAAGCATGTCTTGCTTTCATAAGACAAAATAGAATAATAAAATAGTTCTTCTGGAACTGGGGATTGATCTTCTTGATCACCCATGTATTGCTTTCATAATACAAAAGATAGAAACAATAGAAATGAATGTAAATAATTTACCTACACTTTTTGCCTTTTTCTTTCTTCTCTTTTCGTCTTCTCCTTTCTTTTCTCTTCTTTCTCTCTTCCTCTTTTCTCTCTCTCTCTTTCTCTCTCCCTCTTTTCTCTGTCTTCTGTCTCTCTCACGCTTTCTCTCTTTCTTCTCTCTCTCTTCTATCTCTCTCTCCTTCTTTCTCCTTTTTGTTTTGCTCACCCTTTTCTTCTTCTTGCCACTGATATATATAGAAATCTGAGGCGGCTCATCCACCACGAGGTGAGGTGAGCCATGACCTCATAACAGTGTAGTATTTATTGTGATTTTTCGTTTTATTTAAGCATCTTTACACCTAATGAGATAAGAATAAACGGAAAGTTGGGTTCTTTCTGTATCGAGCTTACAGAATGATAATGAAACACACCCAATGAGATTAACACCAGAAGTTTATGCAACTTCTTTATAGGATTTTAACTTTTATTTTTGTTCTTTTTGGCCCACAAATTTTGTAACATCCCACATAGCACACATGCTTATAAATAACCTTATGCATGCACTATAACTTTGCAAATAATTTAAACAAATAAGATATGTATTTGCACCACTTTAGAGGGAGAGTGAGAGAATCATATAGTGTTTGCCACTTTCTCATTATATGTAAGTGTTTATAATAATGGCCAAATCCGATATGATACAACTAAATATTAGCCCTATTAAAAAATAAGCTATATGAGCTAAAGATAATGAGATCTGAGAAGGATACTGTGGGGGAATAACCCCCGGCCCAACCCAATGGGTGAGGCCCAATTTGTACAAATTAAAGTTGGGGCTGCTTTGCTAGCCCAGATCAGAATTAGAGGGAAGACCAGCTTTGACTGCCGACCTCCTTCGCAGCATAGCCCAAACTACGAAAAGCGGGTCCAAACCGCTAGCGGTCTTTGGGCATTAAATTCAGAGTTAACTCGCATTAAATGCGCAAGCGGCTGCCCACGCGACGTCAACGTGCATGTCCGGTTAGCCGGAATCCTCCACGACGGTGCGCTAGACTCTGTAAATAATCAGGCGGCGTCAATGATGATGCCTACCCAGCAGGCCATGAAAACCTGCTGGTAGGCCAAGGCAGAACACACTCCCTCAAAGGTTCTATAAATACCCAAGGCATCGAGAGCTAGGTATGGACAGTTAACTCCAAGTATTGACAACTTTCATTCATCTTCATCGATTAAGCTTGCTAACTTAATCTTCAGAGTGTGATTGGTCCATTACGGGCCGACCCATTCTAACCTCTTTGTCTTGCAGGAGATATTTGGACTCATCCATTTTGGTGCTTGAGAGTTCGGCCCAGCCTTCCCGAAAAATCCCATTTACAATTGGCGCCGTCTGTGGGAAGGCTAAGAAAAATCATGAGTCTAAACAACCGGAGACGTAGGGGGGAGAACCATGACAGGAGAGGCTTCGAAGCCTCCTCCAGTAGAGACCCGACCAACTCGGCGCACTGCCAATCTACACTAGTAGATCGGCAAATAAGGAGAACACTAAGGTCGGAGATACGAACGCCTGCTAAAAGCCACCAGGAAGCACCAGAGGAAATGCGGAGGGATACGGGCTATGTCAGGGACAGAAATTTCCGCAGGAACCATCCTCAGAACTTGGCCCCGTCACCCTCCAGTGGGCGGATCCCGAGTGAGGATACACTCCGTGCAGCGGAGAGGGAAATTCAGTGGCGCGGAGAAGAGATAGCCTACCTCACCTCCCAGGTTCGGGCCATAAGAAAGGCGTTCTCTAGAAGAAATGGGCATGGTAGAGAAGGGTCCCCAGATCAGGAGCAGGTTGCTGGCGCGGGGGACGATCCAGTGCCGCCGATAAGAGGAAGTTACACCCCTAGTACCGGGCGTTACGTTAACAGGCGCATAGGTCGGCGGAGGGAAAGGAGCGAAACCCCGCCAAATAACACTCCAGCTAAAGGAGATCGGCGGAAAGAGGACTGGGAGAAGTGGTATAACGAAAAACAGGAGGATAGAAGGCAGCAAACTAAGGAGCGCACAGCCCATGACCTGATGAGAAAGACCCTTGATCAGATTGCATCCATATCATTCACTGAGGAGATTGAATCCCACCTAATTCCTCGAAAATTCACCCCACCAAAGTTCACCCTCTATGACAGGAAGTCCGACCCGATTAACCATGTTCGGCATTACAAACAGCTTATGGTAGTGTGGTGCAGTGACTAGATGCTGATGTGTCGAATCTTCCCCTCAATCCTGGAAAGTGTGGCTTTACGGTGGTTTGATAAATTGCCACTTAAGTCTGTTTCTAGTTGGAGGCAACTAGTCGAGCTTTTTACAGCTCGTTTCATAGCGAACAGCTTACAGCCGAAGGAGGTTGATTTCTTGCTGACATTACGAAAAGAAGAAGGGGAAGGATTGCGAGCATACGCCCGACGCTACTGGGAAGCTTATAACGAAATTGACGATTGCAGCGAACAATTAGCTGTAACTCAGTTCAAGATCGGCCTTCCCAGGGAGCATCACTTGCGACAGTCCTTAATGAAGAAACCAGCTCTCACGATACAGGAGCTAATGCTCAGGATCGAGCGCTATGCACTGTTGGACGAAGACATACCCCAGGTAGCATCGACCAAGGTCGGCGTTGCAGCTGAGAAGACAAATAAGAAGGATGCCAAGAAGCCCCGATCAGAAGATATCGGTCGAGGAAAAAGGGGAACTGAGGGGGTCTATACAGTCTTTAAGGACCCCATCTATAAAATATTGCCCCAGATCCATGATAAACCCTTCTTCAAGTGGCCACCAAAGTTGGAGGAGACCCAGCGACTTGAGACCAGAAGAGATTCTGTTCATACCACCGCGAAAAGGGACATAAGACGGAGCAGTGTCGGCATCTGAAAATGCGCTTGGAAGACTTGGCCAAAGCAGGCCACCTCGATCAATTCATTGATCGGGAGAAGACAAAGAATGAAGCTGAGCAACCGCGGGTAGAAGACACAGCCCGGAATGAACCAGAATCAAGGCCGGTTAGGGTAATCAATGTGTTGCACGGTTCGGCTGAGTCAGGAATCGTCGACCCACATAGGTATCGAGCCGAGATACAGAAAACGGCACACCTGAGGGAAGTGATGCAGGTACAATAACCCAGCAAGAAAGCAAAAGTCGGCAGTAGCCATGTACCAATTTCTTTCACCGATGAGGATCTCGTGGGAGTGCAGATCCCTCATAATGATGCCTTGGTGGTTACGTTAAGAATGGCGGACTGCGACGTCAGAAGATTGCTCATTGACCAGGGGAGTTCATTCGAAGTTATGTACTACAGCCTTTTCAAGCAATTGGGACTGAACGAGTCTAACCTCCAACAGTCACTTAACCCATTGGTCGGATTCAGCTCGGACCCAGTTTGGCCAATGGGAAAGGTGACGATTCCTGTAACAGTCGGCGGAATCACATTGCAAGCTGAATTCCTAGTAGTTAACGTACCCTCCCCCTACAATGCCATCATGGGACGAACCTGGTTGCACCTTATGAGGGCCGTTCCGTCGACATACCATCAGTTGTTTCGGTTTCCGACCCCAGTAGGTGTTGGAGAAATCAGGGGAGACCAAGTGGCTGCCAAACAATGTTCCCTGACGGCATGTGCGACAAAGACAAAATCTGAGAAAGTGCAGATGATGGAGTTGCATAAAGACACCCCCACTATTGATGATGTGGGACAGGCACCCGAGAACAAAACTGTGGAAGACCTGAAGAAGATATACATTGATCGGTGAGGAGACAAATACTTCGTCATCGGCACCTCTCTGTCCAAACAAGAGGAAAAATCCCTCATTGAGTTGTTGACAAACTTCCTGGAAGTGTTCGCCTAGACCCCTTATGATATGCCTGGGATCGGCGCTGACGTTGTTTGTCATCGCTTGAATGTTAACCCAAATTGCCGACCTGTTGTCCAAAAGGGGAGAAGGGCAGCTACTCAACATGTGGACGCTGTCTTGGACGAAACGGAGAAGTTTTTAGAAGCTGGGGCCATTCGGGAGATCAACTACCCAAGCTGGTTATCAAATACTGTGGTTGTAAAAAAGAAGGACGGTAAGTGGAGGGTCTGTGTGAACTTCAATGATCTCAACAGGGCATGCCCCAAAGATCCATTCCCCCTGTCCAAAATTGACCAGCTTATGGATGCAACCGCCGGCTTCGGAAGGATGAGTTTCTTGGATGCTTACCGAGGATACCACCAGATCCCACTCCACCCCGACGACCAAGAAAAGACGGCCTTCATCACTCCAAGGGGTATTTACTGCTATAGGGTTATGCCCTTTGGCCTGAAGAACGCCGGAGCTATGTATCAGCGATTGGTCACAATGATGTTCAAGACGCAGCTCGGTAGAACTGTTGAGATCTACATCGATGACATGGTGGTAAAAAGCAAACTGCGCAACGGCCACTTGGCGGACCTAAAGGAGGTACTCTTCATCCTGAAGGACTACAAAATGTGGCTGAATGCTTCAAAATGTGTCTACAGGGTCAGCTCGGGCAAATTTTTGGGGTTCCTGGTCACACATCGGGGCATTGAAGTGGACCCACAGCAGATTAGTGTGATTCAGAGCATTCAAGCTCCAAGGAATGCCAAAGAGGTTCAGAGGCTGACAGGAACGGCCGCCGCGCTCAACAGGTTCATCAGCCGTTCATCGGACAGGTGCCGACCCTTCTTCCAGCTCCTAAAGAAACAAGAATGGTTCGAGTGGACCCTCGAGTGTGACTCTGCCCTTGCCGATCTAAAAAACTACCTAACCAAACCACTCCTGCTCTCCACCCCTAACCAGTACGAGGAACTCTTCCTCTACCTTGCAGTGTCAGACTATGCAGTCAGCGCCGTCCTACTCAGGCAAGAAAACCGGCAACAATTCCTGGTCTATTACGTCAGCAAAACCCTTCTCGAAGCCGAGAGCAGATACCTACCCCTCGAAAAGCTGGCACTCGCACTCATAGTACCATCTCGCAAGTTGGTGCATTACTTCAGAACTCACACCATCAACGTCCTCACTGACCACCAGCTCAAACCTCTTCTAAGGAAGGTCGACTTCTCTGGAAGAATTGCAAAATGGGCCGTGGAATTAGGGGAGTTTGACATCAAGTTCCAACCTAGATCGGCAGTGAAGGGGCAGGTTCTTGCAGACTTTGTTGCCGAGTTCTCTGTCAAGATACCACCAGAAGTAGAACAGACTCCAGCAACTGGCCAACCGCAACACAAATTCCCCCTGGACCTTTAGGAACAAACTGATCATTGGCAACTCTACGTGGACGGAGCTTCCAATGACTGGGGGGCAGGATCAGGCATCGTACTCATCACACCAGACGGTCTAACCATCGAACAAGCCATTAAGCTCGAGTTCATTGCCTCCAATAATAAGTCAAAATACGAGGCCTTGCTCGCTGGAATACGTCGAGCCATTGAACTTCGAATTCTTGAAATCACCATCTATTCAAACTCCCTACTTGTTGTAAACCAAATTACAGGGGAATACGTAGCAAAAAACGAAAGAATGACGCAGTACCTAGCAAAAGCCAAGGAACTACTCGGCCGATTTAAAAGCTACAAGCTTCGACAGATCAGCCGAGACAACAACTCACATGCGGATGCCTTGGCAACTTTAGCCATAGCTTTGAAATCTGGTTCGAAAAGGACGATCAATGTAGAAACTCTCGCCAAGCCCAGCATCTTTCGGGAGGAGGAGGAAGCTCTAACAATAGAAAAGTTGGGACCATCATGGATGGACCCAATCATCTCTTACCTTGACGCAGACAAACTACCAGACGATAAGGCTGAAGCACGGCGAATCAAACATGCATCTCTCAAGTATTGGCTGTCACCAAGTAAGGAGCTTTACAAACGTTCCTTTACAGGTCCATATTTACACTGCGTCCATCCGGACCAAGTACAGGGCGTCTTGTTCGAAATCCACGAAGGGATATGTGGAAGTCATGTCGGCGGAAGATCGATAGCACACCGAGCCATCTCGCAGGGATACTGGTGGCCTTACATGTAGAAAGATGCAGCCCAGTACGTCCTGAAGTGTGACAAGTGTCAGAGGTTTTCCCCCATCATCCACCAGCCAGCCGAAGATCTCGCCACCATCACCAGTCTGTGGCCTTTCGCTCAGTGGGGACTAGACATTGTCGGACCTCTGCCCCGAGCTCCGGGCAACAAAAGGTTTCTCATCGTAACAACTGACTACTTTACCAAATGGGTGGAAGCGGAACCTTTATCAAACATCAGGGAAATTGATGCCAAAAGGTTCGTATAGAAAAGCATTGTCACGAGATTCAGGTTGCCCCGTGCCATTGTTTCAGATAACGGCACCCAGTTCGATGGAAATATCTTTAGATCATTTTGCGAAGGATTGGGGATCAGAAACTATTACTCAATGCCAGCCTACCCCTAATGCAACGGGCAAGCCGAGATTTCAAATAAAACCATGCTTAACGGGGTCAAGAAACGATTGGAAAAAGCCAAAGGGAAGTGGACGAAGTGATTCCACTCTAAAAGTGTAATCTTTATCCCCTAATGAAGTGTTTGATAGCCCCTATATGGGTATTATTATAGATTTTTAGCAATAAATTAATCTAAACTGTTTTTATATCTATATTGCAAGTTTTTGGTGTTAAATTGGTGGAAAAAGGGGCTTAAAGGAGAGAAGACCGTCCGGACGGTTCAACCGTTCGGACTGTCCGTTCGGACGCCTAGACCGTTCGGACGGGCAAGTGACCGTTCGGACGGAGCGTTCAGACGGGCGAATCACCGTTCGGACGGTGCGACGGATATTGCCGTTCCAGAGTCTATGTTTCCCGTCCAAAGCCGTTCCAGAGGCGTTATTTTCCGTCCAAAGCCGTTCCAGAGTCGTCATTTTCCGTTCAAAGAATTACAGAGCCGAATTTCCTCGTTCAAATACCGTCCGAACGGTGAAATAACCGTCCGAACGGTTATGGCACCGTCTGGACGGTGCATTCGGACGCACTTAAGATGCACTTCGGACGGTGAGCGCAGATTTGCCCTACAACCCAGCAGTCGAAAAAAATAGAGGGGATCAGATTTTAGGTTTGGAGAGCTGCGGGTAGAGAAGAGAAAATAGGGAAAAGTCTTGTATTTTGCTTAGATTCAATCTACTTTGTTGTATTTAGGGCTTTTGAGAGGTATTTAGATAGATTTCTTGGGTTGATTTAGTGTAAACTCTCATATTCTCTACATTTCAATATGTATACCCTTTTGAGTTAAAATCAAGATGTGGTTTCTACACTTTGGAAAGCTTTCAACCATGGATTCTTCAAGCTAAACTCATAGTTTGGGAGCAAATGTGAAGATCTACCAAGGGGAGTTCTTGAATCTCATTGAATATCTTGTTTACGTATTTTTCTCTAATTATGTTGGAATTAATTTGTGTAAAAATCTTAGATCGATAATCATAGTTAATAACATGTGATTTATTTCCTAAGAACCCATAAATTAGAAAGAAAAAAAAACTTAATTCCAAAATAATTAGAGAGCCCTAAAATTTCAAAGCTAAATCTTCCGAATCAAGGGCCTTTGGACGGTTCTTGATTCGAGTTAACCGAAACTCCCCATTTCAAATTCCATGCTAGAATTGGTAGATTGGAACATTTGAACCCAAACCCCCTTCTCTAATCAAGTTAAATCTCTTTTCGTGTTCATTTAGAATTTCGGTTAACTTACGAGTTGAGTTAGTATTAAGTGTGGTTGTTGTAGTAGAATTTACTCAATTGTCAATTCACTTTAGCTAGAAGTAAGTTGTAGGTTTAAATTTCAATTTTAATTGCTTGCCTAGTTGTTAGTAAATCAAACCCTCAAACACCAAAA
Organism: Euryodendron excelsum; assembly: GCA_033060915.1. Classification (NCBI taxonomy): domain Eukaryota; kingdom Viridiplantae; phylum Streptophyta; class Magnoliopsida; order Ericales; family Pentaphylacaceae; genus Euryodendron; species Euryodendron excelsum. The sequence continues at coordinate 72,519,864 of CM065377.1, read as the reverse complement.
CATTTTCGGTCAAATTTTAGCTAGCATAGAAATTGATTTCCCTCTCGGTTTGTGGTTGCAATCTGAACATATTTCAAAAGTCTAATCGTTCTTATTGCTAAATTTGCACAGGTCTCTTGGGAGAACACGATAGTGGGAGTACCCCACTTAAACTACAAGCACCCTCATCGCGGTGAGCGTGGAAGGGACGAGTCAAGTTTTGGCGCCGTTGCCGAGGACTTGAAGGAACGAGCAAAAGAAAAAAAAAAAAATTGCAAATCGTAAAACCAAGGTGGGAATTGATCACCCACCTACGAGGGAAGCATCTACGGCTTCGGGCCTAGGTAATTTCTTCAAACCCTCAATGTGGATACCATGTTAGGATTTTTCTTTCTTTCTTTTTAATAGTTTTCCTTTGGTTGAATAATTAGTAGCATTGCATAGTGCTAGGAGCATTAGAGGAGTTAGGTTAGTGTGTGCTTTATTTGCTAATCGGTGGTATTCTAGCACGTGGAGTGGGAGATTGGAGTTGAAAAGCCGTTGTCCGGTAAAGAGAAAAAGCCATTGTCCGGCATATATATTGTTTGTGTATGATGTGTTGACTAGGTTTGAGGCATACTATTTGTGCATTGCATTTGCATGTCCCATTGGGCACGAATTGACAATAGACGCCTCTTACGAGTTGACCCACCATCACCGGCTAGCACACCTTCTCCCGAAATTTCATTAGTGGTCGACCTAGGTGCACCTCCTATGGATGATCAAAACCCCGCAGCTAGGCTACCTAATGATGGTCCACCCAATCCAAATATCTTGCCGAACCCACCGATGGGTGGATTGCCACAACACCCTCCTTTACATCCGGCCCATGGTTTAGGGGGTGAGAATATGGAGAATGCGAGCAACCATGGTGACATGGGGGCTCCCCAATTCCGAATGAGGGATTTCTTAAACCCACCACGGCAAGCACCAAGTTCTTGCCTTGTTATTCCGCCCCACTATGCCACTTTGAATATAAGGCCGGGCATGATGCAATTGCTTCCTCAATTCCACGGAGTTGATTCGGAAAGGCCTTATGCCTTCATCAAGGAATTTGAGGATGCATGCTCATTAGTAATGGACAACTCGTGTCCACGGGAAATTTTTTTTCTTAAAATCTTTCCATTTTGTTTAAAGGATACTGCCAAGACGTGGTTCAATTCCTTGAGACCACTTTCCATCCATTCTTGGCAAACTCTTCAAGGAGAGTTTTTGAAAACAATTTTCCCGGAAAATAGAACGAAGGCGCTTAGACGCCAAATCTCACAATTCTCTCCAATGTTGGGAGAATCATTTTTTCAGTGTTGGGAGCGGTTTAAAGAGCTCTTAGTTTCTTGTCCACACCATGGCTTTGCCGAATGGCATATTATCAACATCTTCTACTCCTCGTTAACACCCCAACTCAAACAATTCGTTGAGACTATGTGCGCGGGAACATTTATGGATAAGCAACCTCATGAAGCTTATGCATATTTTGATTACCTAGCTAATTTGGCTCGCGATTGGGCCACTACCGGGACCCAAAATCCCGAAGGTAGACCAAACACGCAAGGGGCGAAATATCAATTGAAAGAAGTTGATGATATGAATGCTAGGCTTGCCACAATGGCGAGAAAATTAGAGGCTCTAGAATTTAAGAATGTGAGTTCGGTGGGGAATGAAGAGTCTAAGGGAATTTGTTGTGCGGTTTGTGAGACCAAAGAGCATGACACCACGTCATGCCCGGTTATCCCGGGGATTAAGGAAGCCTTGCATGGCCAAGCCAATGCTATTGGGCAATACAATCGAGGTGGGGGAACCCCTTATTTCAATACTTATAACCCGGGATGGAGGGATCATCCTAACTTTGGATGGCGCAATGAGGGGACTTCAAATCCCCAAGCTTATCAAGGAGGGTATAACAACCCTCAATCTTATCAAGCCCCTCCTACACAATCGCACCCACAACATTACCAACCTCCACTAGTCACATCATTTCCTACCCAACCCAAACCATTCCAACCTCCACCTCAAGCTCAACCCAACACATACATCCCTCCACATCGAAAGTCGTTGGAGGTCACTCTCTAACAATTCATCCAAGCCCAAGGGGGGGTAAACTCACGGGTTGACAAAAATTTAGATGACATCAAGAGTCAATTGACCCTCCTTACTCAAGCGTTGACCCTTACTGAGAAGGGTAAGTTGCCTGCACAACCTCAACCCAATCCGTCTAGGCAGGTCCATTCCACCGAAACCTTGGCCCAACCATCAACTAATCATGAGAATGTTTCGGCCATTATCACTTTGAGGAGTGATAAAGTCATTGACAAGACTATTTTTCCTAGGGACCCTAAGGGTAGGGTAAAAGAGTCTAAGGTAGATGAGGGGTCGGGTGTTAATGAGGAAGAGTCTAAAAGAAAAAAAGGGGTTGAGAGAGGACCAAGTGAGAAAGAGGAGGGGAGTGAGAAAGAAAAAGATGAGAGGAAAGAGAAAGAGGAAGGGGATTGTGAGAAGGAAGAGCCAAATGGGTCCATGCCCAATGTTGAGGAAGTTTTGAGAGAGGAACGTGAGATCTTGGCTCACGCTCCATTTCCTCACCGGTTAGTTAAACCCAAGAACCAACTAAGTTCGGAGATTTATGAGACTTTCAAGCAAGTCAAAATAAATCTACCACTCCTTGAAGCCATTAAACAAGTTCCCTCTTATGCTAAATTCCTTAAGGATTTATGTACTGTTAAGAGGAGATTAAATGTGAGGGAGAACGCCTTTCTTGCTAAAGATGTCCATTCCGTTGTCCAAGTCAAAACCCCACCAAAGTACAAAGATCCCGGTTGTCCTACCGTGACATGTGTCATAGGAGACCATAAGATAGAGAGGTGCCTTCTAGATTTGGGGTCGAGTGTAAATCTTTTGCCATACTCAGTGTACGAGCAATTGGGGCTCGGTGAATTGAAACCTACAAGGATTACACTCCAGTTGGCGGACCGATCGATCAAAGCCCCTAGGGGAATAGTTGAGGATGTCTTAGTGAAAGTTGATAAGTTTTATTATCCGGCCGATTTTGTGGTGTTAGATACTCACCCGGTTGTAGATCCCCATGCCCGGAACCACATTCCTATCATTTTGGGGCGACCCTTCTTAGCCACGTGTGACGCCATCATCCATGTGAGAGGGGGTCTTTTAAAATTGTCCTTTGGGAACATGTCCGTTGAACTTAACATGTTTAACGCGGGAAAACAACCGGGGGATCTAGAGGACGTCCGGGAGGTGAATCTTATTGACTCGATAGTGCAAGAGCACTTCGAAAGGCAAATGGTAGAAGACCCTTTGGACAGAATGTTGACTTTGAGTGAGGGTTTAGAGTGCTTGGGAGATGAGGAAGAGGGGGATGTTTTTAATGAGGGCAGTGATCTAGAGGTGTGTCCTATCATGGCGGTGGGTCAATGGACCCCCACTTTTGAACTTTTGACCCCTAACCCTACCAAATCCCAACCATCCGAACTAGAGGCTCTTGCGCCCAATAGGAAGCCTTTGTCTTCTACCCTTAAATATGTGTTTTTGGGTAAAGGTGAATCTTATCCCGTAGTGATATCTTCATCACTTACGGAGGCTCAAGAAAGGAGCTTGTTGGAGGTGCTCAAAAAGCACCGAAAAGCCATAGGTTGGACAATTGCCGATTTGCACGGCATTAGCCCGCTAGTATGCACTCATCGCATATATTTTGAGGAAGGGGCTAAGCCGGTGCGCCAAATGCAACGCCGATTGAACCCAACTATGAAGGAAGTGGTGCGGGGTGAGGTGCAAAAACTTCTTGATGCGGGTATTATATACCCAATTGCCGACTTTAAATGGGTGAGTCCCACCCAAGTTGTTCCCAAAAAGTCCAGAGTGACGGTAGTTGAAAATGCAAATAATGAATTGATACCTACCCGCATTCAAACCGGGTGGCGTATGTGTATAGACTACCGTCGTTTGAATGCCGTAACTACCAAGGATCATTTTCCCCTTCCCTTCCTTGACCAAGTCTTGGAGCGGGTAGCGGGACGGGCCTACTATTGTTTCCTTGATGGTTACTCGGGATATAATCAATTGGCAATCGCCATGGAAGACCAAGCTAAAACCACATTTACATGCCCCTTTGGCACATTTGCTTACAAGCGAATGCCCTTTGGGTTATGCAATGCTCCCACCACTTTTCAGAGATGCATGATAAGTATTTTTAGTGATATGGTGGAGCGAATTTTAGAGGTCTTTATGGATGATTTTTCTGTTTATGGGGACAACTTTGCTCAATGTCTTCAAAACTTAGAGTCGGTACTAAACCGTTGTGAGGAAAGCAATCTTGTGTTAAATTGGAAGAAGTGTCACTTTATGGTGACGCATGGTATAGTCTTAGGCCACATCATCTCCGGGAGGGGCATTGAGGTAAATCCCGCTAAGGTCGAGCTTATTCAAAAGCTACCCTCCCCTAGGAACATGAGAGATGTGAGATCTTTTCTTGGGCATGCGGGTTTTTACCGGCGCTTCATTCAATTCTTTAGTTCCATTTCTAGGCCCTTATGTGCCCTCTTGGCAAAAGACGTTCCATTTGAGTGGACTCTGTCTTGTCAGCTAGCTTTTGATAAGTTGAAAAAACATTTGACTACGGCTCCCATAATCCGGCCTCCGGATTGGAGCCTACCCTTTGAATTAATGTGTGATGCTAGCGACTTTGCTGTGGGGGCCGTGTTGGGCCAACGAAATGAGAGGAAACCTCATGTGCTCCACTATGCGAGCAAAACTTTGAATGAAGCCCAAATAAATTATACCACCACCGAAAAAGAACTTTTGGCTATTGTGTTTGCTTTGGACAAGTTCCGCTCCTATTTAGTGGGGTCTCATGTGATTGTTTTCACCGATCACGCTACACTCAAATACCTCTTGTCCAAACAAGACGCAAAGCCTCGATTAATTAGGTGGATTCTCCTTCTTCAAGAGTTTGATCTTGAGATTAGGGATAAAAAGGGGGTGGAAAACGTTGTCGCGAATCATTTGTCTCGCCTCCCTTTTGAGCACCCTACCAAAGATGACTCTCTTATTTGTGAGACCTTCCCCGACGAGCAACTCATGTCTTGCAACGCCGTGAATCAAGCACTAACTCCTTGGTACGCCGATGTGGCCAACTATTTGGCCACAAATGCCATTCCTTCTCATTGGTCCGCATTGGACAAGAGGCGATTCTTTAGGCTAGTAAGACAATTCTTTTGGGACGAGCCGTATTTGTTCAAATATTGCTCGGATCAGGTTGTACGGCGATGTGTGCCGGATGAGGAGTTTGAAAGTGTGATAAAATTTTGCCATTCTCATGCATGTGGGGGCCATTTCTCTTCAAAGAAAACAGTGGCAAAAATTTTGCAAAGTGGACTGTATTGGCCGACTATGTTTAAAGATGTACATTCATTTTGTGTGGCGTGTGATAGATGTTAAAGGCTCGGAAGCCTTTCTAGGAAACACATGATGCCCCTTACCCCTATCCTTGTTTTAGAGGTTTTTGATTGTTGGGGCATAGACTTCATGGGCCCATTTCCTAGTTCTTTTGGGTATCTTTATATCTTAGTGGCTATATATTATGTTTCCAAATGGGTTGAGGCAATACCGGCACGAACCAATGACCACCAAGTTGTGGTCAAATTTTTCAAAGAATACATTTTTTCCCGGTTCGGTATGCCTCGGGCCATCATCAGTGATGGTGGTTCTCATTTCTGTAATAAGCCCTTAGGGATACTCATGAGAAAGTACGGCATTATTCACAAGGTCGGTTTGTCATATCATCCCCAAACACAAGGCCAAGTCGAATTAGCCAACCGTGAAATCAAGACAATCTTGGAAAAGACGGTTAATCCGTCTCGAAAGGATTGGTCTTTACGCTTAATTGATGCATTGTGGGCCTATCGAACGACCTACAAAACCATTCTAGGTGTCTCCCCGTACCGTCTTGTGTATGGAAAAGCATGTCACCTCCTGGTTTAGGTTGAACATAAGGCATATTGGGCTATTCGGCAATATAATGAAGGGTTGGGCGAAACCGGCAACCACCGGAAGCTCCAATTGAATGAGCTAGATGAAATAAGAAATGATGCGTATGAAGATGCCAAAATTTCAAAGGCTAAAATGAAAGTCCGTCATGACCAACACATTCATCGCAAATCTTTTCATGTTGGTCAAAAAGTTCTTCTCTATAATTCCCGGTTGCATCTCTTTCCGGGAAAGTTAAGGAGTAAATGGTCCGGCCCCTACCAAATTAGGGAAATCTTTCCCTATGGTGCTATTGAGGTGAAAAATCTTAAGAATGGCACACCTTTCAAGGTCAATGGGCAAAGGTTAAAGCCTTATTTTGAGCCTTTCCGCGGTGAGGTAGATTGTGTGGATCTCATTGATCCACCAATCTTGGCTTGATGATTGTCCCCTATGTGCTCCCGCCCTCCCGTGTTGCTATCCCGGTCTCTTTCGCGTTACCGTTGCTTTAAGGACAATGCAATCTCTTAAGTGGGGGGTGGGGCGAGCTTGTTTTTGCGCTCGGTTTTTGTGTAAAATTGTTTAGGTTGTTTTGTTTTATTTTACTTCTTTTGCAGTTTTTTGTTGTTAATTTAATTTTTGTATAGTCTGTTGAGTTTCCTGGGTTTTTACAGTGTATAAATCGAAGTTTTGGGGTTTGTCCGTTCGGACGGTGCGTCCGAACGCGTTTGTCCGTTCGGACAGTGCGTCCGAACGCTTATTTTTACCGTCCGGACGGTGAATTCGGACGACCGTGGTGTTATAATTTCCCGTTCAGACGGTATCCAGACGGGCGTTAATCGTACCGTCCGGACGCCTTTTTGACCGTTCGGACGGTTATTGCCCGTTCGGACTGTGCGTCCGGACGGTATCCGGACGCGCGTCGAACGCTTGGCGTCCCCTATAAATAGGCAGCGTCCGTATTGAGTTCAGACTCACTACAGACGCTATACGGGGAGTTTTTGAGTGTTTTGAGAGTTCCTGGACGATAGCAGAGCCCTGCCGGGAGCCCGAGCACGTGCCATTGGCTCCTCCACCCTTTGTTTCACGCTTCCCTAGGTATTCCTGCATCATTCCTCGCTTACTTTATTCTTTACCTAGGTTAATTTAGAGGTTTTTTTTTTATAGTCATGGCAGGCAGAGGGGCCCCCGGTGCCCTTCCGGCTGGCGCAGCCGAGGCTGAGCTAGCCCCAGCCTTTGACGTCACACGTTTTGTGTCTGAGGATGCATTCGAGGCATTCTCCCAGACTTGGATGAGGCGAGGCGTAGTGATTGAGCGCCAGATGGACCTAGAGCAGTTTAGGGGTCCTGGTTTTTTGTGGGCCGAGGCCTTTGAGGCCCGGGGTTGGGTCCCCCTCACTACCTTCGTAGGAGATGCCATTTTTGTCTTGCTCGCCGAGTTTATGGCGAACGTTTCAGCTTGTTGTGTTATCCCAGGACACGAGCAGATCACGTCTTGGGTTAGGGGGTTTGACATTGGGATCACCCCCACCACTTTTGCAGAGGTGTATGGGCTGCCTAGGGTGGCAGACCCTCAGTATAGTTTCCCATCTAGGGGGGCTCCGGATGACTTCAGAGTCGTTTCCGACGAGGTTTGCCTCCCTGGCTCTGATTGGGGTTTGCGCCGGCAGGTGGCGGTTAGCTCATTGCTTCCGATCTACACCCCCTTGTATATTTTTTGTTGCCAGTCCGTCTACCCCATTGCTAGGCATTCCGAGGTTAAGAGGAGTAGGGCTAGTCTTTTGTGGGCTATTAGGGCAGGTAGGTCCATAGATCTTCCGTTATTTCAGTTTAGAGTTCTTGCGGAGGAGATTTCGCACCCGCGTGCTCAGGGATCTATCCCTTTCGCTGTCCTTTTGACGCGAGTGATCGAGGCTGCCTTCGGGGCCCCTGCTATTGGACTTCCTCGTCTCCCTCAGTCGAGGGAGCCCATTGGTAGGTCCACCATTCAGAGGGGATTGAGGTCTCGCCGACTGCAGCAACAGCAGGAGCAGTTCCAGCCACAGCCACAGCCACAGCAGCAGCCGCAGCCGGGACTTGCTGACCCGGATCTTGCTGACCCGGATCAGTACGACCCCAATATTCATCAGCATCAGCAGCACTTTCAGCCGCCACTGATGCCCGATTCGGCATTGCAGATGCTTGAGCAGATGCGGCAGACCTTAGATATGTTAGCTGCGGGATCAGCACAGCAGTCTGCCGACATCGCTAGGCTGGAGGCCGCCCATACAGCTCATTTTGCAGCACTTGAGGGCCAGATCCGAGCCCAGTCCGAGCAGATCACCGCATTCCAGGGTCAGACCCGGGGCCAGACCAGGATCATAGAGGAGCTTTTTGTTGAGGTCCGGGCCCTTAGGTCTACCGTTGCACCGCCTCCAGATGACGATGGAGATGACTGATAGTTTAGGATTGTGATGCATTTTTGTACACACATAGCATATCATTGCATCAGTTTTTGTACATTGTTTTGACATAGTGTATATTGTTTTGATATAGTGGATTATATTTTGAGATTCCTTTACTGTACATCATTTACTTTTGTATCTTCTTGTTCCTTATCTTGTATTGTTGGATGTGTTAGCTACAGGTGTTCCCAAATTTTGGTTTTGTTACTCGCCTGTACTATTTTGACGGGGATCTTGGTAATGTATGGTATCAGTTTCAGTCTTCATTTCTCCCACGCAACTAATTACATATCTTTTTATGCATATTAGGCTAGCTTGTGCGATTGATGCGTTGACTCATTTTTGATGCACTATAACACCCTTTTTGACATTAAAACTCGACTTAGATTGAGATGGACTCATTTTCTTACTTTTGACTCCATGGAGAGGGCTTGATTCATGCATTGGTAGAAAGTTATACACCGTTCATATGAGTTATGCTTTGCAACATGTTTTTGCTACTCTACCTTGCAGTTTCATCCATACTTAGTGGAGATTATCACCTGTGAGCTTTAGAGTATTTACCTTTTTTTTTTTAGAGTTTACATTTACTCAAGGATTGATCTTTCATCCTCATTTCTTTTGAATGACTTCTTTATGCTTGCTTTTGGTTTATAAGATGAATTCTGATATTAGGATTGACACTTTTACTATGTGGAATAGTATAATTTGGCATCTTTATGTAATTCTAAACCCATTTCCTTCTTGATAGCCATTATCCTTTTTGTCTTTCGCCATATAACCCAATTATCATTTCTCACCAACTCCTTCCTCGAAAGATATCATTAAAACTTTTGTAATTCATATCATTTTTCTTTACTATGTTGGGAAGCAAAGATATATGATGTAAAAAAATAAAAATAAAATAAAATAAAATAAAATAAAAAGAGAAGAAGAAGAAAAGAAGAAGTTTTGAACATAACGCAAAGTGGCGTCAAAGTTATAGAGAAGGAGTGTATTAAAAAAAAAAAAAAAAAAAAAAAAAAGAGAAGAAGAAGAGAAGTGTTTATTGTTCGAACCCTTGGGTATATAACAAGGGAGTTGGGTATGATATCTTTCCATCACCTTATTAACGGATGATGTGTTTTGCATTTATCTCACATCATTCCTCCTTTACCTCCTCGTCTTCCAAATTGCTTAATCGATCCAAAGATGCCTCATTATAATTTTCATCAGAGTAAAAGTTTTTATCTTGTCAATTCTTTGAATCATTGCGCATCTATGAACATTCTCTCAGGAAGTTGTGCCAAAGGCGATACACATACATATTGTCCGGTTCTTCATTTTGGATATGTTCACTTGTTTTGCCTTGTACATTTACTCTACTGTTGAACATACCATTGTGTGAACCTTGTGGGTCTTTTCATTCTGAGTGTATGCCCGGTGAGGATTGAATCAAAACTTTACGGTTTGGAAGTGTATAATTGAGTTCTTTATATGTTGCTTAGCATTAGCTTATCAAGCACACGCGCACAGACTTCTCTATTGTATGAATTTTTGCATAAACTCCTACATGTGTTTGAGGTTTGAGATGTGTCCATCGATATCTTGAGTGGGTTGTACATACTTTGTTCCTTTTAGTGTCTTTAATTATCTTCTTTCTATAGTACATTTTGCTAGGGACTAGCAAAAGCTAAGTTGGGGGGTGTTGATTCCACTCTAAAAGTGTAATCTTTATCCCCTAATGAAGTGTTTGATAGCCCCTACATGGGTATTATTATGGATTTTTAGCAATAAATTGATCTAAACTGTTTTTATATCTATATTGCAGGTTTTTGGTGTTAAATTGGTGGAAAAAGGGGCTTAAAGGAGAGAAGATCGTCCGGACGGTTCAACCGTTCGGACTGTCCGTTCGGACGGAGAGATTACCGTTCGGACGGGCAAGTGACCGTTCGGACGGAGCGTTCAGACGGGCGAATCACCGTTCGGACGGTGCGACGGATATTGCCGTTCCAGAGTCTATGTTTCCCGTCCAAAGCCGTTCCAGAGGCGTTATTTTCCGTCCAAAGCCGTTCCAGAGTCGTCATTTTCCGTTCGAAGAATTACAGAGCCGAATTTCCTCGTTCGAATACCGTCCGAACGGTGAAATAACCGTCCGAACGGTTATGGCACCGTCTGGACGGTGCGTCCGGACGCACTTAAGACGCACTTCGGACGGTGAGCACAGATTTGCCCTACAACCCAGCAGTCGAAAAAAAGAGAGGGGATCAGATTTTAGGTTTGGAGAGCTGCGGGTAGAGAAGAGAAAATAGGGGAAAGTCTTGTATTTTGCTTAGATTCAATCTACTTTGTTGTATTTAGGGCTTTTGAGAGGTATTTAGATAGATTTCTTGGGTTGATTTAGTGTGAACTCTCATATTCTCTACATTTCAATATGTATACCCTTTTGAGTTAAAATCAAGATGTGGTTTTTACACTTTGGAAAGCTTTCAACCATGGATTCTTCAAGCTAAACTCATAGTTTGGGAGCAAATGTGAAAATCAACCAAGGAATGCATGGAAAATGAAGGGGGAGTTCTTGAATCTCATTAAATATCTTGTTTACGTATTTTTCTCTAATTATGTTGGAATTAATTTGTGTAGAAATCTTAGATCTATAATCATAGTTAATAACATGTGATTTATTTCCTAAGAACCCATAAATTAGAAAAAAAAAAAAACTTAATTCCAAAATAATTAGAGAGCCCTAAAATTTCAAAGCTAAATCTTCCGAATCAAGGGCCTTTGGACGGTTCTTGATTCGAGTTAACCGAAACTCCCCATTTCAGATTCCATGCTAGAATTGGTAGATTGGAACATTTGAACCCAAACCCCCTTCTCTAATCAAGTTAAATCTCTTTTCGTGTTCATTTAGAATTTCGGTTAACTTACGAGTTGAGTTAGTATTAAGTGTGGTTGTTGTAGTAGAATTTACTCAATTGTCAATTCACTTTAGCTAGAAGTAAGTTGTAGGTTTAAATTTCAATTTTAATTGCTTGCCTAGTTGTTAGTAAATCAAACCCTCAAACACCAAAACATTTTAGGTCAAATTTTAGCTAGCATAGCAATTGATTTCCCTCTCGGTTTGTGGTTGCAATCTGAACATATTTCAAAAGTCTAATCGTTCCTATTGCTAAATTTGCACAGGTCTCTTGGGAGAACACGATAGTGGGAGTACCCCACTTAAACTACAAGCACCCTCATCGCGGTGAGCGTGGAAGGGACGAGTCACGGAGGAGCTACCCAATGTTCTGTGGTCCTACAGAACAACCACAAGGAGGTCTACCGGATAAACCCCGTTCTCCTTGGCATACGGGGTGGAAGCAGTCATCCCCTTGGAGGTCGGACTACCAACTATCAGATCGGCAGCTTTTAACACGGGTCTCAACGACCAAACGGTTGCAAAAGACTTGGATCTCGTCGAGGAAAGAAGGGAAACCGCCTTGATCAGGCTCATAAAGTATCAGCGACAGCTAAAACGCTCTTACAATAAACGGGTCTGCCCGAGAAGCTTTGCTCCAGGAGATCTAGTTTTACGAAAAGTGTTGGGGGCAACCAAGAAGGTGGCAAATGGAAAGCTCGGCCCTAACTGGGAAAGCCCCTACAGAGTGACATCCCAAGTCGGCATTGGCGCATACAAACTAGAGACTGTTGAAGAAGGGAGACAATTGCCGCGACCCTGGAATGCAAGCAACTTGAGAAAATTCTACCACTAATACGAAGCTCCATGTGATGTAACAGTCCATGAAATGTGTAAAGCTCTGCTGAAGAATCAATGAAAACAAAGCCATTCAAACAAATCGACTCTGAGCATTCTGTGAAACCCACAAAAACCAAGTGTAAAAACTTGGTCCTATCCAAGTTGGGTAGGTCAGCCAAATAAGGCCAAAACAAAAACCAAGTATAAAAACTTGGTCCTGTCCAAGTTGGGCAGGTCAGCCAAAGAAGGCCAAAAGAAAAACCAAGTGTAAAAACTTGGTCTTGTCCAAGTTGGGCAGGTCGGCCAAAGAAGGCCAAAACAAAAACCAAGTGTAAAAACTTGGTCATGTCCAAATTGGGCAGGTCGGCCAAAGAAGGCCAAAAGAAAAACCAAGTGTAAAAACTTGGTCCTGTCCAAGTTGGGCAGATCGGCCAAAGAAGGCCAAAAGAAAAACCAAGTGTAAAAACTTGGTCTTGTCCAGCTTGGACAAGTCGGCCAAAGAAAGTCAAAACAGAAACCAAGTGTAGACGACAAAATCAAATAAGGCAGATTCAGTCCACAACAAAATCGAATAAGGCAGATTCAGTCCACAACAAAATCAAATAAGGCAGATTCAGTCCACAACAAAATTAGATAAGATAGATTCAGTAATAAACGACAAAATGAGTTTTTCTCATTAAAAGGCATTGATGGTTACAAAAAATCATATAAAAGAGAAAGAACAGTTATGCCGACTTCTCCTCCGGCTGCGAAATTGCCCCTAGCGAACCACAAAGAATCTCTTCTACATCCTCAGGGGGTTCAGCAGCGGCCTTCAATTTTTCAGCTCTCTCCCTCTCAGCAGTAGCTTCTTCGGCCGCGGCTTTTAACATAAGCTCTCGTTTGTATTGGGCATTTGCCAGCACTTTTTTTTCGGACAAACAACGCCGTCCTTAGTAGTATCAAAGAAGTCCGGGCAAAGACCCCAAACGTCGGAGGCCTTATCCAGCTCTGCAACGACAAGGGCACCGTTCCAACCCTGCCGAAATATGGAGCGACTAAGGTCCATCATCTCTTCAGCCAAATGCTTGGCCCCCCTTTCTTCACCCCTCTTCAGTGTGGCCTCTTCTTCCACCTTCAGCTTGGCCACTTCAGAGTTAAGGGCCTCGACCTCCGCATTTGCGTTGTGCAGATCTACGGACTGCACATCGAACTTCTTCTCAAGGTCGGCTAGATCCTTATCTCTCTTTTCAAAATTGGCTTTCATCAGCAAAATCTCGGCAGAAGCTTGTTCAGCCTGTTTCCTGAAAGTGATCCGCTCCTTATTTGCTTCGATCCACTCAAGCTTTAAGCGGCCATGCTCTTCAATAAGTCCCTGGTGAACCTCGGCAAGCTTCTGGAAGCGCGTCATCACCTCCAAGGAATTCAGACAACCCTACACAGATAAGAGAAGGTCATTTTGAGAGCGAATGTCTAAAAAAAAAAAAAAGTCTGTAATCATCGAAAAAGTCAGTGCCGACTTACCAGTATCGAGTCATGAAAAGCACCCATAAAAACGACTGAGTCACTTGCTTCGCCCAGCTTCGCCACGTCCTTTTTCTGAAGGACGCTCTTAATAACACCAAACGCAACCTCGGGCTGGTCAATCATAGAATCTGCTGTCATCATAGGACAGCCAAGAATGTCCGGAGTGATGGTCACAGTCTCGCCGACCTCGTCCACCGCGCCTTTTCCTTTTTGCTTTTTGGGCGTTGGAGTTGGAGGAGTGACATCGGGCCTCCTTTTTCGCTGTTGCCGAGTCTCTGGCCTCTGTTGCACGGGAGGGGCTTCCTCCACGGGAGTTATCACCAGCTCGGCTGGAGGAGTTTCGGCAGGAGTAGGGGTGGCCGACCTTAGCGGTTGGCTCGCGAGAGCAAACATTCTTTCCCTCAGACTCATGCCGTCCATTTCGTCGGGGGATGGGCTCGAATCACTTGTTCCTGCAGGAATCTCAACTCGGCGGTCAAGCGCAGTATACGGTGACGAAGTGGATGCCGAGCTGTGTGATTTCGTTCGCGCTTCTTGCCGTTCTTCACCAGCTGATGCCGATGGAGGAGCAACCGCGACTGTCACGCCTGTAGGGATGCGCGCCCTTTCGATCGCTATTCCGGTGGGGATCTCCTCGAAGTCTCCTTCGGCACCTTCCTCTGCTAATCTTGCAAGTATACTGTGGGGAACACCCGTCTCGGCAGTAAAAGTTGAGTATCGCAGTGGGTAGGAGAGCAAAATGTGTGCAGCTCGAGCTACGTATCTTAGTCGAGCTTCACCGACGTAGTTCAAAACCTTGTTGAGGTCGTCAGAGTTGACTAACCAGTCGCGAGCTTTCGACCGCTTCCTTGTGTCTGCAAAAAGTTCGAGAGTCAGTTTTGCTGCAAATTGAAATTTAAAATGACGCACAGTATGAGAGATCGGCATCAAACCTAGTTCGACGGGCACTCTAGGGCATCGAATCGCCGGTCTATCCTTCTCAGGAACGTTGCCGAACTCCTATGGACCAGTTACCCAGACCCTAACGTCATCGATGCCCTTCCCTGAGGAAGGCAGACACTTCACTAACTCTAAGGACTTCTTTACTGCCCAGAGGTAAACCTTGTAACTACCTCCGACTTTACAAAGAGTGTAGTAGTAGTCCAGTTCGGCAAGGCCTAGGTTCACACCCAGGCGCCGATTTATTTCAAGCATGCCAAAAAAGATCCTATATACGTTCGACGCTAACTGGGAGGGTGACACCTTATTTTTTACTATGAATTTATGAAGAAGAGGGTGGAGGGGAAACCTAAGTCCCCCTTTTACGATAGCAATGACTGGGAACGGCACCCCCTTTTCGATCTCACCCATGCGATAGTCTTCAGGATCGACCAGTTCTAAGTCGATTTCATCCGGGACTTCAAACCTTGCTCTAAACGCGGCAAGGGCCGACAGACCATCTAACATTTTACGAAGACGAGACGCCATCAGGGGGCAACCGTCAAAACACAGAATACAGTGAAGAGCAAAGGAGTTGCGGGCTCAAAGGACACTTACAGTGGTGGGTGCCGAAATAGCTGACGCACACGCTATTCAGAAGGCAAAGGAAAAAGAGCAAGTGTCTTCCAACTGATTAGGGCGTTGGTCTTTTATACACACCAGAGCCGTCGGTTCGTACATGGTAAAACGGCGTTAATCATGACACTCTGCCAAAGCGTCGCATCGGCCGTCGATTTAATAACGCCCCACCAATGAATCTTTTAAAATCCCTGCCATTTATGTGGCCGGGTGACCGTTACAGCCCTTGGCCGTTTCAGAAGCCAAAACGACACAAAGGTTGGGAGGCAATTGTGAGGGAATAACCCCCGGCCCAACCCAATGGGTGAGGCCCAATCTGCGGAAATTAAAGTTAGGGCTGCTTTGTTAGCCCAGATCAAAATTAGAGGGAAGGCCAGCTTTGACTGCCGACCTCCTTCGCAGCATAGCCCAAACTACGAAAAGCGGGCTCAAACCGCTAGCGGTCTTTGCGTATTAAATGCAGAGTTGATTAGCATTAAATGCGCAAGCGGCTGCCCACGCGACGTCAACGTGCACGTCCGGTCAGCCGCAATCCTCCACGACGGTGCGCCAGACCCTGTAAATAATCAGGCGGCGTCATTGATGATGCCTACTAAGCAAGCCATGAGAGCCTGCTAGTAGGCCAAGACAGAACACACTCCCTCAAAGGTTCTATAAATACCCAAGGCATCGAGAGCCAGGTATGGACAATTAACTTCAAGTATTGACAACTTTCATTCATTTTTATCGATTAAGCTTGCTAACTTAATCTTCGGAGTGTGATTGGTCCATTACGGGCCGATCCATTCTAGCCTCCTTGTCTTGCAGGAGATATTTGAACTCATCCATTTTGGTGCTTAAGAATTCGGCTCAGCCTTCCCGAAAAATCTCACTTACAGATACTGATGCAGAAAGCTAGTGCTAATCTATACACACACATACATATATATATACACACATACATGCATATATATATATATATATAACAGTCATGTCACTAAAGCCGGATGTGGTCACCTTTTAACATTCAAAATCGTAGGCTAGACTTTTGAGTCCAACTTCACTTTCCTAGTGAAAACGAACTTGAAATGCAACGGCTCGTATTCAATTCATGCAATGTTTCAAGATTTGTAAACCTCTGACCCTCAATATCTCTCAATGTTTCAAGTGCATGGAGAAAATTTAGATGCAGCAAATTGTGAATCAAAATTTTTATATACATTTAAAATATGTTGCATCTATATATACAAACTTTTAACCATGAAAATTGAATTCATCTTTGAAATTCAGTATAGTAGACGATACAATTGTTACACACTATGTGTCGGAAGATTATAGAAATACCAGAAAAAAAAATCATTTGTACTAGTACATGTGTGTAATGTGTTCATGTTTGTTTATATAGAAAGCGAAAAAAAAATGCTTGCTTAAAATTCATTCAACCATGTTCAAAATGAAAACGGGTCAAATTCAATTAGAAAGAAATATTGACATTCCTAATTAATGGTATCAAGAACCCTTACGCTTTGAGAAGTCTTGCTTGGAACCCGAAGGCATGAAGCACAATATACAGTATTTCATGTTGAAACCCCATGGCATGAAACACAATTTAATAAAGCTTTTAACATAAACATACCTTAACCAGTTAACCTTACTTGTGATGTATATATAGTACTTAAACATATGTCAAGTAATATATATAGATATATATATATATATATGAATTTTGGTGAAACCTTTTGAGCACAAAAACAATACATACCCATTTGTTTTGTACTAAGGATGTCTTCTCCATTGTCACAACTCAAATTGGGTGTTCATCTATAGAATGATTAAGAAATCTTAGAAAATCTTACAAGTTCTTGTTAATAATTGGCTTCGGTTTGGTGTATGAAGAGATTGATTATTAATTTAGGCATCTTCACATCTAATTATTATAAGAATAAGCACTATTGAGCTTATACAATAATTACGAGATGCCTATGTGGATGGAAATGAGATATTAACACGAGAAGTTCATGTTAATTTTTTATATGATTTTATTATTTTATTTTTGCCCCCCACAAATTATGTAACATCCCACATAACACACAGACTTAGAAACAACCACAATGCGTGCACTATAACTTTTCAAATAATCTAAACAAATGTAAAATACGTGTGCACCAGTTTATGAGAAAACACAAACTTAGAAACAACCACAATGGGTGCACTATAACTTTCCAAATAGTTTAAACAAATGTAAAATATATATGCACCAGTTTATGAGAAAACATTGGCCATTGTACCATATCACACTGCTAATTTGTATTATGGACTAATGAAACAAACACATAAGCATGTTACATCCTAATTATATGAATGCCACATTAGTTGTCAAGTAATTTGGAAAAATGTCCAAATTATAATGAAGTTGATGTGTCATAACTTACAACAAATGTAATAACAGCTTAATTTCATTAACCCATCGCAACAAATCAATAAAATAATGTGATACAAGTATTGTACTAAATATTTCTCACCAGTTGAGAGAGAGAGAGAGCATGCGCATGGCGTAGTGTTTGCCACTTTTTCTTTGTGTCTTTATAATAGTGGCAAAATATCATATGTTTGGACAAAATATTAGTCACTACTGAAATATGAGTTAGCTTTATGAACTAAAGATATTGAAATCTGAAAGAGCAAAAGTGATGTAGAAAGCTGGTGCTAATCTCTAGATACATACAGACATATAGCCATCTCGCTAAAGTCGGAAGTGGTCACCTTTCACTTTCAGAAGAAGAAAAATCCAAAATGGTAGGTCAGACTTTTGAGTCCAACTTCATTTTCCAAGTGAATTGGAACTTGAAAAGCAATAGCTCGTATTCAATTCACCCACGGCTACTTACTCAGTACTCCACTTATCAAAACAAAACACCCAATACATAAAACAAGTGAACTATACAAACATTTAATAATAAGTGGAACCCAATATCTTCTATAATATTGTGAAGATCGGGGAGAGTGAGTAGTGCTTATCATCTGGCAGCCACCATGCCTGCAAATTGCATGTGTTCTTTTCTTTTTAATTTTCCATTGGTGGGATAAACCCTCATTGACCCTAGAATAGGGATTAAACAGATCAGTCTGTTGAGTTATAATCAGGGTTAGACTTTAAGTGATATTCTTTGAAGATGAGAAGCCATAAACCTTTGAAACACTTTGACAAACTGATTGGTACTTTTGAAAACAACTAGTTACTATTTATTGTGTTTGTTTCTTAATTGTTTTCAAGGGATTTTGCTTGTTTTTCTGAACTTTTTATGTTTCTAGAGTTTCTTAATTAAGGACGATGCGACTCTGCAAAATACGCGTTCAAAAAATGACGTGTTCTTGTGAGCTTCTTATGAATTTAGGTGAAATTTTATTTTGCCTTCTAACAAGTTTAGTTAGGTGAAAGAACTTCGAATAGAAAATGGGTTGCATTCCACAAATGTAACAACAAATGGGTGCCTTTCAACGCTTACCCTTAGCATGTAAACTACAAACTTCAGAAGAAAGTGAAGCTACATTCCTTTTTCTTTTTTCTTTTTTGGTGAATAGGTATATTTATAAAATATAAAAAAATTCCCGTAAAAAAAGAAATATATATATATATATATATATGTATATAAGTAATTTCATTTTCTTAAGAGAGTGTGAGGTTTGGTAAAGCATAGTTACCAAAGGAGGAAGTCGAAGCAGGAAACGTTATGAAAAACGAAAGCGAAAAATGCTGATAAAAAAATATAGGAGAAAACAAAAAGCGAAAATAATTAGGAAACTTAATAGAAAACTTTCGTGATATTTAAAAGAGACCTTTAAAAAACTTAATAGACACCTTTGAGAATCTTAGTGAAGACTTTTAGGAAACTTCTAGGAAACTTAGTGAAAATTTATATGAATAATTTCATAAATACTCAGTTAAAACTTTTGAAAAAAAAATATACAAAAATTAATATTTCAAATTTTCGAAGTGTTTTCCAAGAATTTTTTTTTTAAATTTCTCAAGTATTTCCGTTAAATATCCAAAAAAAATTTAAAAAACTTTTCAAACGTTTTTTCTGTATTTTTTTAAAATTTTTTAAAATAAATTTCGTACCGTAATACTTTTACAAAATGAGTTTTTCAGAATGTGTTAAAGTTATAGTGAATCCAATATGTCTGTTCCAACAAATTGGTCAAGCATTGCCTACGAAATGTTGCATATATGCACGGAAAAAGCAATTCCATTTTCCTTTGTCCTTTGTCATTGGTAATTCGGGATTTGTCCCTTTGCAATGAGTCAAGAACATGTCTCTTACAATGTCAATTATGTCTGTGTCAAAAACCATCATATGTGGGGTCTCTTCCCAGCTGTTTGCCTCATCTTTAGCATGCCTTGCAGCTTTCTCTGATTCATTTCAGCTTTCTTTGATACATTTTCATCTCTCTCTCTCTCTCTCTCACGTAAAAAAATTAAAGGTGGAAGCTAAAAAAAATTATAGGTGAAGACAAAATGGTTTCAAAAGGTGATTTTTTTTTTTAAAAAAAGGTAGTGCTCTCGTGTTTCAGAATTTAAACTCATGGCGCCTAAATCACAATAGAGTAACCTCACGCTTAATCCCATGCCTAAATGGCAACATTCTGCGACAGACTTTGGAAGGCTGTTCAAAGTGTAACCAGATTCCGTAAGGACTTCAAATGATACTCAATCTAAAACAAGAGGATACTGATTACTGATCCTCTTAAGCAATATTTCAACTCTGAGAAACAAATTCAATTCCAGCCAGGGTTCAAAATGTGAACAAACATATATAGAAACATATTCATCAGCATGGAATTTGGGCCAAGCAGACAAATACACAGCTTGAATTCCACTGATCTTCATCACCTAATGCCACATGAATAGCTAATGTATAGATATTACTTCTTTGATGTAGCAGTCAATGGAGGCTCCCATCTATATGCTGAAAACCACAATGGAAAGTTCTACAACCAAGTTCCATGCCAAAATTACAGGGACAAAGAGAAATAGCAATAACTAAGGGGCATCAATTAGCAACTAATCTACTTATTTTTTCTACTATAAGAGATCTATACATTTCTGTGTATGGAACTACTTTCTCTACAAACAGGGGTGGCTATTGAAGTAACCATCACCACACTAAAATTTTCCCCCACAGGAATCTCTTCCAGCCTTTAGCAGTGAGTTGATCTCATTTTGGCGAACGAAGCAGAGATTGGGATTCCCACCATTAGATAATTTGCTAATTGCGCCAGCTGTTTTGTTTCTTTGCCTCGAAGGAGGCTCCATCGTTGAGCATGTCTTGGCCATCAGCTTCCATTCCGAGTTTGGAGAGGGCCTGCACGTAGAAGGAAGTAGGCCACTCAGGCAAGCACACCTGAGCCTGCATGGCATCCCTTAGTGCGAGTTCTGGTTGGCCAGTCATCAAGTAGGAGAGGGCTCGCCTCACAAATACAGTACCAGAAGGGACAGACATCATTGATACCAACTGCATTTTTTTATAAATGATCCAAAACAATATGAGGGTACAATCTTGGTCGAAGTTGGCACATGTAGGAGCAGAAATTCATGAAACAAAGAAAGACACCACACTAGATATAACAATAAAAAATAAATTAAAAAAAGGGAGTTTAACTGGTGTGTGCTCATTAATCAAGGGTGTTGGAAGCGTAAAAACTAAAAACTAAGCAGAAGAAAAAGGTTAAAAAAGAAAACATGTAATGCAGGCAATTAGTCAAGGATTGCAACTTCAGTTACATGCTAAAACATGGGATTAGACTTCAATCTCTCTCCTTCAAAAGTCATAAATGTATGCCTCATACTGCAAACTTGGCTAAGAATACTGATGAAGAAGTGTGAAAATTATCATTACAGTATTCGTATTTTTTCGAGTGTAGTTTTAACATGGACAAATTAGCTGAGATCCAAACCCCAGAGAGAAAAAGAAAAGGATTAGATTAGCAGTGGTCAAAATAGTCTGAAGTAAAGATTGGTGGCTAGAGATCTTTGGTCCTCAATTCTATATATATTTGGTCAAGAGTGGGCATTCCCTGCGAATGTGATAGACCTTATCCAATCTTAAAGGGGGGCTAGAGTGGGGAAAAGACTGATAGGGACTTGGTTTTTGCCTTTAGCCTTGATGTGAATTATTTCACAGAACGCTATCGGAGGACTCTCGATGGGGTATATTTAAATTGAAGAGTAGAATTTTCTCTCTTTTGTATCATTGGTTCTCAGGTAGAGTTTATCTGTTCTTGAACCAATTTTTACTTTTGTAGTCTCTTGAGTGAAGATTGGATGTAAGATCTTATAGGTGTTCTTGGGTAGCATTCCCTTGGTGCCTTCCTATTTATATAGATCGTTCGCATACTAAAGAAAATAGTTATGGTCAAAATCTAGATAAAAGTTATAGGATATAAACTCTTGGACTCTCATAAGCCATTTTGACTCAATTCTTCAATGGAGTTGCAATCAATTTCTTCATAATCTGAAGTAGAATTGGATTCAGAGCAGTCCATTTTTAATCAAATTATAGTTTCCTGATAAAATTTTGGGTTTCCTCTTGTATGAAGTCCAAAGATACAAATGTGCATCTGCACATCCAGACACATACAACTGAACAAAACAGCTTGGTGATCTTTCCCCAGTATGCAGAAGTCGCTTGTCTTGTCCTGTGACTAATGGTCCCAGAATCCATGGAGCATAAAATGAAGTAATACAAAATTGCAGAAGATTGATCTTTTGTCATTTGATTCACCCTTACGCGAATTTTGTAGTTTTGGATCTCTTAATAACTAAATTCCAGTCACAATCAAAATATTATTACTTACCCACAATAGGGATATAAAATCAAATAAGCATACTCCACTGATATGTATATATACATTTATATTGAAACCTAAAACTTGAATTCCCAAAAGGGAGAGGAGAAGATTTTTTAAACCTAATTTCCCTCAAAAAAATAATTCCTTTCCAAAGTATAACTCATGAGAGCGCAACTCTTCAACTGTATCACCAAATTTAGTTGGGAAAAAGATCTAGCTTACTTTAATATTCTAAAAATAGTGAATTGCACATTTTATTACATACAATTTTCTCTAGTTGTCCATCTATTAGAATTTCAATAGTTTCTGTTCTATCTTATTCAGTTATGGACATCCCATATCAACCCATTTTGGAATACAGACTCTGATGATCATGGAGAGGAGTCATAGTTCATGTTTATTATCTATAAACAATTATATGGGGGTGTATGCATACAATGGCACTAGAATTCCTTCACTCAAGCACAACCTTAACAACTGTGATGGTTCTTGTGTTTGACACCTATGCAGAACTACAAACACTGCACTACCATGTCATAATTTCAGCTCATATCACTTCTGCTACTTCATTTAAAAAAAAAATACTCTAGCTTAAATGAACTCAACCAGTTATACGGATACTGCCAAGAATCTATTAAAAAAACAAAAACAGATGCTGCCGAGCAAATCAAATTATAATGTAACAAGTTTGCGTGCTCACCCTTATCACATATGGGTAAGCTACTAAGCTTGTAAGAAGGCCATCACATTTCACAGATACATTAGATCATCCTCCGACATGGAAATGAACTTATGCTAATAGCAGGCAGCAGAGAGAGAGAGAGAGAGAGAGAGAGAGAGACTTTGAACACTCCAGTCACAGCAAACATTAAAAAATAAACACCGGACTTTACATGAGTTCAAGAATCCAACATTTAGAAGATTCATCTAAAGATTTTAATTTTCTTCTGTTCTGCTTATATAACTAACTGAAAGAACCTGAAGTGAAAATAAAGCCTTTTTTCACCTTCTCTTTATTATCACATGAAACAAACCCCTAATGCTGATAACACCATATCAAGTTTGAAATTTTGAAAAGATTTAACTCGAACCCCAGATTGGAATGTCCATTGGTGAGCAATAAAAGCCCAAAATAAAGCTTCAAGTTGGATAATCCTTGAAATTCAAATTTGAGGATTCAACAAACTTCTGATTCAGCATCCAATTCCAGACTATATTACTGAGTTGAAACCTTGAAATAGGAGCCAAAAATATGCTAAAGCTGTTAACAAATTAGTCATTTTAGGAAAAAGATGTTTTATTTTCTCAGTAATTGTTACACTATTGAAAAGAGCTTTATATCAATATGCAATAGAAAAATAGAGCACCCAACAAACCCATCACACGTATTGCCACATGGACATGCGGAAAGATGTCTCTGATTTGAAGAAACACTTGATTCATAAGAGCTTCCCTAGACTCTTTAGGTTATCGAGCTTCAATTCCTCCAACTCAATATTGGAACTTTGTCCCTAACCACCCCCCCCCCCCCCCCCCAAAAAAAAAAAAAAAAAGATAAGAAAAGAAAAAAAGCCCAAAAAATAAATAAATGAATACACATGAATAAAACAAGAACATTATGCCTCCAGAGCGTAAACAACTAGATATGCACTTTACGCAATCCCCACCAAAAGAATGATTTTTTTTTTCTTTGCGTGTTTAGTGTTTGTGTGTTTTGGGTGGGGGGGGGGGGGGGGGGGGGGGGGGGGGGGGGGGGGGGGGGGGGGGGGGGGGGGGGGGGGGGGGGGGGCGGGGGGGGGGGGGGGGAGCTGTGGTGAATGAAAAGAAAATGGATATAGAGGTAGAAGATCAGATTTAGACACAAAGAATGAAGATGTAAAAGAAGGTCAAAGAAGTTCAGGACAGGATTGGAGGAGGAGGAGGATGAATATTACAACATAAACAGGAAGCCGACCTAGGAAGCATGTACACTTCGTTAGAGGAGCCATACCCATGTCAAACACCGATACACGTGGGACCATGTCAAACACCGATACACGTGGGACACTCACTGGACACTCCATTTCACGTGTCTAGTTTTTTTTTTTTTTTAAATCAAACACTCCATGGACATGGCTTGGACATGCATGTCCTATTTCAAACACTTTAGGGACAAAGCGGGGGCTCAATTATAAATTTCAAAACTAAAAAATGGGGTTCATTTTGTAAATAAAAATACTTTAAAATCTCAAAATAAAGAAAAGAGGGCAGATCTTTGTCAAACTAAAAAGATCGAGAGAGAGAGAGAGAGAGGAATAGAGAGAGAGAGAGAGAAAGAAAGAGACAAAAAAGCCCGAATCTATTGGATCGAAGTAGAAGAAGACGAAAAATTCATGGTTAATCTATTTTGTGTGTTCTTTATGAATTTTATATTAGATGATGATAGATGGTTGATAACATGTAACGATATTTCAATGTTTTGGTTAGTTCATGACTTTATAATCTTATGTATTGATGGAACAACTTTTTTATTTATTGCGATTAAGAAGTGAAATATGTTGTTTTTTTAATTTTAATTGGTATTATCTTGTATATTTTTCACTTTTTTTGTAAAATATATATATATATGGCATATAAAAAAATATAAAAATTTATTTTTTTGCCCGTGCCCTTGCTGTGTCATGTCCTGCATTTTTATAAATTGCCGTGTCCGACACGTGTGGTATTTGTGTTCATGCTGCTTAAAAGCAGACTCAAGAGGACAACAAATGATGATGATGATCATGGCTGAACATTTTTATGAGATTTTGGAGTTACAACAAAAAAGAAAAATCATTCAAAATACTGGATGCAAAACATGGACCAAATATGGGATCCATCTAATGGCATCCATTCCATATTTTTTGTGACATCCGTATGCAATATCAATCATGAGTTTCATAATCCTTTGAAACCTCAACTTTGTCCTCTGACAAATGCCATGTCCAGGTACACAAACCCTAATAGGAATACAATTCTCACTAATTTTCAGCTTAGCCCAAAATTTCTGAAGATATATATTTTCTGGTAATTAAATTCTAAGATATGTGGGCTGGAAAAACTTATCCCAAAAAAAGGGATACATGGGCCGAACAAATTATGTATGTGCCCCAAAGCAATGTACTGTAGAATGCAATGTTGCTGAT
This sequence comes from Euryodendron excelsum, assembly GCA_033060915.1. NCBI lineage: Eukaryota > Viridiplantae > Streptophyta > Magnoliopsida > Ericales > Pentaphylacaceae > Euryodendron > Euryodendron excelsum. The sequence continues at coordinate 72,494,653 of CM065377.1, read as the reverse complement.
AATGCATCCATAACTATTGACATCCTACACCACTGAATCATTTTTGTTGCCATAAGGTATTGGACCACAGAACAATCAGCAACTGAGGGAAAGTTTTCTTTAAAAGGAGAAACAAACCAAAAGAAAGAAAGAAAAACAAACTGTCATCCTTTAATTCAATCCTCTGAGCCTACCAAAATTTGACATTTAACAACAAACTAATTGTATCTGAGAATATCCTATAGATGCTTCCAAGAAGAAAACAAATATAAATTCATGATCGTTGAAATTAAGTATGTGAGTCCACAGGTAGAATAAATACATACCTTTGAATAATAATCAATAGCACTCTTGAAATTTTTGTCCCTAAATGCAATAGCACCAAATTTTTTCGTGTTTAACATATCTTGAACTTGCTGAGTCCATTCTTGGAATGACAGCTACATGAAGACCACGTTACCATAAATATGATGCAAGATTAACTAAAACCATGTCCATATTCAAGCCAAAAACAAAAAAGTAGTATGTAGAGGAGAATATATCTTCCCACATATAAAATGTGACCTAAAATACCTATCTATTCTTTCAGTGGATTACGTGATAACCTAAGATACCTATTTCCCTTTAGATAAGAGTTTATTAAGATAAGGCACCAAAGGGCACAAAAACAAAACATAAGACCTGCAATTTCCTCTCATTTACAGTTAATCATCAAATTGTGCAGTAACACAACGGGAATAAATTTGCTCACCTCATTTTCCGCACCCTCTTCATCTTTATAACCTGTTTTAAGCAAGATTTCATGAACCACGGTAAGGTCCATCCTTGCACAAGCCTTTTCCAAGAGGAGAAAGAATGGTTGGCAGCACCACTGGAGTTTTCATCACACCCATCAAAACATGTGATGCAACCTACAAATATCGCTATCAATGAGAACATCTTAGTAAAGCTAAGATAGACCTAGTGATAAAGCCACCAAATGAATGTACAGATCTGTAATTACGTTCACAGTCATGTTCAGAACTAGTTAACAAAGCTTCACCTCTTTCTGCTTTTCAAGGGGTGCTACTGCTGTAAGAAGAAACTTGATATCTGGTCGATCTCTGGCCTCATACTGAAGACATTTTGATGCAAGTTCAACCAATGTGATTGCATCTTCATCAGCATATTGTCCTTCCAAGGATGAATCCATCAGCAACAAAACATTTTTTCCCCTTATCAGATCCAGTGCCAGGAGAAACGAGAAAAAGGTGACAAGTTCAACAAAACCAGTATATTCAACATTGAGCAGAGATTTGCTTATGTAATGGGCTAAAAACAGATGAGTAGAAAAGAGACTAATAGCATGTTTCTTTAAAACACGGAAATAAAGATTTCCACAACAAATAATAGCATTAACATAAAATATATGTATACAATTCTTATCTCTATTCTGAGCTTTCCTGGGGTAATGTTTTTCAAACTAAGCACCTAATATTGCAGATTAAAAGGAATTACGTATCCAGTAAGCCATAAAGCAATTAATTGCCAACTTCAGTAAAGAAAATATCAGCAAGCTCAACTGCTTCATTCCCCGATTAATTCGAAGCACACAAATTTGAAAATCTTTTTGAGTTTCACTTCAATGCTCACCTCTAGGTAAATGCATTCTAAAATTTTTCAAAAGAGTGTTTTCTGAACCTCTTTACCATTCGGCGTATAGATGTGTGCCGGCAAGCAGAGATGGAGGTCAGCCACAGAGATCCAGCACTCCCATCGGCAGAGGCTCTCACTCAAATGGATAAAAGGTAGCGAATTTTTTTTACTGAATCTTTCAGATCAATGATTGCTCCAATGGGAAGTATTGAACAAAGTTATAATTATTGAAAAAACAAGTTCAACAAAGATATAACAATTCATTTTTAGGGGACACTAACACATGATATCAATGTAAAAATCCAGTTCTATATAGTAATCATTCAATCTATTATAAATAATAATTACATGTTTCTGATTTAACTGCTATGTTGCAATTTGTACAAAACTTCATAGTTATGCATTGTACAAATATGTTTGGAGCGAACCAGCTCGGATTGATCATGCTAGAGAAAAGTATGCTATTAATAATCCCAAGAATGACAACTGAATTGGGTAAAAAAAGTTCTCCTTCTTTAGTTACAACTTGCCGTCCACATCACACCTAAAAAGAACCCGTATTTGACTTTCCAAAATAGATATACAATTCTTCTATAAAGTCTCCAAAACAGTTCTACCTAAGTGATCAGTTATCCTTAAACTCAAAGTAAGGCTCAATATCACTGAAGCTGGGCTGGAGATCATGCAGCTGCACACACAGCTAATGGAGCAGAACCCAGGCAAGTTTTGCCAAGTATGCTAGGTGGAAAGGCACCCAACATAAACTCATCCTAGCTAAGAAGTACGGATACTTCTAAGAAGATGTCATGTCTCTATTAGATATGACACTCATTGGACAGTTCTACATAAGACTCATGTCCTAGCTAAGAAGCACGGATACGTAAACTAGCATCTTTCATGTTAATGCACTTCAAATGTATAACTACATATTTAGGCTATAGTTCACGTAGAAAGGAAGGCAGTGAGGACAGTGTTGTGGCTAGGCTCACTATGGAGGGAGAGAGGATTCCCGTAGTATTTTCCATCAAATGAGGTGGCGGCAGATGTTCATACCTTCTATTAAGTCACCACTTGACCTAAAAGCTTAAGCTGGCAAGTAAGGACCCCAACAATGCATATCAAGCTCTCCAACACTCTCCCTCACTTGCAACCCCACCTTGCACGTGGAGGCAACATACAAAGATAGAGGGAAACAAATGCAATCGTGGAACAAATGTCAACGAAGAGACTTGAACTCAAGACCTCTCACCAACCAGAGCTCTGATACCATGTTAAGTCACCACTTGACCTAAAAGCTTAAGCTGTTAAATACAAATATATACACGTCCCTAATACCATCTCTAAAGGGGGAAACACCATCTAGCAATGCAACAAGAAGAAATTAGTGAAGAAATAAAAAGTCCAAAGGGAGCTAAAGATAAGCAATATGGCTAACATGTTAGGGAGGAGCTCACATTTAAGGAAACCGCCAAACGTGTTTACCTATGTTTTGAGTGTGTGAGGTTTCTTCTTTTTTATCCTAGACTCTGGAATTGTGAGAAAATCTTAAATGGTTAAGATTAAATTTTGTTTTCTCTTTGTCGCCTTTTAGGTGATCTTTGTGAGAGTTGCTTCTAGGCTTACGGGCCTAGCCATTTGGGTGTAAGATTTACTAGGCTAGGATTAGCGTCTAAGTGTCTCCTCCCTTTGAGAGCTTGTGAGCCTTCAAGGATGTGTCCCTAGTTTCTTTTTAATATTCTATTTGTTCAAGAAACCCATATTCAGACTGGAATTTTTTTAGGAACCCACCTAGCCCATTTTAAGAATCTCTCTCTTCAAAGTGGAAAAATTCTTCAGAGTGAATCAAGGTACGAAAAGGTATACTGACTCGGGTGGTATTTTTTCCCTTAGGCAAAGAGGAATTTATCACAGTACCCCAACCTCACACTTGGCAAGATACTAATTGTATGTCTTATTTGTTATACATACAAAGCTTGTCCACTCTTACTATAAGCAAATTATATCACCATATGGATTTTACAAGAATAGGACTACAACATGATTATAGAGAAGAAAATTGAAGAAGAATCTTAAAAGAAAGGCAAACAATAGAGATGGTATATGTGATATTGTAATAGAATGTACAGTACATGGCTTGGAGGGATATGCTTTCCGCTCAAAAGGTCCAGCAAGAACAGTTCCATAACTGTACACCACACTCTCTGGAATGACCCTACCTGCAAAAAAAGTCAGCATCCAAATCATATGGACTGAATACAAGTTCTTAAATCTTGACTTGCACTTATAACATTTCAAGTAATTGAATCAGAAAAGACATGACTTCAATTAACTAAACAAGCTAGGGACAAAATTTATTAGTTAAAGAGAAACTATAGCCAGAGCTGATGGCTTACGAGGACATTGAAAGGAACCCCAAAACATTATGATTATAACAAACACTTTTCAGTTTTCACCAAGTCCTATAATCTTCATTGTTCACAATTTTACAGCATCTAATCCCAGTCAAGGCCAAGTGATTATGGATATGGCAGAAAACTCCAAAAGCTGCAAATAAGCTGAGCTGAGCTTAGTATTAGGATGTTCGAGCATGGTTTGGTGGAAACTTGATCAAGCATAAGTGAAGTATTCACTTCAAACCCAGCTAATTCAGTAATTTATACATCCACTTCTCAATTCTTTGTCAATATTCTTACTAGCCTTGTATTTATCGCAGAGTACTTACTTCAAGGCAAGTTTCATAAATGTGTATCACTACAATTGCATGGAACATTGCCCATGAGCCAAGTTGACCTGAGCTTGGTGCTGAATTTTGGCTTATTTGTCGAATAAAGAACTTGCACAGAGATTTGCAAAGTCAGTGGATGTGACCAATGCCTCAATTTCCCCATGAGTGCCACATTATGGGGGATTACTTGGACGGCAACTGGTTGAATCAACTTCAAACAGCATGAATCCTGGGAAAAGAACAGGACTTTGGTTTTTGTGATACTTGGGGCTTTCTTGAAATATGAAGAAGGCATGCTGATCTATGTTACCCGGACTCAGGTATGAGTGTTAGATGCGGATATGTGTCTAAGCGTCGGATTCATCTGATTCTCATGTCCAATAACACTCAGACACGGCTAGATTTTATATTTTTTAAGTACTTCTTTTATTTATTTAAGATTAAATAGTATTTACAAACTAAAATATAGCATTTTATGCATAAAATAGAAGGCTTATGCAAAGTACTATAGTTGACTCAATTGTTTATACATACTTCTTTGGATGTATGTCCAACTAGCCACATCGGACACATATTTCATACCCTTATCCGAGTGTCGAGTGTTCGACTCGAGTATTTCACAAATTTAGAACAGTCCAGGTAACATAGATGGCGATATTGTTAGCTGTAAAAAACTTACCATACACCCTAACAAACCCACTTAGGGTATTGTAAATTTCCCTTCTCGACAAAATGAATGCTTAAGAAGAATATTGTGACCTCTCGGTGTTATGTGGGGTGAGATGCCACATACAACTTCTATGAACACTAAAAAATCACAGACCAAGAATTATAACTCCTCTTCTTCTACTGAGGTGAGACACATTAATTTATGTTTCTTCTACTTTATTCTTGACCTAGGTAACACATATGCACCTAGCCAACTACTAGGGCAGCATGTCCGTCTCACCATGTCAGACATGACACTCATTGGACACTTGTCGACACGTATTGGACCCACATGTGTCCTATTATTTTTTTAAAATATTTTAATTTGACAAATGCAGGACACATCTATAGCTAGGACACAAGTAAAACACAACCAGGGCCTTGCGCAAGTTTGAAAAACAAAATAGGCCAGATATTAATTTTTTTCCTTTTAAAAAAGTATGGGTTTAAAATATAACGGACAATCTGGTGGAACAAAGTCCCCTCTCCCCACTCCCCCCCACCACCCCAAATGTTTTCTAAAATAAAGAGAGAGAAGAGACAAAGGAGAAGAAAAACAAAAAGAAGCGGACAATGATAAGGCTCAAGGGAGGACCAGACGACTTGAGCCACCTGAGCTGGGGTGGCTGAAAACCCCCTAGTTCTTAAACCTCCTCCTCCCTCATTTTTCATCTCTCTTTTCCCATTTAATTTTTTTGAACCCTAAACCTTACCAATGTCATATTTGTTCCCAAATATTTAGGAAAGTATGTGTTCCCAATTATTTTCCAACGTATAAACACACAAAATGAATTTATTGATTTTATATACACGTGTATGTGTGGCTGTGTTTGTTGCAGTGTCCCTGCCCTTTCCATGACCTTAGTATTTGACAGTTGCTATGTAGGCGCATCCATATTATGCAATGTCCATGTCCGTGCTTCTTAGCTTTTAAACATGTCAATATGCCAAGCACATTAGAACTTCCAAACCCACTTTGACCCACTCTTATTTGATCAAAGGCAATGTATTTGTTTTCAAAAGGAAGTTTGTGTCAAATCACTACCTCTATTTTCATATAGTTGAATCTTTTCCAAGAAGGATTGTTAAAATACCCACCAGCCAAGTTTTAAATTTTGTGATAGTAGATGACAATCAAGACTAGTTTATTAGCCTTTCAAAAAGACAAAATATTTTCTTTGACATGACAGTGAGATGAATTTCTTTGAATTTTGGTCTATTGATGCAGCAGCGCAACCTTTTTCACTAATCGCCAAAAAATTCTGACTAGTCTAGGAAGGCAATCATCAAAATCCACAGGTAAAGGGCACGCCTATCTTTGCCCTTTGCTGGAAAGCTGGGCCCAAGAAAATGTAAATGTTCATAGGAATACTGCATTTAACTTTTCGGAGGTCATTTTAGCTACTTTATATCGTAAGAAACCACCATGTAAATGTCCTATACTCCTAGTATAAATCTCACAGTGAACTCATAGTTTACAGTGAGCTCATAGTTACTACGGTAAAGAAATTCTCCTTATTCAATGAAAGCCATGTGTTTTGGCATCGGAAATAAAGGTCTCATGCAGAATGCTATATTCTATGAGCAATGATGAATTGACACTAATGCTGCATACTATGATATCTTTGAAAGAGCGGAGAAAACAGAAGCGGGGAACAAGTACCAAGGTATTCTAGCAAATAATTTTCCTACAACACTTAACAGTTTGGATTTCCCAATAAATGTCAGTAGCCTGCAAGTAAATTGATTTAATCAGCAAATGAATATCATATCCACATTTTCATGACAAAATCAACCTCAATACTCCTAACATGTTACAACTTATCATCATCAGGTCCGTAATGCACTAATACATGACATCATGAATGCTGAAACATAGGCCACAAGATCCCACCATCCAAACATGGAAAGAACTTGGATACAGTAGAAATTTGACACCTTAAGTCAATTTAATATCCTTCTCTAAACCTACACTTTACACTACATATGCCATCATCTTCCAGTCATCACGCCAAAAAAAATGGTTCTGATGGTTACAACAACACCAAAAAAAGCAGCATGCTCAGACCAGATAAAGAAAGTTCCGACAAGCAAATCCCTTAAAAATTAAACTCCTGAACAAACAAAAAGAAAATAAACATCTTTCGGAAATCCAAAATAGAAAGTGAAAACATGTGGATGTACCAGCACGCAAAAACTCTGGTGGAGTATGAGCAAGATTGGTGCTATAACTTTTTCCATCTCGGCTATTTTTCATAAGACCAAAACTAGATAATCGGGGGTCACCTTCCTGGCATAATAACGAAAAAAGTTCACTGTAAATGTCAAAAAATATAAATGCAACATGTTTGTTGCTAGACGGAAGAACTAGAAAACTGTGAGCAATGCATTTCAGTAAACCTGAAGAATGAGCGACAACTGTGACGTGGCATAAAATAATTCACATAGGTCATATCAAGATTAAAAAAAAATCACCACCCATGATCAGCAAAGTATTTGTTAACTCTTTATGTTCTAATTGTGAATTGCATGTCGGGCCATGTATTTGAGTCAATTCAACATGGAAGGAAACCGATTCCTTCTCCCATCTTTTTGCCACAAAGAATAATATAATAATAAGCAATATAGCATTATAGCCACACAACACAAAGCAACCTGATATCTTTTCCCTATTATTTTTCATAAATTCCTTTTTCTGTAGGTAAAAGGCATCACTTAAGAGCACCAAGAAGGGGCAAAAACCAAGTATACTCAATTTTTCGTTTCAAATATATTTTAGAAACAGAAATGCTTAAATATAAGCTAATATAAAGCATGTGCCTGTGCAAACATGGTAGGATATCAACACACAGGTATGAATATTATACATGTATTACAAAGTAGCAGTAACGCCTATGGATGAGTTCTAGCTAAATGAAACAACACACTACATGTGAACAAAAAAGAAGGCAGGGGGAAAGACTCAGATATAAGGGACTCCAAAGCATGATTAGGGATAGTGAAGGGTGGCGTTTTTTGGGTAACACCCCCACATCCTTTGTTTATTGGCTCACTAGTCACTTTCCTTCAAAGGAATCCTCTGCCCTTTGATTGCACTCTAAAAGTGCAATTATAACACCTTAATTTGCCAATTGCTAGCCTTAGTTTAGGAGTTTATATGCTTCTTTAATTAGATTTTAGTATCAACTAAAGTTATTCTGCTTTGTATAGGTTTTAAGCTTAATGTGGAGGGTTTTGGGCGCATTTCAAATGAAGGAAGAGTGTGTTTTTCAAAAGGATGTTGTCAATGTACAAGCTATTAAAGCTGTGGTAAAACCAGTTGAATGAAAGGGGGACGCCTGATGAGATGGAGATCCAAGGCTATTTTTGGGGAAGAAAGGAATTTCAAAGAGTTGATTTTTTATGTAGAGAAAATTAAGATAATATTTAGGAAACACTAATGTTTAGTTACCAAAAGAAGATAGAGGGTATTGATTAGATTGTGATTTTATTTAGTATAGGGGGTTGAGTTTTCTTCAAGTCAAAGTAATTTTCATATAAGTATTACTTAGGAGTCAAGTATTTTGAATTATTATATAAATTTGCTGTAATAGAGCATGGAGGGCAGTTTTTTTGGGGAGAATAATATTTAGTTTATTGTTTTTGCTTTAGTTCCTTAATTCTTGCTTCCCTAGGGTTTCTTTGGAGGCCATAGCCCGTGGTATTCGAGCCGTTACATGCTGAAAATTTCAGATTTTGCACATTTTCGGCCTTTGATCCGAGTTTATTCAGGTTGAATTCCAAGCAGGCTACATCAACGCCCCATCAGGCACAACCGGTCCCCGTTCATAGTCACTGGGCCTGCAGGGCGGGTTTGTGGAAATCAATTAGAATGCGCTTGGCTCAAATGCACTGCATCAGCCATTAAGCATCTAGAAGTCAAGAACTAAGCACAATTTGTCCTGACCAGTCTAGATGCAGTCCAAAGTCATTTATTCAATCAAAACTCACTTGAAACAGCCCCTAACTTTTATTTCATTAAGCATCTAGAAGACTTCAAAAATCTCCATCTACACTCCCAACCCAAGTTACTGTAGCTTGTCTATTCATAGAAGCTGACGGCCAACTTAAATATATTGAAGTAAAAAGAAGAGTTTCTAGCAGGACCACAAGAAAAGTATTTTAATACCAAATGCAATTGAATGTGAAGTCCTATTCCAATTTGTCATGGAAAATGTATTTGATTTATATTGCTTAGCTGGTCTAGTATATATCAGACCCTATAAATGTATCTGCAATAGTTAGTCCAGTACTCAATGATGCCTGGGTCTGCTGAATCTAACTCATAGCTGATGGTACATGTGGACCCATGAAGAATAGAAATCCATAATAATGGTGAGCAAATATTATATGAAGCACATGAAGCCAGTGGCAGACCTAGGTTTTTTGTTGAGGGGGGCCAAAGTAAATTTTTTTAAATTTAGCATGGGCCAAGGTAAAATCTCTTCAACTTTGGGGGCCAATACACTATATTTTATCATAAATACCCAAAAATCTATAGGAGGTAAACAGAATTTTGGATGCTTTGGGGGTAGCTGTGGCCTCCACCCTCCAGCCGTGTTTACCAGTGCGTGAAGCATGATCACACGAGTAAGCATTCAGTGAAACTTATCTATTTGGGTAAGGCATCCTTTGATCATTTGTTCATAAACAAAGGTTTCACATATTGTTCAAAAGTAAAAATTATTTCCTGGAGAAAACTCAAAATTTTCCAAAATCATTATCCTACTCAACTAAAATAGTCAAAAACTTAGGGGCCGTTTGATAAACTTCATATGAGCAATGAAGATGCTCAAGTAAAAAAAAAATTATGTAAAAAGGATGAGGATCCCTATTTCTGGTTTAAAGGAAGCTAAAGAAAGAAGCTTTACCAATCTAATTAGAGAAGGGGATAAGAAAAATGTTATTAAGTGGGTGAAGGTTGATGAAGGAAGTCTGCGCAGGCAATTTGATATGTTCAAGAAGGGCATAACTTAGATAATTAATATGCCTCGGCCTTCCTTGTGGATTCCTCAATTCTCCAATTCATCTATAAACTGAAGGTCACGGCTACAGAAGTTGCCAATGGGAAAACATTTCCTTCTTGTCCATGCTAACTTTCTAATGTAAATCATATACTAGATTGAGAAGTTTCATTAGATTAATTTGATAAATTTCAAATAAGCATGAAATCTGCGCTTACATCATACATATCATCCGCTGCTATTATCATTTCTGGGTTTTCAAAATCCTTCTATTGATAACAGAGGGATAACTCATTATCCAGTAATAACATAAGCACGAGAAAAAAAAAGTTTAAAAATAAATTTCACCAAAAAGAGAAGTCATAACCTCAACAAGAGTCAAAATTCAAACACGAAATGAACTCGTCCGAAATTCTAACCTGAGCTGAGCCTTGGAGAGCTCCCAATAACACCGCCCGTAATGCCGAGCCAACTCCACCACATCCCTCGCCCTCGACGGAGCCGGCAACGACGAGGCATCGATTGCAGCGGCCGAAGAGCCGAACCCGAAGGATTGAATCCGATCGAGTTTCTGAAACCCTTGTTTGAGAGCATCGGCAGAGGAAGGTGAGCTCGCGCTGGTTGAATAGAATTGAGAGAGAGAGAGATCTCTCGAGGCCATAGTAGACAGTGGAAATGACCGACAAGAGAAAGGTGGATTTGGACTTAGGGTTAGAGGAGCTGAGGTCCGTCGGGAGTTTTGTCAGTGAGTTTCTCCGCATGTCGGAGTTTCGGAGATTAGAGAGAGAGAGAGAGAGAGAGAGAGAGAGAGAGAGAAGAGAAGAGAGAGATGGCGTTTGGGAATTGATCGAATGTGCAGATATCTGAAGATATAATTAAGCTTTGGCCAGCGAGAAAGATCGAGGTTAGTTAGGATAATGCGTTTATCGCCCGCAGGGGAGGAGAGCTGAGTCACATGCCAATGACATTAAAGCCTAAGAAATATTGATATGGACGGATAGTTTTTTGAAAGGGAAAGTCATTTCCAATTATTTGTTTTCCTTTTTTAACGTTTTGTTTAGAATCTAAATTTTTAATGAGAAAAAATAAATAAATTAAATTAAATAATATTTTTATTATATTTTTTATCACATCTTTTTTTTTTTTAACTTTTTCAACTAAAAATTTAAATTCTAAAAGGAAGCATAAATGATTAACAGCCTGATTGGAGCCCGAGGACATAGTTTGCTGCGAAACTCATTTAGAGCGGGATGTAATGTGTGTTCATTATGGATACAAAATTTATTTCGATACTCTAAAAAAAAGTTTAAGAAATGTTTTGAAAACTTTTAGAATCTTAACAAAAACATATAAAAAACATTTTGGAAAACTCATGTAAAATATATATATGAATTTTTATATATTTTTTCCTTAAGTACCAACTAAGAATCTATTAAATTATTTATATAAATTTTCACAAAATTTTTTAAAAGGTTTTTTTAAGTTTGGCAAAAGTTTCTTACAAAGATTTCTATTAAAATTTTCAACCAATTTTTAATTATTTTCTAACATCTCATTTTCTTTATATTATTTGGCTGCTTTCATTCTTTCGTTTTTTCTAGCGTTTCTCGCTTTTACTTTTTTTTTTTGGCAACTATGCTCAAGAAAAGAAAGGAAGAGAAAAGAGTAAAAAATAATAATTTTCTCCTTTTCTATGTTTGGTCTTACACTAGAATGTTAGGGAAAAAAATTTCAAAGAAAAATAAGTGAGAGTTAATTTTTTCTACATACTATTTTCTTTCCTCTTTTTTTTTTAAAAAAAAAAGTTTCAAATAAGAAAAAATTAATTTTCTTTTACTATACTTTCATCTCTTTACAAAACTAAATAGAGAAAACATAGTTACTTTTCCTGTAGTTTCTCTTTCGCTTCCTCTCTTTCCTTTCAATACGTTCCAAACACGCCCCAACTTCAGCTGAGCTGTGCAAGGAAGGAAATGAACAGTGGAATCTCTGAAAAGGTGAGAGAAACCAGAGCAGATGACTATTGGGGAGATGGGTCTAATGTTAGAGGCAGATCTTTGATCTCTAGCAGCAATGGAGGAAAGAGTTTTTGGATGGGCCTTTTGCAGAGGAGGAAGTGAAAGGAGTTCATTTTAGAACTAAAGTGCTCCTTAAGGCTCCTAGTACTGCTTGTAGAACCATTAAAGGCTTCTTCTATTTTTTTCAAATTCTAGGACATTCTATCACAAATGTTGCATTAGAAATTTGATAGTTATTATCTGTTTCGTGAACTTGGTATATATATATATGTATATGTTTAAGGGAACTAAGGCGGATATATAATTTTCTGTGGTAGAATTGCAATCCATCACAGATTTAGGCTACAAAGCTTATGCAGTTTGATTAATTAACTTAAACCCCATATAGAGTTTGATATGAATTCAATGGGAGATTTTATCACAAAGTTTCTTATAAGAAATTGGAAATGAAAAATATGATTTATAAATGATACAAGAAGCTCCAAGTACAAAGGTCTTCAATTCTTTTTGCATCAAGTGAATGCTCAACATAGAGAAATCAACACTGCATTTCTCTAGTATCATTGCAAGCAGTAACTCTCTTATATTCTGTCTCTCCCACTTTATTTATTTTCTCATATTACCTTCATAACTAAAATTATATCCCTGCACTCTTAAGTCACTGCCCTGGCTGCTCTTGTTCTCTCCATTAACATTTCCTTCAAAACTTGATATAACTGTACAAAGACCGCAAATTAAATCAGTTGTTGTTCTCTCCATTAACATTTCCTTCAAAACTTGATATAACTGTACAAAGACCGCAAATTAAATCAGTTGTTGTTCTCTCCATTAACATTTCCTTCAAAACTTGATATAACTGTACAAAGACCGCAAATTAAATCAGTTGTCGTCAAGACTGTCAGGAGGAAGTACAACCTGTCTAGGTGACCCTTATAAAGAATCCGTTTAGTAGAGTTTATTTTAATTTTTTTTATTTGATTTTTTTAGCTTATAAGTTAAAAAATTAATTTTTTTTACTATTTTTGTTTTATAAACTAAAAATAAGAAAAAAAAAAGCTAAAAAATCCTATCAAACACGTTTTAAAGTTTCCGAAGATCCATTCGGGCATTTTATTTTCAGTAGAGATTTTCATGACAATGGTCCCTAGCAAACTACAAACATAGTTTCCTAGCAAGACAGATGTCATGCAAAGCGCTTCCAATTGATTGACATACATAAAAACCTCCGATGCCCCTAAGTACATATTGTGAGATTACAAGGTGATAGTTGAATTGGGTTAAAATATTTTAGTTTAAAATTTTACTCTTTTCGTATTTGAATTTATTTGTGATAATAGTTGCGTGAATTAAATACTAATGACAAGGAATCGAATATTACTTGTATTTTGATAGATTGTGGTAACGAACTCGCTCTTTTCGAATCAATAATTACGGTTCAAAGTGAATATTCTGCAGTGAATGAAAACTCCAATAATTTCGTCCAAAAAGAATTACTACTCACTATTTTAGCCAAGCCCAAAAAAAAAAAAAAAAAGGAAGAAGAGTACATATTGTGGGACTTGCCTAAAAATGCTCAAAGAACTTGAACCATTGCAACTGGTGCAGGTTTTTTGTGCATACTTTAGCCTGAAACGTTCGACAGTGCCGGCTGTAACCATAGCCACTATAGCTATGATAAGGCCAATACCCATTATTTGGAGTTCAGTGAGGCCTCTAGAACTAGACTTTCGAAGCCTGACGGGGGTTGAGAGCTCGCCTGTTTTTTTATTTAGAAAACTCATAAATGACAATTTTTATTTTGTTTTTTTAAGTAAATTGAAGGGTCAAGAAGAAAGTGAGACAAACTCATAACCGAGAAGCACCACTACTGCTAGCTAACCCCACTTCTCTCATTTATTGTTTCTAAAAATTTGAAGTGTTCTAAAAAAATTTGTACCAATTTTTGAAATCAATGTATCAGACTCCATTAAAAACAGGAATTGTGAAGGGTTCCTTAGCTTATAAAACTACGTGTACTATTTATGGGCATCTTTAAGCTGGCTTAATTTAATAGCATGCATGTACTCAAATGATTGAAGTTGCAAACATATGGTCAACATGTGGTATCAGATTAACTTCTTTTTAAAGGTAATGTTATTACTAGTATTTTGGACAAGAAAATGGAGTGAAAGTTGGATTAAATGTAGCATTTACTACTTCTCTTCTCTTTTTTTTTTCCCCTTTTGGTTTTCTTTTTTCGTGGGTCATAAACCATAACTTGATGGTTATCAGCCTCTTTTCTTTTACAATTTCGATGCCTTACAGGACTATAGTTTTATTAAGAGGTTTAAGTCCTTTGTAATTAAAACTCAACCATTTTCCAGGAGCTGCAGTTATCAACAACTATTCTACCCTAAAGAACTCTATTCAATATGTGGCCTTAGCACAAGCTGCAATTATTCAACAATAGTGTTTTGACCTTTCAAGCTGGAGGGCTACCTGATTAGCAGACCTTTTTTTTCCCAGTAAATGGAACCATTTGTCTTCCGACAATCTCTATAAGAAGTTGCCATCGACCTACCTGAATGAATTACTCAAATATAGTAGAGAAAATTAACAATTTTCTAACACTTTGTGATCAAGGCTGGGGACTTAGGGGCTTGGTCTCTTTAAAGTTTCAAGTTTGAAATATTTTAGATACTATTAATTTCTCGAAATCACTTACAGGATCTTTGGTCAAGTAATTACCCGGTTTGTATGAGACGGAGTAACTATACAAGCCTCAGAATTGATAAAGTAACTTTAAATATGAGAGATATAGTGACCATCTCCTATACTCATGTGCAGATAAAAGTGCATGAAGGTTGAGCAGATCATTCTATTCTGATTTACAACTTCACACAATCTACATACGAGTATGTCTGTCATTGAACCAACTGTGCTAAAGCTTTTAAGGACAACAAAACATCTCTCTCTCTCTCCTTTTATTTCTTCCTCCCTGTATTTTATTTGTGTTGGGTCGGGAATAGTAGTTAGGAATAAATTAATATGATTTGGCCTTGCTGGCCTTTCTTTTATTTTCTTTTGCTTCTTGTTGGAGGGTTTTTCACCTGAACCGCCATTAGATGTAATTTGGGGCGTGCAGCATCCAAGTACATATTTGAATTGCTTTATAGCATAACTTGATGGATATGATCAGACTGTTGTCTTTTTCAAATTCGGTGCCTTACAGGACGATAGTTTTAATAGGAGGTTAAGTCCGTTGTGTAAAAAAAAAAAAGAAAAAACTCAACAGAAGCTTAAACATTTTCCAGGAGCTGCAATAATAAACAGCTATTCTACGGTAATAAATTTTGTAAGAGTTTTTTTTTTTCTTTTTTTGGTTCTCTGGAGGCCAAAGCCAAAATAAGAAAAAATTTCATAGAAATTAAAACGAGAGGAGCTGGGACCTATAAGGTTTCTAATGGGTATGTATTGTATGAGTTTTCATTGTATAGCATTATCGTTTTCCTTTTAAGAGTAATATCTCTCTCTTTCCCCTTTATATTTTTTGAGTAATTAATATTATATACAATCTAATTTCTCAAACACAAGACTATAGAATTCATATTAATAAATGAGTAATTGTATATTAGAGTGAAAAAATAAATTGAGAAATGAGTTTATGTGTAATATTTTTCTTAATAAATTATTGTGAAACTCATTTGTGTTTAGAGTAAGAAAAAAATTGAAAAATGAGATTAAATATAATTTTTTTCCTCCATTAATTTTTTTATAATTTTTATATATATATTTTTGAGAATGATCAATTACATGCTAGTAAAGAGGAGACTTAGGATGAGAAGTTAAAACGACAAAAAAAAAAACTTGACCTCACTTGAGTCGGGTCCGAGTCATTATTGATGGGCGAAGACCCTGATCTCCTCCCCTGTATTTTATTAGTGTTGGGTTGAGAATAGTAGGTAGGAATCTATCTAATAAAACAGGTCAGTTTTTGAAAAAGTTTTAGTGATACAGTTTGATCCAACAGATGGAGCTTGTCTTCAAATTGATCCTACGGTTTTGATTGATTTTGGGTGTATATATCTTCTTCAAAATCCAGCCCATATTAGTCCACTCTCCAAAAAATCACAACTTAGTGGGTTAAGCTTTTGATGAGAAAAAGAGAGAGAGAGAGAGAGAGAGAGGGAGAGTGAGTGAGTGAGTGGGGAGCATGTGAAACCATACACTAACCTTTTTTATAACAACGAGAGAGAGAAGGAGAGTGACTGAGCGGGGAGCATGTGAAACCCATACACTAACCGGAACATGTGAAACCCATACACTAACTTTTTTTATAAGAAAGAGAGAGAGAGAGGGAGAGTAAGTGAGTGGGAGAGCATGTGAAACCCATACACTAATCTTTTTTTTATAAAAAAGAGAGAGAGAGAGGGGAGCAGGCGTGTGTGAGAGAGAGAGAGAGAGAGAGAGAGTGAGCAGGCGTGACATTCCTACTCCACATTCCTTGACAAACCCTGCCAAATAATACCCCACTTTTTCTACTACTACAAAAACCCATACGATATATAAAAACAAACAATGCATTCTTGCATTTAATAATGTCATGCTTTTCCCTTTTCTCCAAATTCTCTCTCCAAAATCTAAGCCAAAAAGTGCTGAGGTATATTGTTTTGTGCAAAGATTGGAAAGAGAGGGAACCTAAAACAAAACACCGATTATTAAAATAGTTTAGATTTTATTTGATTTTTACTTAATGGTTATCATAAATTTTTTTGTCCTCTCAAAATTGTCGAAGTCGGATGAAACTTAATATAAAATTTTGCACAGAGTCTTACAAGACTATGTAGTCGCAAGTTATCTGTTAGACATATACTATTTTTGTACTACCAGTATTTGTGATTGAGTGTTTTATTTTAAAATAAAATTTTTATTTAACAAAATTATTCTAGACAAATTTTATGCAATTTTTTTTAATTTCTGTTGCATTTCGATCCATAATGTGCTACATACGTTCTAATCGGTCAAAAATAATACTGAATTTCTTAATTTATAAACTCGGTGAGGAGTGCCGTAGCACTGGTTACAGAGGGCGTGAATGGTATGATTACTCTGAGAAAGAGTGTCTTAAAAAAAATTAAAAATCATGAAATTGATTTAGTACCAAACATTCTATCAAATTTCTTGGCTTTCTCAAATATAATATTCATAGTGATTTAAATATTGTTCAGAAACCCAGGCACGGATTATCCTCTAGTAAATTAATATGAGTTGGCGTTATTGGCCTTTCATCTCTTTTCTTTTTCTCCTAGTTGTAGCTGCTGTAGACTTGACTTTAATCAGTGATAAAGGGATGGGTAATGGAAATGAATCCATTACAGTTTCTTGCATTTCCTCTTCCAAGTTTCAACCATACAGCCTCTGTTCTTAACTTTCGGATAGAGTCAATGGCATCATCCTCTTCAGCTCCTTCCATCGCGGAAGTTCATCCACCAGAACTGCCATCAGAGGGTTTTTCACCTTATAATTTAGCCACATCTCTTGAATTGCTTTATTGCATGAAAACTGATCAGATCATACCAATCCAAAAGATCAACGATGTGGTTATCCCAGTTTTGCTGTGGAACCTGTCCGAAGTCAAGCGCCTTCTTGGTGCATCCAGCATCCACGAGCACGGCGGCGGCGGCAGGAGCAGCAGCAGCACCACCACCACCGAGAATGATCTGTCTCCAGTAGACGCGCTGTTTGAGAAAGTCCAAAAGGATCTTGCTGACATGAAAGAAACCTTTGAGAGACTCAAAGAATGGGAAGATCGCCTCAACACTCTCACAAAAAGTTTAATGCTCTATGATTGGGAAGGTGTCTTCAGTACTACTGAAAGAACAATATTAGTTGAGGTTTTACAAACGGTACTTCCTGATATCGACAAGATGGTATCAGAGTTGAAACTTCATACTTCTATGCCTCTTGAAGATTCTTCAGCTGAAGCTTCCAATTCTTCGCCCTTCCGCTCCTCCAACTTTTCGGTACCAGGGGGTGGTGAAATCTCTAATCTAAAATGGAGTCCACAGTTTTCAGAGACTGCCTTCTTTATGGATTTTCAAGCACGTTATTACCGCCTAAGTCTTGAGAAGAGAAAGAGCCTGTTATGTTTCTCAATCTTCCCAGAAGGGTCTGTTATCAGGAAGAAGGTCATGACCTACTTGTGGATTGGGGAGGGATTCACCGACTCCATCATAAGTGGAGGAGAGCAAGATATGACTGGGGAGGATATTGCAAATGGGTTATTTGAAGAGCTAATTGCCAAGGACTTCATTGAGACTGAGCCTGCTGGGGACTTCAATGGCAATGGGTTCAAGATAAATCCGCTAACTCGTTTAGCTTTGATTACTCTTGCCCAGAGGGAAGACTTCTTTGATTTTGATTCCGACGGTAATCCCACTGTCAATTTCACCAGGTCTGGCAGAGCATGCTTGGTAAAAACTGAAGAAGGATCGTTGCAGCAGCTGTCCACATGCGAGAATCACGAGAAGCTGCTATTGTTACTCAATGTGCATGAGAGTTGCCTTGACTTTCCAATCAAGTGGTTTTCAAAGATTAAGAACATCACTGTTCTTCATCTGGGAAACTGGAGCAGCTCCTCCGCAGAAGACAATTATATAGAAGCAGAGGATTCAAGATTCCTAGAAGGCTTGAAGGATGCGAGACTTCTGAGGTGTCTAAGCCTCAATGGGATCTCAGGAATCACAGAGCTTCCAGCTTCCATCTGCAAGCTCGACAATCTGAGGATCATGGACCTGAAAGCCTGCTTGAATTTAGAGAAGCTTCCCGACTATATAGCCTCACTCACGAAGCTGACACACTTGGACATGTCTGGATGTTACTTGATAGACAGCATGCCTAAGGGATTAGCCTCGCTCTTGGATCTCCAAGTCCTTAAGGGTTTCGTTATTGGCGGCCCAGGGACTGAAGATCAGTGCACACTTGGTGATTTGGAGAAATTGGAGAAGTTAAGGAAACTCAGCCTCTATGCAGACAGAGAGACTACTGGAGAGAAGGGAGAGTTGAGCTGCTTGTCAAAGTTTAAAGCGCTGCGAATACTTACGATATCATGGACGGCAGTTCCTCAAGAATCCAAGCCAGGCAAGGAGGCTGTGACGCATAAGATCTTGAAAAGCGTGAAGAGGAAGGACAAGAGGATGGAAATAAAATCCACGGGTAGTAGCAGTGTGACATCTCCATCACTTCCTGCTAGCTTAGAGAAAGTGGACCTGAGGTGTTGGCCTTCGTCGAGGATGCCCAGTTGGATGAAACCCTGGGAACTCAACGGCCTAAAGAAACTCTACATCAGTGGAGGAAGGCTTTCGGATATGCAGATGATACAACAGGATCAGGCGCAGCGTGATCCCCAGCAATGGACAGCCAAGATTTTACGTCTAAAGTTCTTGAAAGAACTAAAGACGGATGGGCAAGAACTAAGGGCACTGTTTCCAAGCTTGGTGCACTTAGACACGGATTGCCAAGCTC
The DNA here is from genome assembly GCA_033060915.1 of Euryodendron excelsum. Taxonomy (NCBI): domain Eukaryota; kingdom Viridiplantae; phylum Streptophyta; class Magnoliopsida; order Ericales; family Pentaphylacaceae; genus Euryodendron; species Euryodendron excelsum. The sequence continues at coordinate 72,475,082 of CM065377.1, read as the reverse complement.
TAGTCCTTCCCATCTGACGGGGTGTGGAAATTCTCATGCAGTACGCACATTGGTTTATATGGAATACCTGGAATTATCTAAAGGCAGGTATCTTGGAATCTCGTAAAATTTGTCTTAGAATAACTGACGACGAACGGAAGAATTTAGCAAATTTTACCGTTTAGCGCTTATTTATTTTGCCATTTATGGTAACTTTTAGATCTTTCATATCTTTTTCTCTAGATATTAGAATTTGCTCCTGTCAATTCTGTCATAATTCTAGTGTCCTAAAGTAGTGGTATTTTGGTTTTAGTTTAATTTTGTCATTTTTAATAATTTTTTGTAATTTCTTAATTTTCGCTCAATTAGAGTCATGTTAGGGTTTGCGGTATTTTCCTACATAAACAGATGTAAGAGCTTTGTCCCATGGTAGCTATTGATGAATAAGAATTGAAAGATTTCTTTCAGTTTTCAATTTTGGGTATTCTTTGTGAACTAACCAATATTTGATGCCTTTATTGTGGTATTCTGCGAAATTAATAGATTAAAGAAGAGCCTAGTTTTTAGTATTTGTGCACTAATCAACGAAACCAAGCATGTTTGTCATTGTTTCTACATGCTCCCGTGCATCAGTTGGTATCAAAACGAGACTAGGTTCTTACAATCATGCCGCCGAGAAAGGTTTGTGTTGTGGAAGAAATCAATAATAATGAGGACAAGGCAAGGATGCAGCAACAAATTGAGGAGTTGACTCAACAACAAAAACCTCCACGCCCACATGTTGTGGATGAGGAGGGCTGTATGGATAATGAAGAAGACAACCCTTTTGGTGGGTATCCACATAGAGGATGGCTAAGACGAGCTGGAACACCATAGAGAAATTTCAGACGCTGGTGAAAAAACTGTCTGGTCTATAGTTTTGCTAAAGGATAATTATTAACCCAATATTATAATAGTTATGACTATGTCCAAGTGCATCCACAACACATGTCAAGATAAGTAAAGTAAATCAAGCACGCAATTGACACATGATATTTTAACATGAAAAATTCTAACTGGGTAAAAAATCACGGGACTTAGTTGAGGTAACCAAACACTACTAAGAATGAATACAAAAGAGTCAACTTACACTCCAACCCTAGATACTCCCAATTCGGTTACAAAACACACTAAACAATGGTTACAAAGAAATAGCCAGAATTACAATTCAAACCCATATCACAAAAATCAAGTGACTAGTACTTGGTATTTGCCTCTGCACAAAATCTCAAACACACAAACTTGTAAAATGTATGTGAGGTATAAATCAATGAAAACACATATCACTAGTTGTATAAGCATGGTTCTCCCCCTTAATGATATATTCTTCCTCTTAATAACATGTAAGCACATATATCTTTTCTCTTTCTTTTTGTCTCAAATTGACAAAGAATTATCAAGTCAGCATGCAACTTAAAGATTAACGAGAGATAAGCTAGAAAAAAGAAAATCATTTGTGCACAAGAGAAACAAAGAATTATCCTAAACATAGCAAAAATGTAATCAAGGCTTCCCATATATAGGATAATCAAAACTATAGCAAAGGCACACAGTTATTAATTTTCAAAACCTGTAAATCTCATATAGAAAAGCCAATCATAAATGATCAAGTATAAGCTCATGAATATCAAAATATCGTTGTCATGAAAAGAGCAACATCACATAAGAATGAGAACAATTGATCATAAGGTGATCAAAAGCATATTAATGACAACGTAATGATGTTTGCACGAACTTTGGAGAGACCAATGAGAATGAAGACCCTAGGCGTGATCTTAAATGACATATCGCGATAAAACACTTGGGGAAACTCACAACCTAAAAGTTAGGCCTATTTCATTCATACACAGAAAACTGAATCCCCCTAAAAATTTGTAATGGAAGTCCAACCTTATCTCTCTAATATAACTTTGAGTCACACACCAGTAGTGGCTTTCACACGCATGAGTAGTTAGTCTTCTCCTATTGTCAAAAACAGTATTGTAATTTTTATTAGACAATAGTAGCTGCACTCATACTAACATGTAGCCATTTCTATTAAAGGTATAAGGCTAACATGAGTGAGAATCAATATAAACATGGTCAATCTAGGTATAAGTTACTCCATAGATTTCCAACAATGGCATAGACAATGAAAATATCAGAAAGGCGAATTCCACATTTTAAGAGATTTCAAGAAGTGTGTTTCACATGAACATGAATCACTAATATGATAAAGATCAGCAAAATTATTCTCTCATTAGAATATAAGCTATGAAACACATATGATTCATTCTTAAACATGCTTTCACATTAATCAACTCATAAGAAAATATTTAAACAATTGATTTAGCAAAACTAATCAAAGGCAAAACAGTTGGGAATCGAGCCTAAAGATCGATATTCCTGAATTCAAGGGAAGTCTCTAGCTTAACGAATTCTTGGATTGGGTTAATGCAGTAGAGGAAGTCCTAGACTTTAAGGAGGTGTTGGAGAATAAACAGGTTCCACTAGTAGCCATGAGGTTCTGGGGTAGGGCAACTGCTTGGTGGCAACATATGAAAGTGACGCGTACCAAACAGGGAAAGATGAAAATCAACTCTTGGAAAAAATTGAAGAAACACATGTGTAAGCACCCCATTTTTGACCGCTCAACAGTCTACACTCCGTCCAGACTTGTGTTCAAGTCATTGTGGGCATATTCCAATCGAAATCAACTTTCTAAGTCCAAATCCCGTCTGTCCATCGCTTCGCGAGCCCGCCAGGCTCAAATAGAGGCAAAATGACCAAAATGCCCTTAGGGGCATTGTTCTTTCCAATTCCAACTCCAATCCCTCTCTCGAGACAGTTTATTCCTCGAGACGGTTTCAAATCAGGCACGTCTTTTTGAAGACGGTAAGTCCCATTTCCAATCGCTCTCTCGAGACAGTTTATTCCTCGAAACGATTCCAAATCAGGCACGTCTTTCCGAAGACGGTAAGTCCCCTTTCCAATCCCTCTCTCGAGACAGTTTATTCCTCGAAACAGTTCCAAATCAGGCATGTCTTTCCGAAGACGGTAAGTCCCCTTTCCAATCCTTCTCTCGAGACAGTTTATTCCTCGAGTCGGTTCCAAATCAGGCACGTCTTTTCGAAGACGGTAAGTCCCTTTTCCAATCGCTCTCTCGAGACAGGTTATTCCTCGAGACGGTTTTAAATCAGGCACGTCTTTCCAAAGACGGTAAGTGCCCTTTTCAATCCCTCTCTCGAGACAGTTTATTCCTCAAGATAGTTCCAAATCAGGTACGTCTTTCCAAAGACGGTAAGTTCCCTTTCCAATCCCTCTCTCGAGACAGTTTATTCCTCGAGACGGTTCCAAATCAGGCACGTCTTTCCAAAAACGGTAAGTGCCCTTTCCAATCCTTCTCTCGAGACAGTTTATTCCTCGAAACGATTCCAAATCAGGTACGTCTTTTCGAAGACGGTAAGTTCCCTTTCCAATCCCTCTCTCTAGACAGTTTATTCCTTGAGACGGTTCCAAATCAGGTGCGTCTTTCCGAATACGGTAAATCCCCTTTCCAATCCCTCTCTCGAGACAGTTTATTTCTCGAGACGGTCCCAAATCAGGCACATCTTTTCGGAGACGATAAGACCCCTTTTCAATCCCTCTCTCTAGATAGTTTATTTCTCGAGACGGTCTGAGTAGCAGAAATACTCGTAAACATCACAACCGTCTGAGTAGCGGAAATACTCATAAACAGGTCGACATAAGGAATTGCCAACAAACCCCTGTGTCACGATGACCGCCGTCAGAGTGGCTGAAACACTCAAAACCTAGGTCAACACCGGTGCCTGCTAGCCCACTTCGGTGAAAAATGACCAAACTGCCCCTTGGGCCTTTTCCGAGACTTTCCAGTCAAGATGACCATTTTGCCCCTAGGCATCCAAATGCCCCGGAAACCACACCGGCTCTAGGTATCAAACCGGTAACCTTCTGAGATTACTTCTTATAGTATTCTCAACCTTCCTCTACCTTTTCGGATCATTCTGAATCAGTTCCGGCAAACCCAATGCGAAATGACCGTTTTGCCCCTGGGGGGCCTGTCTCCTTTTCCGACCACACCGGCTCTGGGAATCAAACCGGTAACCTTTGGAAACATTCTGAATAATGTTTCCAAATCTTGAGTCTTCTTCCGGGACAGTTCGAGTCCGTCCCGGTAGCCTTCTGACCCGATTGACTGTTTTGCCCCTAACGGCCCGGTCAACCCCTTCAACACATTCTATCCTCATTTTCCAAGTCATATACCTCCGGGACACTATTCTAAGTGTTCTTGCCCTTTTCCCGGCCTTCCAGGTCATTCCCGGTCACTTAAATCATTCCCGGACTTTCCGAAGTCACTCCTAGTGAAGCTAGGCTAAAAATTGCATGGTAGTCACTAGTACAGGCGCCCAAATCTAGTCAAAGATACGTTGCTTACCAACCTTAAACATTTTCTAAATAGCTGGCGCCACTCCTAGTGGCGCTAGTGTAATTTTTGGCAAAGCACCACTACAACAAGCGCCAGTGCATTCCTCCCTCTATAAATACAGAGGCTCTTCCACCGTGAAAGAGGTCTGCAAACTCAGTCTAAAAACACCAAAATTCGATCTACAGAGCTCGAACACTCCAAAAACCCTAGCCTCTCTAAGTTTTCCAAACCCTAGCCACTATACACTAAACCCTAGCCTCCTATACACTCATACACACCCCCATACACTCATACACTAGCCTTCAACCCTCCTTTGAAGACTTGAAGAGCTGCAATCTAAAGTTTGAAGACAACTCTTGAAGATTGAAGACGAAGATCAAGACGAAGACCGAAGACCAAAGACCGAAGACAAGCGAGGCGCGCAAAGTAAACAAGACATACGGTAAGCTTTCTCTTTAAATTTCTGCACTTCTCCCCTCTCTCTTCTCTCTCCTAACCCACTTGGGTTTTCTCTATTTTAATCCCCTATCTCTTTCCCCCCCTTTCTTTGCATGCTTGAAACAACGGGACTTCTGGTCCATCTGTAGGATTAGACTATCGGAGGGTCACCATGTTAGGGCTTTCCTGTAGGCTAACCGGAGACCACGTGGGTTCGGCCCCCTTGATTATGTGGTGAAACCTTAGCCTTGTATGTTCACGATCCCAAAATTGCATTGTGCATATCATGATCTTGCATCTTCCAAAAGTCGGTTTCAAAATTGGTTTCAAAATCGTTTTCAAACTTGTTTTCAAAATTGCATCAAAATTCCCTTTTCAAAAACTTGTTTTCAAAATCACAATCCTAGGGTGATCCTAGTTTTTCCATGGCTAGGGTTGCTTTAAGAAAGTGTTACATTCAAAGTGACCAATATGATCCATATTTTCAAAACTCTTTGTTTTCCAAAACCACTTTCTTAAAGTGATTCTAGCCTTCTTATGGCTAGAATCACTTTAGGAAAGTGAGATATTTTTATACCTTCTAAAAACTCTCTTTTCAAATCCCTCCTAAAAATCTCTTTTCCAACATGCTTTTCAAAAGCTCCTCTTTCCAAAATTGTTTTCTAAAAACTCTTTTCAAAACTTTCCTTTTTCAACTCCTTTCCAAAACGCTCTCTTCAAAGTCCACTTTTCAAAAGCATTCCCTAGGTCTCTTTCCTAGAAAAACTCTCTCCAAAAATCTTTCCAAAAACTCTCTTTTCAAAATCTTCCTTCTAGAAACTCCTCTCTAGGATTCCCTTCTAAAAATCTTCATTTCCAAAAATTTTCTTTCCAAAATCTTCCTTCTAGAAACTCCCCTCTAGGATTTTCCTTCTAAAGTCTTCGTTTCCAAAAACACACTTTTCAAAAACTCATTCTCTTTAAAATCTCTTTCCAAAAACTCTCTCTTCGAATTCACTTTCTAAAAACTCATCCCTAGGATTCTCTTCTAAAAACCCTCGTTTTCAAAAACGCACTTTCCAAAAACTCTTTCCTTAAGGCCCAAGTCAAGCCCTAGAACTCACAATTAAGAAACCCTAATTTTCTTTTCAAAAACATAGTTTTCAAACTTGCCTTAAAATCTAGGTTTCCAAAACCTCTTGTTTTCACATCCAAACTATACACATTTCCAAAACCCCATTTTCTACGTCAAAACTATAGTTTTCCAAATCTAGGGTTTCTAGAAACTCCCCTTTCCAAATCCTTGTCAAATCAAATCTTCCCTTTAGGAAACCAAATCCAATTTCCCGTTTAGAAAACTATATCCAATCCTCTGTTTTTGGAAACAAAATCAAACCTTCTCTTTTAGAAACAAAATCCAATCCCTTCCTAATCCAAATCTTTCCTAATTCAAACTCTTTCCTAATTCTACCTCTTTCCAAATCTTAACTTTCAAAACCTAAGCTTTCAAATCTTTCCTAAACTCAAATCTTTCCTAATCTCAAGATCTTCTAAAACTCTAAAACTTTCTAAATCCTAAACTTTCTAAATTTCAAATCTTTTCAAATTCGAAGTTTTCCAAATCCAAAACTTTCTAAACTCGAAACTTTCTTATTTTCAAAACTTCCTTGTTTTCTAAACTTTCCAACTTTCAAAATTTTCCTAATTTCAAAACTTTCCTAATTTAAAAACTTTCCTAAGTTGAAACTTTCTTAATTCAAACCTTTTCTAAATCTTTTCTAATTTAAAATCTTTCTAAAATTTTAAACTTTTCAAATTCAAAAATTTCTTAACTTGAAACTTTCCAAATTCTAAACCTTTCTTAAATTAAACTTTCCTAATTCAAAACATTTCTAAATTCAACACTTTTCTATTTCAAAACCTTTTTCAAAATAAAACTTTCTTAATTCGAACTTTTTCTAATTCAAAACTTTCCTAAACGAAACTTTCCTAAAATGACACTTTCCTAATTTGAACCTTTCCTAATTCGAACATTTCCTAAATCCAATCTTTTCAAATTTTCCAAGTCCAACTTGTAAGTCAAATCTTTTCTAAAATCCTTCCAAGTCAAATCCAAGCCTTCTTTTCTAAGTCTCAAGTCTTTCTAGGTTTCTTAAAATCGAGTCTTTCAAAATCAAATCTTTTCAAATCTTCCAATCAAAGTTCAATCTCTCAAATTTTCTAATCCAAATTCCAATTCAATCTCTTTTCCAAATCAATTCTTCTATTTTCAATCGGACTCTGGTCCGAACTACAACTGACCTGATTCTTCCAAAAGAATACGTAGGCAACCCTCATGGGTGCGGTCTCCACATTTTTCAAATTTCCAATTCCATAACATTTTTCAAAATTCTATTTTCACAATTTCTTTCCAATCTCCAATCCTACAATTTTCTTCAAGTTTTTAATTCTATGATCTATTCCTATTTTCAATCTTCAATTTCAATTTTCAAATTCAACTTCAATCTTCAAATTCAAGCTTCTATCTCTTTCTTTTCAAATCAAATCAAATCTCTTTTTAAATATATTTTCTAAATCAACTCTCTTATCTTGCACTTGCATACCATGCATCATGTTAGTTTCTTTTCAAAATTTCTTTTTCAAAGTGAATAGGACTGAACATTAGTTAGTTGAAGACTCTCATAGGTGAATCTAGGTTAGATTGATATGTAGGTACCGAAAGGGCGGGGTAGGGTGATGGCTTAGTGCGTCTTCCCTACACGTAACCAACCTCCAAACCTAGATCACTGATTTCGAAGACCAAAAGGAGTTATTTTTCAAAAAAGGCTAAATGTTTTCCAAAGGTTGCCAAACAACCTGTTTTCTTAAAAACCCTCTCTTGAGGAGATATTTTTAAAATCATTTTCAAAAACCCTAAGTGTAGTCTTCGGATTATGCTTAGTTTTTAGGTGACCTAACTCACCTTAATCAAGTTAGGTGGCGACTTCAAATCTTTTCCAAAAGCCCTTTATTCAAATCTATTTTCAATTCAAACCTAGTCGCACTCATTCTTCTAGGAAGGCGAGTTCTAACGAGAGAGTACAACATTTTTTCCGCTTGTGTGAGTATTCCTCGAGTGCGAAAAATCTGGGCGCGATAACATGCGCGTTTCATTTTTCTCGTATAACTACACCAGATTGCTATACCAAAATCAAAAGAATCTGCGGCAAGGGTCACAATCTGTGGATGATTACATGTTAGAGTTTTATCAATTGGTAGCCTATAACGATCTACTTAAGACCGAAGATCAAATGGTCTCGCGGTATTTTGGAGGTATGCATCAGTAGATTCAGGATACTCTTAACTTATTGATCCTTATTTTGTCTCCAAAGCCTACCAACGAGCCCTGTAATTAGAGAAACAAGTGAATCGGAGGAATAGTGGAGGGAACAGTTGGTCTGGAAACAACTGCACCACAGCCCTTACTAATCCACCATCAACCATGGGAAAACCAACAGCGGTAGGACCATCAAGATGGGTTGCAGACCCTATAGGGGATCTACAGTGTTTCAAGTGTGATAAGCCAGGCCATAGAATGGATGATTGCAAAAAAGAAGGCATGCTTGGGAAGAATTTACTTATGGAGGGAGAGAATATTGAAGATGAACAATATGCTGACACTGAGCAAGGTACTACTGGTGAAGTTGTTCTAGAAAATGAGTACCTTCAAGAGCATGTGGAGGGAGACCATAGGCCTTTATTGGTGGTCCAACGGTCGTACTTGACACCAGGAAGATGGAGAAGAGTGGTTGTGCAACAATATTTTCTATTCTACCTGTATTGTGGGTGGAAAAGTCTGCCACTTCTTTATTAATTCTGGTAGTTGTGAGAACGTGGTGGCAGAGGAAGCTATTTAGAAATTAGGATTGCCTACCAAGTAACATCCCAAGCCATACAAGCTAGCATGCTTAAGAAGGACAATGAGGTAACTAGGTCAAAATGCTGCTTAGTATCATTTTCCATTGGGGCCAAATATAAAGATAAAGTGCGGTGTGATGTAATTACAATAGATGCTTGTCATCTTCTTTTGGGAAGGCCATGGCAATTTGATCTAAAAGTTAAGCATAATAGCTGACAGTATACTTACAGTTTTATGTTTGATAATGTAAATATTGTGCTCATGTCTAATAGAGAGTTATTCCAAAAATCGCCTTTCGGGAAGGTGCCCAATCTGTTATCTAGGGCCCAGTTTGAGGAGGAGATGTCCACTTCGGAATTGGTTTATGTGCTGATTGCTAAAGAACATAGTAGTAGGACTACTATTCCTGACACTGTGCAGCCTTTATTAGATGAGTTTCAGGACGTATTTCCAGAAGATTTACTTGCAGAATTGCCCTCACTTCGTGACATCCAGCATCAAATAAACTTGATTCCCAATTCCAATCTACCTAACGGACCACATTATCGGATGAGTCCAGAGAAGCATAAGGAACTTCGCAGTTAGGTAGAAGATTTGCTAACAAAAGGGCTTATTCGGGAGAGCCTTCGACTGTGTGTAGTGCTAACCTTACTCACACCCAATAAGGATAGGACTTGGTAGATGTGTGTTGGCAGTAGGGCAATTAACAAAATTATTATCCGTTACAGGTTCCTTATTCTGCCATTAGATGATTTGTTAGATCAACTAAGTGGTGCAACAATGTTAAGCAAGATTGACCTCATGAGTGGCTATCATCAGATCCGGATCTGGCCAGGAGATGAGTGGAAGATGGTGTCTAAGACGCTTGAAGGGTCGTACGAGTGGTTGGTGATGCATTTTGGTCCTTCTAACGCTCCTAGTACCTTTACCTCAGTCCTTTTAGTTTTGCATCAAGAAAAATTGTTTGGGTCAGTCAAAAAGTGCTCTTTCATGGTGGATAGTGTGCTATTTTTAGGTTATGTGGTGTCAATAGATGGAATTTCAGTTGAGAGATCCAAGTTGGAGGCAGTAGAGCAGTAGCCACAACCCAAGACACTATTTAACATTCGTAGTTTCCATGGTCTTGCTGCTTTTTATAAGCATTTTATCTTATACTTCAGCACAATCATGGCCCTAATTATGGACTATATGTAGGATGGTAAGTTCATATAGACAGAAGAAGCAACACGAGCTTTCAATATGATCAAACAAAAATTAACAACCGCTCATGTTCTTGTCGTGTCAGATTTTTCTCAAACTTTTCGAGCTGCCTTGTGATGCCTCCAAGGTGGGAGTTGGAGTTGTATTAAGGCATAGTTCCAAACCAATCGCGTTCTTCAGCCAAAAACTTACAGGGGCCAAAGTTAAACTATATCACTTATGATATGGAGTTTTATGCCGTGGTTCAGACTTGATGCCATTGGCATTGTTACTTGATGCACTGCGAGTTTGTTTTGTATTCTGATCATGATGCTCTAAGCCATATTTACCATCAAGACAAACTCTCGAGGCGCCATGCGAGTTGGATAGCTTATTTGCAGTAATATATTTTTGTGCTTAAGCATGAAACATATGCTTTGAATTGAATGGCTAATGCTCTTAGTCATCGTGCTTTCTTCCTCATAATTATGCTAACTAAGGTACTTGGGGTTTGATTCTTTCTGCGAGTTATATGCATGATTGCTCCTGAATAGTGCACTTTATATTTGTCAGTGTGCGATTGCAATGTAGTAATAATATCTCAGTAAATCCAAGATTGATCCACAAGAACACAAGAATAAACTTAGTCTAGCAAGATCTACAATCAGAACAAAAGAATAACGAGCTCATAATCAATTGAAATTGCAAGAAAGCTTTCAAAAAGAAAATAAAAATCAATTATTGAAGATGATTGATCTAAATTATCAGACAATAAAATTAAACTAATTTTAGGGATATATTCAAATAATATAAAAAGGTCTTGGCAGGGTTTGATGAAGTAATAGGCCTACAGGTAATTTTTCAAGATAGTTTTGATTAAGGAAACTCAAGATTCGATTGCCCTCTTGGAATTAATATTCAATTATTTACTAGTGTTTATACTAGGGTCCTATTCATATTTGTCACAGTTGATAAACCTGTCTACAAGGTATGTTTAAAGCTTAATCAAGAACAGTAGATTTCTAAAGTACTCTTAATAGGAATATGTATACAATTATAATCAATATCCTTATTAGAAATTCCAGGTATACGTATCCCTGTATACAAATCAGTTTATACATACATGCTAAATATGATCAATAATATTGTTTTGAAGATATTCATGGGCAAGAAAATAAATCTTAATCCAAGATCTTGAAATCTTGAAAAGTAAATAAATATTTTGAATCTTTACCTGTAATCTAGTTACTTTCTCAACCAATACCAAGAACGAATTTAGCTACTACAATGCATTATAAAGATTGCAAGAATGAAAATAACAATTAAAGAAAAAAATACTACATTTAAGAGATAATCTTGAATTCACAATAAGAACAAGAAGCAAAACTAAAGGTTAAAAGATTTTCCCTTGAAAGATGAAAATAATTGTAGCCTCCAAAGATGGATGTTCAATTCAAAACCCTAGAATTCTTCTCCTTCCCCTAAACATCAAATTCCTAAGTCTATTCTATTACTTACTCATCTATCCCCAACTGAAAAGTGAATTTATTGAGGCGTACGGACGAGTCTCACCAAGTGCTCAAACGGGTTGGGTCACTTCACGAAAGTTGTAGATATCGAAAAGTTATATAAAATCAACATATTATAGGCCTTAATAACCTTTTTGGTTCGAGAGATATGAGTTTTCAAAGTTCTAGTTCTACGTACTTCAGCAACTTGTATCACAGTTTCAGTAGTTTGTACCTCAACAGCAACCTTTTGAAACCTATGATTAAATTGCATTCGAAATCATTTCATTTAAGCTCAAAACCTACATAAAGCATAATAAACTTAATTAATATCAAAACATAACTAAAAAAACATATATAATCATAAACTAATACTGACAAAGCACTCATTAAGGACTTATAATTGCACTTTTGAAGCACAATCAATGCAACTAACCCATATTTTGCATCAGTGGTCAAGGATGTAAATGAAGGAATTCGAAATGACTTTCACTTGCAGGATGTTTTTATCTTCAAATGAAATCGACTTTGTGTTCCTGACGATAACTTTTGCCTACAGATCATTTGTGACTTGCATAATGAAGGCCACATCGAACGGGATAAAACATTCATGCTGGCGAAAGATGCTTATTTTTAGCCTTTAGTGTGCAAGGAAGTTTACAAATTTGTGGAAGGGTGTAACACATGCCAAGTATCCAAGGGTTCTGCAACAAATGATGGGTTATACTTGCCATTACCGGCACCCACACAACCCTGGGCAAATGTGAACTTGGACTTTGTCTTGGTTTTACCTCGCACCCAACGAAGCAATGATTTAATTTATGTTGTAGTGGATCGATTCTCTAAGATGGTTCACTTCATCCCTTGCAAGAAGACGACAGATGTGTTGAATGTTACCCACCTGTACCTCAAAGATGTTTATTGTCTGCATGGGTTGCCTTCATCCATAGTGTCAGATCGACATACGCGCTTTATCAATCACTTCTGGTGTAGTTTATAGAAATTGGCCAATACAAAGTTGGATTTTAGCAATGCCTATCATCCTCAAATTGGATAAAAAACTACTCACGATGAGTAAAGTAAAACCAATGCTGCTATAAAACCTAGTACTCAGAGCCAACTCGATACAGCTATACAGACCAAATAACCCTCGGCAGGACCAAAGTTGTCAACTGTTTTTTGGGCAACCTGTTGTGCATTTTAGTGCGTGATCATTTAAAGGGTTGGAACCAAAAAGTTTATCAAGAGGAGTTTGCTTACAATCGTTCTGTCAATCGTAATACTGACATCAGTCCTTTTCTTGTTGTCTACGATACTAAGCCGTGATCACCAATTGATTTAGCACTAGTTCTAGATTTGAAGTGGATTCATGGAAAGACAGAGGAATTCATTGAGCAAACCACATCCAAGTATGCATCAGAACCTATTTAAGGTTGTATCCAATTATAAGTAAGTCGTTGATACACATCGGAGGTTAGTGGAATTCTAGGTGGGCAACTATGTTTGGGTAATTTCAACCCAAGATCGCTTTTCTACGGGTGATTACAATAAGCTTTCAGCTCGTAAAATTGGGCCAATGGAGATCATTAAGAAAATCAACCCCAATGCTTACAAGTTGAAGCTTCCTAGTCATCTTCGCACTATGGACATATTTAATGTTAAACACCTTATTCCATACAATGGCGACAGTTTAGACGAGGAGCCTGCAAATTCGAGGATGAATTCTCTTTATCCTAGGGAGAATGATGTAATAGCACACGTGGCATTGGACTACATCGAGTACTCAGACCGATCCACGGGCAAATTAGGCCACCGACGGAGGTATTTTGGAATCACGCAAAATTTGATAGGTTGACAGAAAACGCGATTATAAGAAAAACTCATCATGACTTTGTCTGATAACGAACATGGAATTTTGATAAATTCCATGTTTAGGGCCTCAAATAAGGGATTTTGCCATTTATGGAAACTTTGAGATCTTTCATATTTTTTTTTTTTTTTTTTGTAGATATCAGAATTCAACTCCATTAGTTCTAGCATTATTTTGGTGACTTAAATTAGTGATTTTTTGTTTTAGTTTGATTTTTCCATTTTTGGTAATTTTTAATAATTTTTTTAATTTTCTCACAATTAGAGTCCTGTTAGGGTTTGTGATATTTTTCTATATAAATAGATGTAAGGGCTTCGTCCTAAGGTAGCTTTTGATGAATAAGAATTAAAAGATTTTTCTTATTTTTTAACTTTGGGTATTCCTTATGAATCAACTAGTTGGCTTTTATTATGGTTATTGCTATTTCTACATGCTCCCCTACAAAGCAAGCACTAGTAATGTAACAACGACTTGTATTGTACTTGTTTCCGTATGTACCATGAGCACCTATGTAATTAAGAAACTTTATGTCGCAAGTTTCTTCACATCGCCCCCGTATCCAATAAATTAAGGGTACACAAAAAACCAAAACACCTTATGAGGATGGAATCAACCTAACCTTTCATAGGTCAGTTTTATTTCAGATCTAATTGGGATTCTATATGATTTTGAGTTTTAAAATTACCAAATTGATAAATACGACTAATTCTTCTGTTCGGTTGACACCTTTGAGCTCGACTGACCTGGAAACCGACTCAATAATCCATCTATGTACGTTACAAAAGTTAAATATTATTGACTAGCCTTTGACCCGTATGATACAAGGGAAAACATTATTTTCACATTGCTTCAAAACTATTAGTTAAATTATAGACGCGTATATATATATATATATGTTCGAATCACAATCCAAATTAAAATAAAAATTAAAGCTAAATCAAAGCCATGCTAACCAATTTTTAAAAATCAAAAGTCACAAATATCAAAGATTTTCAATGCAAAGTAAATTGAAAGTGTAAAGGAACGAAAGTAGAAGTTTAAAAGATTGTAAACGCTCACGTATCTATCATTCATAATCATATACGTATATCCACAAAAAAAATATGGATATGAAAAGGTTATATTTTAATAAACTTTAAAATTAAGTTAACTTTTTTTTTTTTAACATAATAAGAAATTTAAATAGATCACAACATGTTATATATCTCTTAAGAGATATAGATGTGAAGGAAGCCACAGAAAATAGGAAACTTTTTCTTTTAACATAATAGAAAACTTAATGAATCATAACAATAGATCAATATAATATATATGATATTGAATTTTATTTTAATAAAATAGCGAAGTAACTTTTTAAAAAAATTTAGTAGATTACAATATTTGCATATATAAGAGAGTTAGACGTGAAAGAGTCATATTTTACTAGACTTCATAAATATAGGCAACTTAACTTTTTCTTTAAAGTACTAGGAAACTTAATTAGATGATAACAATAGATGAATAGAGTTAGTCAAACTCCATTGCCCTTCAAGTGGCGTTTTAAAAAATATAAGAGTATTAGGAGCGCTAGATATGAAAAATTCATGATGGGAATAGGGTGTGCATGGGTTATCACTCATTGTGTTTGTGTGTTATTTTGCCGTACGAGTGAAAAACAAAATGAAAAAAAAGGTAAGTGAGGAGAGAATAGATCTAAGATGTTGTCCTGTTAATTACTATTTAGTGTGAAAATGTCAAGAATATTGTTGTGACTTTAAGCACATTAATTGGTATTATCTTTAAAAGTGATATTCAACCCATTATCATTGCTATTGGATTACTAGCGAATCACTTTTAAGATACAATAACGAAATTGTAGACAAAACTCTCTTACAAAAGTTGTACTAAAGGAAAGAGTGTGTATATATCTGCATTATATACATATCACAACATATATTGTCCATCCTCTTTGGATGCTAAGACCCCTATTTATAGTCTCCAATAATTATTTGAAAGCATCTCCACGAATGGTTGTATCTGATCCAATGAAAAGACACATTTTCCTTTGTTCGAGCCAACTTTTAGTTCGCTTGAGCCAAGTCGGTTGAATTGACCTGCAGACACACTTTGATCAAGCCAACTTTGCTCGATCCAACTTCAATTTGTTTGAGCGATATAGATGTTTGATCAATCCATTCTTGAACACACTCCATCGAATTTTCAACATGAAAATAACCATTGAATTAATACCCGCTACCTTCTAGCTCATGTTTATCAACTCAATTAACAATTGCAAGCCATGTTATCAAAAAATCTCCAACATAGATATTGGCCTTCGTCAGGGTTTGCCCAGTTGGAAGAAACCCTGGGAAATCAACAGCCTAAAGAAACTCTACCTCGGGGGTGGAACTCTTTTGGATCTGAAGATTCTACAACATGATGGGGGTGATCCCCTAACCATCAAGATTTTACATCTCGAGTTCTTGAAAGAACTTGTAGCTCAACGTTTTTACCTATTTCAGAACCAATCAAACTCTGACCCTCATCACTCAAGCATCACACAATTGAAGAATCATCTCATGTTTCACATGACACAAAATAGGCCAACGACATATTATTCCTAATAGACCTATTTCGTTTTATGTTCTGTTTGAAGTTTAAATTCAAATCAAATTGAAACTTGCGTTCTCTGAAACTTCTATTACAATAAATTAAAATGTAAATGGGAGTACAAGGGTGAATCCTAGTGCATCCAAATAGGTTTAGAGACTATATAACTATACGCAAAAGTATCGTTCTAAATAGTGCTTCAACTTCTAACAGGTATTTGTGGTGGATCTATATCAATTTTAGAGGAGTCCAACAATGTTGTGGTCATTTAATACTTAATGAAGGGTATTAAACACCGTATAGAGTGACTGATATATATAAATAGAGCACACCTAAACGTTCATGGTTGTTAACACTTGGAAGTGCGAGCATGTGATAAGGTTGGATATGTAACTGTAAACTTGTAATTTGTTATTTAAAGTACATTGATTGACTAGCAAAGGGTCCTTTGGTTTTTCTCGTTTGGCTTTTTACACTTAAAAATAATGTTTGGTGTCTTGATTGATTGCTTATGCATATGAGAGTCTGAAATACGACTAGTTCAGGTATTAGTCAAGAAATAGGAATAATTGGTTGATTGAATTGAACCAACCCTTACAACCCTCTGGGTATAGAGTTTGATAAATATGTATTCAAGGAATATTCTCTGTTTCGTACCGTTTTCAGTTTCAATTTTGGTTTTGTTTTTTGTGTTTTTAAAATAAAAAAATTTGGAGACTGCTTGTTTTTCTTGTTCTCAGAAACAAAAAAATAGGACCATCGAAAATACCATCGTTTTCATATCGTTTTTATTTTCATAAGAAAACGATTCTGAAAATTCAGAAAACACCTTTTTAATAGTTCCCAAAATTGCTGTATTTTCTAAAAAAAATTTCGAAAACAAATTCCGGAATCGGCTTATCAAATGCAGTTTCAACAGAAACAGTTTCTAAAACCAATCTGCCAAACATGGTTCCGTCAAATTTTAAAAAATGAAAATAGTAAATAGAAACTAAAACCGTAACCAAACGAAGCCTTAGATCTTTCTTTCCATTGATGTCAAAGCAGTTCAGTCAATGTTTTCTTTTTCGAATATTTTCCGAATGTAAAGGATATTCTTGGAGCATGAATATTTCAAGAGAAGGTATATGCTGCGACTTTGGTAATGCTAACCCAAAGTGTAGGTTATGTTGAAAAAATGCGGATACCATGCTAGAAGAACTCTAATACCATAATAGAATAATGGGAGAGAGATATAGAGAGAGAAGAAAAAAAATTCTAGAACCAAATTTCCATATAATAATGTATTATATTAATATGTTGAATTAGTCTATTATATTAAGAGATGACCTCTATATATAAGCCTAAAAGAAGTGGTAAACAAGTAATTATATAAAATAGGAAATTAAACAGATAAGTAAACTAGCTAACTTGGAAGCTGTAGAACTAGAAAATGACACTAATATAGTTTAACAACCGCAAAATAATAGATTCACGAGAAATCCAAGGCCGAACCACAAGCAGTTTATATAGCAATGGTTATGATGAAACTAACTTTGTGGGTAGGTAATTTCTAAGAAGCAACTTCACAAAGAATTGAAAAGACGATGAAAATCAATATTGCTTAATTTGAGTTTGAAATTGCTAGATTAAAATGAGAAATTCAAAATTTAATACGCCTTGGCAATGGATGATCCAATTGTATATTGCTTACCTCAATTCAATGTCAACAACCGTGCCATTGAATCAAAAAGTTAAACGTTGAAATTCAAATTTGAATCTACGAAAGTTCAATTAAATTATAGATAGTCAATTCTAAGTGCTCATATTGGAAATCTAAGAAATTTTCATTCCAAAAGTTACTTTGTGTATGAGAATTCAAAAATATGATCGTAAACACTTAAGTTCTAAAAAACCTAATATAAATTTGCAATCAAAAGATGAAACATTAAAGAATGGTTGAATACCTTAATGAAATCAATAATTCCCAAAACAATCTTCACTTCCATTGCCAAGAGAGGTGTTTAGCTACTCACATCCATGAAAAACTTCATTCAGTTCATAACATCAACAAAGTAATTGAAGAAATACAATTGAAGAAGAATTTCTCTCTAAAACTACTCTATATCTATCCTAAATCTCATTCTAAGCTCTCTATCTTTGTATATTGTAGATTGAGGATCTTAAACAGTTAAAGCACGGGTTGTTCGGACGATACGGAGGACCATCCAGACAGTAGGCCAACTATGATTTTGGATCCTCTTTGATCGTCCGGAGTCGTCCCGACGGCAAAAAGAGTCATCCTGACGATTTCTCTAATCCTTGCCCGATAAGCCTCCAAATCCCACAAAATTTACAAAAAAAAAAATGTTATTAGGAATAAAAATAAACTAACTATGGTTACACTTTTATAGTTTAATCAGTACATCTACTCAGAGACTTACACTGATGGTTCTATTTATGGCTATTGATAAGTACATATTAGAGCATTCATAAAATCCTTTGATGAACAAGCTTGGACGTTTATGGTTGCCCTATTACAATATAAGGAACTAAACCTGTCTCCAAACATGGGGCACAACGGATTAAAGCTGAAGTTGACTTGTGTGCTTAGAGTCACAAGCCTCTCAATGCTATTTTTAGCAGTGTCACATTTCTCAAGTTAATAACTGCATCATTTGAGAATTTAATTATATTTTTAGAGATTGTAAAGGAAGCATAAGATGTCCTTGAAATCATGCATGACACACTCAAATTGTCAAAATTTCAAAACTTTAAAGGCTCACAGAAACTTGAAATTATGAAAATGCAATATGACGCGACCTTTGACGAATTTCATGCCAAGTTTAGTAAGATTGTCAATTCAAGCATTAGTCTTGGTAAAAATATCCTTGGTTCTAACATGGTTAAAAAAATATTTGCGATTTTTGACTAATAAATTTAGAGAAATACTAAGAACAAACATTCTGTCAATTGTTTTTCAACTATAGCGGTATTATACTGCCACGTGTCCAATTGCTTTGCACGCAGCAGGTTAAGAAGATAGTAAGGATGTTGATTATAATTTAGTGGGTAAGTTGGTTGAGTCACATAAATATTTTGTGCTAATCCACTTTAACCCAGGGCACATAAAAACAGATGTATTGCACATAAATACGGGTTGGTCACTAAGATGACTCGAACCCAAGGTTCGACCTTAACAACTGCAAGGCCGTACCATCCAAACTGGGTGGCAGCCTAAGTCACCTAGTTCGTCTAGGAGACCATATGCACGAATTCCGTATAAATTCGCGAACTGAAAATGTGAGCTCCCGCATTTGTAACGAATTTTCATAGTGGACCTGACTTGAAAATGTGAGTACTGGTTAGAATGAACATGAGTTACACAGGATCTATACCCAGTACTTTTTTTCCTCTTGTCACTGACTTGTTTATACGTGCAAAAATAGTGGGGACTTGATTTTCATTAGTTGTATACATTGTGTTAGAACGAACATGAGTTACACAGGATCTATATCCAGTACTTGCTTTCGTCTTGTCACTGACTTGTCATACGCGCATTAATTGGTCTGCAGGGCCAACCTAGAAGCACTTAAAAAACCTCTTGCCAAGGCTAGCAACGGGGATTGTTGAACCCTCAACTATTTTCTCAATGATATATCAACAGAACCACTGGCCAAGGAAGCAGCCCATGAAAAGTTTAGTAATACTTTATTTTATGACCATAAAAATTATTTAATAAAACAAATTTCAATTATAAAAAAATAAAAAAATAATATAATGAACACACGCTCATAGCATTCTCAATTTTACAAATTTTGAAAATTAATACTCTTGTGTATTCGCACCGCGCTTTGTATGACTTAGGTAGCATCTTCATTATTAATATTTTTATATTTTTTTAATAAGTAATGTATTTGTTTAACACAATGTGATTATATAATGTTATGCCTAGAAAATGGTGCAGCATATAAGGCGTATTTCTGTGAAACCACACATTATCCCATCAAGGCCTTGTCCCAGCATATAAGGCGTGTTGTTCAACGTAGTAATATTTCACCACACTATTGCAGTTGAGAATTTTTATTTAAAATTTTGTATAGTTAACTTAACCTTCCCTAGATAGACATTTCATTTAATTTAAGCCTAGAACATAAAACCTATCTAGCTTCCACCGTAAAATGTTGATGAATATATGTCGAGTACCGAATGCCAAAGAATTTAAAAGTGCACCTATGGTTTGTGACTGTAAACCGATTCATCGTTGAGGGTGCGAATGCATGAGGTTGAAAACGTTGAAGGTTCGTTTGATAGTTTTTTTCTGCCTAAATTTTTTTTTTAGTTTATAAAAAAAAGTTAAGTTTTTGTTTTAACTTTTTTTACTTTTTTTATTTGCTTATCTTTATTTATAAAAGTTAAAAGGTAAAATAAATTTAATTCTTTTATTTATAAGTTTAAAAAATAAAATTAAAAAAACTAAACGAACTCTGAAAACGCACATTGAAACACACAAGCTCCGTTAACACATGAGTTACAGCTGGGTCTACACAATTTAAGAAAGGGGTAGGTGAGTTCGTGACGTAGCAGGTACAAATAAACAATTAGGTACTCCTCACACGCTACATGTCTTCTGTAGGTAGCCCTTCCCTAGATAGACTTTTCATTTAATTAAATCCCACAAAATAAAACATGCCTTCAACTGAAAAGTGTTAATAAACATATGCGGAGGACGTCCAAAGCCAATTAACTTGAAAAAATACAAAAGGCGCCTACTGTTTGTGACTGTAACTCGATTCACGGTTGAGGGTGGTGATAAATACATCAAGTTGAAAAAGATGCGCGATTATTGAAAAGGATCAGTTTTCGTTAAAAAATAACCAACATGTAGATTGTGAGAAGTGCATAATATTTAGGAAATTTTTTCTTGGTATTTTTCTTTTTAATATGATGGAACGTTTAAAGTAAACAATAAACTTAAACGTTTACGTGTAGCTGTTGTTTATTTATTTTAGGTGCACGAAAAACGATTGCACCTATTGTTTAAACTAACATTGCATCTATTGTTTGTAATTATAACCCGATTTATGGCATGCGAGTGGGAATATATGGGTTTGAAAAAAGTGCACGAGTTAAAAAAAAGTGTACTTACATTAAAAGAAACAAAGGCATGTGAGTGGAAATATATCGAAAGAGACAAGAACATGTGAGTGGGAATATATCGAGTTTCAAAAAAGTACACTTACATTGAAAGAAACAAGAGCGTGTAAGTGGGAATATATCGAAAGAAACAAAAGCATGTGAGTGAGAATATATTGAAAGAAACAAGGGCGTGTGAGTGGGAATATATCGAGTTTGAAAAAAGTGCACTTACATTGAAAGAAACAAGGGCATGCGTAACGATCCCGATTTTTGAACTGCTACTAAACAAAATAAATAATCTCAAATAAGATTTAATCATGATGTAATTTTAAATGTACATTTATAATTGACTCTTAAATTTATTTTTGAGATAAGATTACAACTTTAAATAATTTACAAAAATAATAATAATTTTTCTTAGCCTCCAAAATACATAACTCTCAACAATAATGTCTTCAAAATAATTATGAATCTTCATAAGCTCAAAATAACGCTCCACTGACACCTTATACGCTTCTACTTGAAAAATAAAATTTAACCGGAAAGTATACAATACACAGGAGTACAAATGGTTGGTTTAAGATATTTAAAAATAAAGTTCAACGAATAAATCAGTTCAACCGATGAGATTTAAGATAATAATAATTATTATTTTCAGAAGCCAACCAAAATTCACGCTGGGATAATAACCAATTTTTATATTTTTATTGAACTCAATACCTAGCCCTTTTCAGTACCATGTCAAACGTTACTCATGCAACATAACAATTTCAAATTCCAAAATCTATACCTCGTATGGTCATTATTTCATAACCACTTTCCAAACAACAAGCCAACGGGTATGTTTGTATATGTACTGATCAGTTCCATGGTACATCAGCCAAAAACATAATCCAACAATTTTTAAAAATATAATTTTATCCAAAATAAATCAACGAACATGATAATCAAGGATGTGCCGAAAGAAATTTAATGGATCAAACAATAAATATAACCATAAAATTAAACAACGACTACGAATATTCAACAAGAATACAATTCAGGAATAGTAGAAATAAACTCTTTACAAAGAGATTTAATAAAAAAAGCATATTATATACAACTCGATTACCTCAAATGATTTCTATCAATTTTAACGAGATCACTACAGTTGTCCAAATAATTTTATATAAACTAAAATCAAAGCCCCTTTCTCACTATTTTCCTCTCCCTCTCGGCTCACTCTTCTCTCACCTCTCTCTCTCTCTCTCTCTCTCTCTCTCTCTCTCTCTGCTATGTGAAGCTATAGCTATAGCTAAGTGTAAAGCATATTGGCTAAATGGCCTCATTATTTATAAGCAATGGTGGAACTCTCGAATTGACAACCGCTAGACTAGATGTCACATGCTTATCATTAGTATGTAGGAAATATCTTTCAATTTGCTTGCACGTGTCATAGTGCATGAAGGACAAAGGCCATGTGCTGACAACTAATCTTTTATACCCCAATTGAAGTTCACGTAGTGAAATTCCTTCTAGCACATTCTCCTTATTACGAGGCATTCCTTTAACTTAACTTACATGAATTCTTAAAATATACAATGACTCACTCAATATTCTTACACGATTTTTTTTTGTTCTTTTTTTTTTATTTTTATAGAAGATCAACATGGGTCCAACGATAAATAATTTTAGAATCATTAAATTATTTTAGAGTGCTACAGCAGGTGAGTGGAAATATATCAAACGAAACAAGGGCGTGTGAGCGGGAATATATCAGAGTTTAAAAAAAATGCACTTACATTGAAAGAAACAAGGGCATGTGAGTGGGAATATATCAGAGTTTAAAAACAATGCACTTACATTGAAAGAAACAAAGGCATATGAGTGAGAATATATAGAAAAGTGAACTTACATTTAAAAAAACAAGGGCACATGAGTGAGAATATATTGAGTTGATAAAAGTGCACTTACATTAAAAGAAACAAGTCCCGTTAAAGAATGACCAAGACATTTAAGTCAAAATAAGTAAATAGGAAAACACTCGAGTCAAAATAAATAAGTGAGAGTTGGGTCTACAAAATTTAATAAATAAGTGACATTTACCTATAAAGATAAAGTAGAACTCAAATTTTGGTAACCATCCTAGTCAAATATTATTCATAAGATCTTATTTTTATCTTTGGTTACGAAATGTAAATTTTAAAATTACCGTTAATATTGGGGGTGGTCAATAAAAGTATAGATTTCGACGATTTTGGCCCAAGAAATTCTTAACTCTAAAATATTATAGTTTAGAATAAAACTATAATGATTTTTAGTTCAATATGAATAAAGTAACACTGAGTTATAATTCAAAGAGTCAAAGTGGAACTCACCCGCTATTTTTCTCACATATATTAAAGGGTCAAAATAATTATTTAGTTCATATATCGAAAGAGATATATCGGGCTGAAAAAAGTGCATTTAACCCGATTCATGGCATGTGAGTGGGTACACATCGGGCTGAAAAAAGTGCATGAGTTAAAAAAAGTGTACTTACATTAAAAGAAACAAAGGCATGTGAGTGGAAATATATCGAAAGAGACAAGAACATGTGAATGGGAATATATTGAGTTTCAAAAAAGTACATTTGCATTGAAAGAAACAAGAGCGTGTAAGTGGAAATATATCGAAAGAAACAAAAGCATGCGAGTGAGAATATATTGAAAGAGACAAGGGCGTGTGAGTTGGAATATTTCGAGTTTGAAAAAAGTGCACTTACATTGAAAGAAACAAGGGCATGTGTAACGATCCCGATTTTTGAACTGCTACTAAATAAAATAAATTATCTCAAATAAAATTTAATCATGCTGTAATTTTAAATGTACATTTATAATTGACTCTTAAATTTATTTTTGAGATAAAATTACAACTTCAAATAATTTATAAAAATAATAATAATTTTTCTTAGCCTCCAAAATACATAACTCTCAACAATAATGTCTTCAAAATAAATATTGTTGGCCCAAGAAGGCAACCCAAGAGGGAGGGTGAATTGGGTTTTATAAAATTTATATCAGAAATTGCAACTAAAAATTGTTTATGTATTTTAACAACAATTAATCAAAATATATATATCAAGCAAGTGGAGTATACATCAATATATATATTTATGCAAACATGTATAGTGAGCAAATAAGCAAAACAGAGGCAGAATAGAAGTGCATCAGATTTATAGAGGTTCGGCCAATCTTGCCTACGTCCTCTCTTCTTCGATCCTTTCGAAGGAATTCCACTATGTAATACTCCTTACACAGCTGCTGGTTGTGCCACGAGTGCCCAGCTCACTCTTACAAAAGCTTCTTCTCAAGCTTTCAAAACCCAAGAGATTTTGTCCAAGCTTCTCTTAAACTTACAAGTGTTTTTCCCAATAACACTCAAACTTACAAGGTTACAAACCCACCCAACTGAGAATGAATGAAGATTATACAAAGAGTGACTCTCCTAGTGAGTATACAAATGAATACAACTCAATGGATAACTTTAAACACTCAGCAAAAATATGTGGCAGTGAGGTACAGGTGATTTTCAGCTTCAAGCACTTGATATGAATGGTATGATTGCTCTTCTCTCCTTGTTTGAAGCTGTATGTATCTCATATATATAGGTATGGATCGATTTTAGCCGTTGGAGAAGTATGGGAGAAGATTTGGCTGCAGTTTTGCCCATACCGTCTGTCAGAAAACTAGCCGTTACGGTCTAGGGGTCGACTCTTTTCATAATGAGTCGACTCTTTTTGCATTTCAGCAAATTTTTCAAGTCACTGTCCAAATGAGTCGACTCTTTTGTCCTAGGAGTCGACTCTTTTTGAGCTGTCTGCAGAATTTTTGTTCTCTGTTGCAATGAGTCGACTCTTTTTGACCAGGAGTCGACTCTTTTGAGTCTCCAGCACAAATCCAAGGCTTTGTTCGAATGAGTCGACTCTTTTTGCTTGAGGGGTCGACTCTTTTTACCAAAACTCATATTTTTTGCAACTTTTCTTCATTCTTTTTCAAAGCTTCCAATCTCTTCAAGGATCACCTAAATAGGTTTTTTAAAGCTTGCAAACACTTTTTCAAGGTTAGATGACTCCAAGAACATCTTCAATCCATTCAAGGTGAGTTTTCTTCATTTTCATCACTTGTAGAGCTCTTCCATCATTATAGTTTCATCCATTGATTCGAGTCTTCTTCAAGATCTTCAAGAGAGCTTCCATGACTTAGAATCTTCATTTCTTCAATCAATATGGCTTCTCCATGGACTTCAACAACTCTTCTAAGAAAGCTTTCCAAGTCTTGTGATTCCTTCCATGTCTTCAAGACATCTTTAAATCTATCAAGAAAGCTTTTATGTTTTTGAGTTGGTCTCTTCTTTTTCCATTCTTGCAAGATATCTTCAAGTCCTCAAAGTTTTCAATCTTTTAAATCAAGACTTTGATCATTTTCATTCTTCTTCTTTGATATCCATCATCTTCATTCTCTTATAAAATCACCATTGTTGAATATGCTATTCTTTCATGCTTATCAATCTTCAATCTAGAATTTTCATCAACTTAAGATTTCTTTTTCTTCTTATAATATCAGCTTTGTAGAATACATCACTTTATCATGCTTTTCATTCTTTATTCAAATCTTTGTATCATAAATCCTCTATTATGATAAGCTTTAAGTCAAGATCTAATTAATAATTCATCTGCACACTAAGTAGAGTTATTAGATCATTTAACCATGTTTTGTTATCATCAAAATCAAGGCATTGACTCAACAAATATGAATCTTCATAAGCTCAAAATAACGCTCCACTGGCACCTTATACGCTTCTACCTGAAAAATAAAATTTAACCGAAAAGTATACAATGCATAGGAGTACAAATGCTTGATTCAAGATATTTAAAAATAAAGCTTAACGAATAAATTAGTTCAACCGATGAGATTTAAGATAATAATAATTATTATTATTAGAAGCCAACAAAAATTCATGCTTGTATAATAACCAATTTCTATATTTTTATTGAGCTTAATACCTGGCCCTTCTCAGTACTACATCAAGCGTCACCCGTGCCACATAACAATTCTACATTCCAAAATCTATACTTCGCATGGTCATTATTTCATAATCACTTTCCAAACAACAAGCTAACGGGTATGTTTGTATATGTACTGATCAGTTCCATGGTACATCAGCCAAAAACATAACCCAACAATTTTTAAAAATATAATTTTATCCAAAATAAATCAACGAACATGATAATCAAGGATGTGTTGAAAGAAATTTAATGGATCGAACAATAAATATAATCATGAAATTAAATAACGACTACGAATATTCAACAAGAATACAATTCAGAAATAGTAGAAATAAACTCTTTATAAAGAGATTTAAAAAAAAAACCATATTATATATAACTCGGTTACCTCAAATGATTTCTATCAATTTTGACGAGATCACCACAGCTCTCCAAATAATTTTATATAAACTAAAATCAAAGTCCCTTTCCCACTATTTTCCTCTCCCTCTCGGCTCACTCTTCTCTCACTCGAACTCTCTCTCTCTCTCTCTCTTTCTCTCTCTCTCTCTCTCTCATGCTATGTAAAGCTATAGCTATAGCTAAGTGTAAAGCATCAATTTTGACGAGATCACCACAACTCTCTAAATAATTTTATATAAACTAAAATCAAAATCCTTTTCCCACTATTTTCCTCTCCCTCTCGGCTCGCTCTTCTCTCGCCCGAACTCTCTCTCTCTCTCTTTATGGTATGTGAAGCTATAGCTATAGCTAAGTGTAAAGCATATTGGCTAAATGGCCTCATTATTTATAAGCAATGGTGGAACTCTCGAATTGACAACTGCTAGACTAGATGTCACATGCTTTTCATTAGCATGTTGGAAATATCTTTCAATTTGCTTGCACGTGTCAATGTGCATGAAGGACAAAGGCCATGTGCTGACAACTAATCTTTTATACCCCAATTGAAGTTCACTTAGTGAAATTCCTTCCGGCACATTCTCCTTATTACGAGGCATTCCTTTAACTTAACTTACATGAATTCTTAAAATATAAAATAACTCACTCAATATTCTTACACGATTTTTTTTTGTTCTTTTTATTTTTATTTTTATAGAAGATCAACATGGGACCAGTGATAAATAATTTTAAAATCATTAAATTATTTTAGAGTGCTACAGCAGGTGAGTGAAAATATATCAAACGAAACAAGAACATGTGAGTGGGAATATATCAGAGTTTAAAAACAATGCACTTACATTGAAAGAAACAAGGGCATGTGAGTGAGAATATATAGAAAAGTGCACTTACATTTAAAAAAATAAGGGCACATGAGTGAGAATATATTGAGTTGATAAAAGTGCGCTTACATTAAAAGAAACAAGTCCCGTTAAAGAATGACCAAGACATTTAAGTCAAAATAAGTAAATAGGAAAACACTTGAGTCAAAATAAATAAATAAATGAGAGTTGGGTCTACAAAATTCAATAAATAAGTGACATTTACCTATAAAGATAAAGTAGAACTCAAATTTTGGTAACCATCCTAGTCAAATATTATTCATAAGATCTTATTTTTATCTTTGGTTACGAAATGTAAATTTTAAAATTACCTTTAATATTGGGGGTGGTCAATAAAAGTATAGATTTCGACGATTTTGGCCCAAGAAATTCTTAACTCTAAAATATTGTAATTTAGAATAAAACTATAATGATTTTTAGTTCAATATGAATAAAATAACACTGAGTTATAATTTAAAGAGTCAAAATGGAACTCACCCACTATTTTTCTCACATATATTAAAGGGACAAAATAATTATTTAGTTCATATTTTCTTTTCTTACTTGAAATGAATCTTGCTCTACTCTGTGTAGCCTTCCCTAGATACACGCCTTTCCTAGGTAGGCTTCTCATTTAATTCAAGCTCTAAAAACAAAACAAGTTGTAATAGTAACAAAAATATGACTAAGTAATCCAACTACCACAGTGATTAAAAAAATAGATTTATTGTTTATTTATT
Source organism: Euryodendron excelsum (assembly GCA_033060915.1). Lineage (NCBI taxonomy): Eukaryota > Viridiplantae > Streptophyta > Magnoliopsida > Ericales > Pentaphylacaceae > Euryodendron > Euryodendron excelsum. The sequence goes on along the minus strand of CM065377.1, from coordinate 72,447,034 downwards.
TTAGGTACACGAAAAATGATTGCATCTATTCTTTAAATTAACGTTGCATTAACCCTATTCATGGCATGTGAGTGGGAATACAGCAAGTAGAAAAAGATGCACTCGCATTGAAAGAGACGAGTTCCGTTAAAGAATGACCAAGACATTTTAGTCAAATAAGTAAATAGGAAAATATTTATCCAAAATAAATAAATAACTGATAGTTGTGTCTACAAAATTTAATAAGAGCTAGGTAAGTTTGCACCCCACCACCAAGGGTACTGCACGATGAGTTTGGACAGACTCAACACCAATTGGTTGTATAAACAGTAAAGCGAAATTGGTAAGGAAAGTAGAGAAAAGAAATTGTTGTTTAAAGAGAAACCCTCGAGATTTTCTAATCTATTTATTTTCTATTTCTTCATATCTTGATCTTTTAAATTTCTATCCATTGGTGCGAATGCTATTTCGCAAAACATGTTTGTTAAGGTTAAATAATGCACAACTTACACCAAACATACAATTGATGCTTTCTGCCCAAAAAATTTATGTTTTTACGGTCTCCAAACCTAAAATGCGCACCTTAACAAGTCATTGTGGCATTGGATGTCACGCCCCATTCTTGGTGGTTTATGTTGGTTTCATATCTTGATTTTGATCATAACAAAATTTATGTTATATATAATGAATTTACTCAATGTGCAGCAAATTTTATTAAAAAAAATCCACTATAACATAAATGGAATTATGATGAAAATTGTGATTTGAATACATTGGATTGGAAGCTGGATGGGTGAGTTTGAATGGTTGATTAATTAAAGAAACTTGTAAGAAAATCATTTACATAATCCTACTTTGAAGGGATTGAAGGTGCTCAATTTGATCAAAAAGTCTTGAAGAAATGGATACAAACTTTGGAAGGTCATCATCGAAAATTGAAGATATGTTGGATGCATGAAAGTGGTTGGTTGAAAAACCAAAATCATTGGTATAATGTCTTCCTACAAAAATTAAAGGTGTTCTACATGTTTAACACACTTTGAAGAAGAAAATTCAAGTCTTGGAAGCCTTATTAAAATGATACATGAAGTTACTGAATATTTTGAAATGATTTGTCTGTCTGGAAGAAAGTTAAAATTCTCAGGATAGACGTGTCGACACCCATATTGAGGTGCTGAAACCTTTGGGCTTAATAAGAAGACTCAATCAACTTGAAGGCCGAAAAGAATTGACACCCTTCTAGAATTGCAGACACCTTCATTTAGAATGTTGATGTTGGTAAAAATTTTAAAGAACACAAGTGTCGGTACCCATTTAGAGGTATTGACACTTGAGACTTTTTCTATGTGTGGATTTAGATGACAAAAATGTCAACGCCCATTCACAAGTGTTAACCTCTTATACAGAGAGTAAGTCGATATACATTCTTATGTGTCAATACCCATTGGACAGATCACTTTGACAAAAGTATTACGCGAAGGTGCAAGTGTCGACACCTATTCGGGTGCATTGACACCAAGATTTAGGGAGGTTAGATAACATTGATACAGAAGCTGAAGTATTAAACAACTATTCACAAGTATGACGCCTTAGTTATGATAGGTTGGATTTTTTAATGTTCTACAACTCTGATTTCACATTAAATGCACCCACAATCACCGTCAATAACTAAAATTGATTGAAGAGTATAACACAAGATCATCAAATCATTTATACACGAGGAAAATATAAAAAAGTGTTGAACATCTTGATCAAACACATTCTTTGAGTTATAACTGAATATTCTTCAAATTCTTGTACTTGGAGAGTTATTGTACTTTCACTTGCTTATTTACTTTTTGAAACAGTTACCTATCACTTTATTCTCTTTTATTGTACTTGATTGAGGGTGTAACCTTACGAGTTCGTGTGTTCTAGACAAAAACACATGTAAGTTGATGTGTACATGAACAAAAACATATGTAAGTATGAGTATACTTGGACAAAAACACTTAGAATCAAAAGTTTCAAAAAATCCTTGTCAAAATAAGTTGGGTACTTGAAGAACTATTGAAAACTATATAAAGATATTCTCAAAGTGCAGAAAGCATTCAATGGGAAGGGGAGGCCACACAATTGTGATTAAACTTTTGTAAATTGTTGTCTGTCTTTCTCTTAAAGCTTTTCTCATACTTTGTAACTCTTTATCATACATGTATACATTAGTTTCTTTATGTTATTGTTCCATTGCATTTAGGCTTCTGTATATTAACATATTATTTTAAAATTTAGAAAAACTCAATTCACCCCTTTAGAATGCTATTTCGGGCCACTAGTTCAATGATAACTCCCTTATAAAGTGACATGGCAAAAACTGCTAACACCAAATCTCACCTAGTAATAAATAACTTTGATAAATCTCTGATGTGAATAGAAAACTAAAAAATACTTTATGGTACTGAGTTCCAAATTATCAAGGCATCACATTTTGAATCACAACCTATAACCCATATCATCTGTACAACTGTACTCAAAATAAGCAACCTATAACCCATATTGTAGCCAAAATAAGATACAATATAAAAATGCAAAATAGCTGAAAAAACTCAACTCATGTTTAAGACTCCAGCTATACAGTGGATCACTTCTGAAGTCGCGCACATGAAAATTTATTCTATAAATGGATACGCCAACCACAAGCTTCGTGAGTATTTCTAAATTAGATAAACATATAAAACAATTTTGTGTCAAGATTAAACTTAAAATAACTTTCCATAAGAACATTTAAATAAAACCATCCGCAGTATGAATACAATTCTAGTTACCAAGGAACAAAATGTATCTGTAGTGAAATCAACATGTAATAAGAACTCATTATGGCCTCAACAATTCATTCCTTAGAACTAAAGGTTGATGATTGATGGTACTGTAAATCTGTTAATCAGCTCAACTAGTGATGTTGATTGAGTTGGGCACGATATCATATTCTTATTAGTAGGAACACTTTCACGTAGGCCCGAAAAAGTGTAAAACAACATAAGTTTCATAATTATAGTGTAATTTAGCTTTCAGTCCATATAATTTCATGTATTCAACTTTAAATCGTTATAACTCTTGATTTCAATCTAACTCTTAAACATAGCTAAAATGGGTGTAGTGGTCTCTGAATTTAGAATAAGCCTAATCATACGATGCAAATAAGTAAATGCTCTAAATGCTTACATTAAAATGCACACTTAAATATGATTCAAGTTAATTCCCGCTTAAACTTCTTTCCCCTATCCAGGAAAATGCACACTTAAACCTAATTAGGAGGAATCCATATTGCATTGGATATAATACTTAATGAGAAGTTTTTTTCACATATGAAAGCCTAGAGCATGAATACTTCTTTTAGTCCCATAATATGAGAGACATCCATAATGGCATGATGACTATAGCATTATTCGGGCCATTCTTCTTCTTTTTTCTCTCCCCAACTACTATGTGAGGAAACAAGGTTTTTGTACAATTGATTAGTTATTGTAGCTCGTTCTACTTCGTAATACTCCGCCACACTATTGAAGAAGTGAATTTTACGTTAAAATTTAATTGAACGCTAAGAGAGTTCGCGCCCTACCAAGGGTAGTCTTTCTTGGAGGATAATTCCTGTGGAAATCGACAATGGCCATTAGTTTATCGGAAATGATTCTACTAATCTTGAATGATTAATTCACGGGTCAATGGAGACACAGACCCCATCGACCCTCACTTGGTATGTTACCTCAAATTGTGATTATAAAAAAAGATCCGGATCCTCTTCATTTCATAGTTGAAATGGACCTCTATTTCATTTGTTGTGGAGTTGACAGCTCTTAATGAAAAAATAGATGTACAAGATGAAGCCATCTGACTTAAAATTTTATATAACTGATTAAACTATGTCATTTTGAAGACAAAAATAATAACTTTTGGGATTTTTTTTAAAGTAACGGAGACATCAGTTCCGTCTAAGCTTACGGTTTTCGCTAGAGATCCATCGCCTTCGATCCCTAGCATCCTCACCCCCCTCGGTGGCTGTCTAGTGCTTTAAGATTTCGAAAATCAAAGAAACAGAGCACTGCATGGGTATATACGGTATATACGTCTTAGATTCAGATATCCGTCAACGTTATGCTGTTAATTTTCTACAGCAGTTCATAGGTGTGAACTTTCATACATATATCTGGAAATAATAAAATAAAAACAATGCATCCCTTCGATTTTGGGCTTGCATCCAAATAGAGATGGATGGCACAGGAGAGGGGCTGCTGGGGTGGAAACTAATGTCGGGGCTGTGATTTTCTAACTTCAAACCAGAAAAATGTTGTTTTAATGGGCACCCGTGACGGAAATATGATGGCGTTAGTTTGAAAAAACATTTAATGCTTTTTACTGAAATGTGAAAAATATTTAATGCTTTTAACCGAAATGTGATGGCGTCATGCAAAATGCAATGGCTTCAATCTTGTGCATTGAAATCTCCATTTCATTTATTTAATGCTTCATATTTAAACTTCATAGTTTAGTTAAATATATTAAGTTTAAGTGAGGTAGCTCCATCTTGTGCATTGATTTTTTTTTATTAATGAGGTGTCAAACTCCACAATAAATAAAATATGAAGGTTTCTATTTCATTCATATAATAGAGATAATTCAAATCCAAAAAGCAACCATAAATTTTTGATTAAGTTGTAATGTCAAACATCTGCAAGTGATTGCAGCAAAATTTAAGGAGAATTTTAAATGTGATTGACACTTTAGTCCTTCATACTCTGTTTTGAAATCTAGATCTATTGAGGAAAAGGAAAAGAGAGCAGAAAAGAAGCTATTGAGTAAAAGGAAAACAGAAAAGATGAATGACGTGAGATTGCTCTTTTTTGGTTACAGTAACTCATTATCCATCTTTTATCGGTTGACATTTAACTCATGTAATATGTAAAGATTATTGAGTCGTTGAACCCCTCCGGCCGGCCACTTCCTGGTCTAACAAAATTCCTAGGCTAGCTGCCGCTGGAACTAGCCATATATATATATATATATAGATAAATGTATGTATGCGTGCATGCTCCTCTAACCTTCAAATTAAGAGGGGTAAAAGAGAAACGAAAAGGTGGGATATCGATACATACAGAGATATACGTGCGTTTTTAACATTATGGCAACTGCTCTTTTTGTAATCAAGAGAATATGGAGTTTATGGGACATCCAGTTTTATGTTCTCTTGAGTTTGTTTCTGCAGGGCGTATTACTGGTGTCTGCATACGTGAGAAAACGCACAGCTGCAAACCTCGCTGTGAATCTCGTGTCTTCGGCTTACTTCTTGGCGGAGTTGCTTATTCCCTATGCTCTCGGAATCATCTCCGCTAGACATGCGAACGGTGAAGGTCGTCTCCTTCCTGCAAAGCTCGATCTTCTAGCATTTTGGGCTCCCTTTCTACTGTTGCATCTCGGTGGCCCTGATAACATTACGTCTCTTTCCTTTGACAAGAACGAGACGTGGCTTAAGGACTTCGTTCGCCTCGTCTCACACGTCTACGTAGTGGGCCGCATTTTCACACGATCTCTGCCTGACAACACCTTCCTTCTGCCGACAGCCCTGGTGTTTTTTGCAGGATTCATCAAGTCTGTAGAGCGTACACGCGCTCTCTATCTGGCAAGGCCAGATAACTGGGAAAATTCCAATTCCGAACGCACCCAGGGAAACCCCGGGCCTGACTATGAAAAACTCTCAGAGTCGCACTTGGGAATAATGAAAGAGGCACACCTGCTTCAACGAGTGCGGACTGTGCAAGTACCTCCCAAGAAATTCACTTCTTTGTACAATATCATGGAAGATTACGGGGTTAAGGGGAACCTTCCGGATGACATATGGTTGCTGCTATATGCTCATAGCTTCTACGAAAACTTCAAGGGATTCGTAGGAGGAGGAGGAGGAGGAGGAGGAGGAGTCAGTTTCAGCAACCAACAGCGACTGTTCACTCGCGATTTCTTTCTCAAAAGAAATTGCCAAGATGTTTATAAATTAATAGAAATGGAGCTCAGCTTCATACACGAGGCCCTCCATACCAAGGCCGTTGCAGTGCAAAACCAGCTCGGATTGCTTATCCGTGTGATGAGCACCAGTTCAATCTTTGTGGCATCTGTATTCTTCTTTCGACATGACAAGTCTGGGATCCTTGAGGGTGATATCAGAGTCACCTATGCCTTGGTCCTTGGGGCTTTACTCCTTGAATTCATCTCTGTCTTAATGCTTCTCTTCTCAGAACGAAATGCGATTGCGTTCAAGTACTACAATTGGGCAAAACCTGTTGCTGCTGCTATTGTCAACAGGCGCAGGTGGTCGGAATCTGTCATGATATTTAATCTGATAAGCTATTGTATTCCGGATGCTATAAGTTGTGATTTTACCAAATGTTGGTTCATTTGGGGTTTCGTAGCGGCCATCAAAGCCATGTTTAAATGGAGGAAGGGTTCCATCACAGAATATGCGAAGGACGAGATTTTCAAAGAGCTGAAAAAGAAATCTGAGATTGCAGGAAACGTAGAAACTGCCACAAGGATATGTTCACAAAGAGGTGATTGGGTTCTCATGCAAAGCTCTTGCTATAATCAACTCAAATGGAGCCTCGGAGAGGTTGAATATGGAAAGAGCCTCCTGCTATGGCACATTGCTACTGATCTCTGCTGTTCCAAAACAAATGACCGATCCGACGAACAACGCCAATTCTGCAAGACCATTTCGGACTACATGGTATACCTCCTCGTGCTGAATCCTATAATGGTGACTCCGAAGGCTGGTTCCTACCCACAAATAATGCGGGACACCTGTGCAGAAGCTCAGAGATTTTTTAAAGGGAGATCAGTAAGAGATCACCAGCAAGCCTGCGAAATGATCCTAGCTGTGAAAACTGATGATGAAATCAAACCTGCTGTCCTGAAAGGGGACGCAAGCAAATCTGTGTTGTTTGAAGCAAGCAGGCTTGCGAAGCAGCTGTCAAATTTATTCAAAGAGGAAGAAAAGCAATGGGAGGTGATGAGCCGAGTGTGGGTGGAACTTTTGTCCTATGCTGCAATCAACTGTGAAGCAGCGGTCCATGCACAGTATGGATACTGCCGTGGAGAACTCCTTACATCTGTTTGGTTATTGATGAATCGCTTGGGTTTGGGTGAGCAGTTCCACGATGAACCTGCAGCCTGGACTAGATACAAATTGGTTGTGAAATAGTAGAGAAGGAAGATTGGAAATAGGGATAGTAATCGCTAGGTAGGTCGGATTTGCGTGCTGGGTGTGTGTTTGTTTGCTTTGCCTTTGTCAAAAAAACAATCTCGTTCTTGTGTTTGTTGTCCCACATCGAGTGTTGGTTGGCTTGCTATCCTCTGTATAAGTCCTACGCCTATGCCGCGGTCTCGGGCTGTTGCTTTGGGTTAGATTTGTCACCCTCGAGTCGTGCGATTTACTGGTTGGCTGTGTATGTATTTGCTCTAAATTTGTGTATATTTTTCCTTCATGAGTAGGATGACCTGTGTATGTATTTGCTCTAAATTTGTGTATATTTTTCCTTCATGAGTAGGATGCTTCATGAGTAGGATGACCCTTCTCATTGTAGTGACCCTTCTCATTCTATGTTCGATGAGTCGAGGTAATGACTTTAATCATGAGTGGTAGTGATTCTTCTCATTCTATGTTCGGTACAAGAGAATGAAATAAAATAGAATGATTATTCACATTTTTATTTTTATTCTTTTGTTTGGTAGCATTATTTAAAGATAGAATGATCATTTTCACATTTTGTTATAATGACCATTCTCTATTTCAAGAGTGAAAATGGAATTATTTAACTTTGTGTATATTTTTCCTTCATGAGTAAGATGAGTCGAAGTAATGACTTCAATCATGAGTGGCCGTGACCCTTCTCATGCTATGTTTGGTATAAGGGAATGGAATAGAATAGAATAATCATTCACACTTTTATTCTCATTCTTTTGTTTGGTACCATTATTTAAAGGTAGAATGATCATTTTCACATTTTATTAGAATGATCATTCCCTATTTCAAAAGTAGGAATGGTCATTTCATTCCCACATAAAACAACATAAAACAAAACTTAGTAAGATTTTTGTTATCAAATTTCTTTTAAAAAATATAAAACATGTTTGGTAATTATTTTTTTGATTTTAAAAATTAAAATTTAAAATTTAAAAAAAAATTAAAATATTGAAAATTCATAAAAATATAATAATTAAACCACCGCTGCTGCCACCGCCGCTGCCACCACCACCACCATTATAAATGCTTAATAATATTTAATAATTAAATAATATATATTATTAATATTTTACATAGATATAATATTAAATTTTCATATCATACACAAATTTCATTCCATTCTATTCTAGCATTGTTTATTGGTCTTACCAAATAAGGGAATGAGAATGACTATTCCTTTTCGTTCCATTCCTATTCCAATTTTATTCCTTTGTACCAAATATAGCCTCATTGTTTAGATTGTTACCCCTCAAGAGTTTAATTATATCTCAATTCTGATTCTGCACTTTTTTTTTTTGTTTTAAGTTTTTCTTAAATGTTTTTTATTCCAGGACTTGCTGAAAATACTGCTTTGCAAAAACACGTTTGGTCAACTTAAATAAGGCAAAAGTTACTAGGGCTGTAAACGAACCAAACTAAACCAAATAGTGAATTGTTCAAGTTTGATTTATTTAACTTTTGAGTCCATCTCCAACAAACTCTAATCAAGCCGTAACTTAATTTTTTTTAAATGTATTTAAGTTGGTTGATCCGATTTCAAATTGTACTCATAAACTTAACCAGTTCAAGCTAAGCTCATGAGCTAAGTTCATAAAGTAATGGACTTTGACAATATTGGATAATTCATGGGGATGGATGGAGACGGGTCAAGTAGTCTTCCACCGACTCAACGGATGAACAGAAGTGCGCAAACAGTGCAAGAGTTGATTCACATAAACTTCCAGTGAAATCTAGACTTAAACAGGATAAAATTTGGAGTCAAGAGATTTGATCATCAAATTGATTCAAAGGCCAAAATGAAAATCTTTACATTTATAGTTTGTTTAATTGTAGCATTTTGTGAAGGGAAATGAAAGGAAAATAAAATAAAATAATTTTACTTGTCCATTTTCTTTTGTAGGTAGTCAAACAATTTTTTGAGAAAATGTCATTTCATTTTCTTCATATATATATATATAGACATTATTCAGATGAAGCAGAGAATATCATAAAATATTATAGAATAGTTAATTAATAATAGGGCAAATTACACCAACCTCTCTTGACTTCTGGCCTAAATACGAAAAGCTACGTATAATTTTCAAAAATTACAAATTCCTCCTTTGTAGTTAAAACTTAGTAACAGATTACAATATGATGATACAAGCATATTAGTTTAATGTGTTGACAATTTTACATTTGAAAATAAACTTTCACGAACCTTACTGCATTAAAGTTTATTTTTATGGTAGTCCGCTAAGGGTTGGGGGTAGGGGGATGGGGTTGGTGGAGAGAGAGAGAGAGAGCCATTGTCTTTCTTTGTTTGAGAGAGAGTAATGGCCATATTACCAAGACAGTGAAGAGAGAAAAATAACTAATTTTATTTCGGTTGAACCTTGACACTAGTTTAGCAAAAAAAAATAGGTAATAAAGTAATTTTACTGACTAACTTTGGCAAGGCGTTATTTGTAATTTTTAAAAACCAAATGTTAGCTTTTTTTTATTTAAACCAAAGGTTAAGTAAGGCTGGTGTAATTAACCCTTAATAATATTGACGTATCGAAGTCTCATTAAGTACACTCCATTGGTGGATACAAACACACTGATTTCTACAATGAACTTGATCCTCTCTTAGGAGCTCCCTTACTGTAGGTACATTTGTTTATCTGGAAGCGGAACAATTATCCTATCAATAAATGTGCCCGACCTATAAAAAAACAGGTATACTATCCAAGTGTGGAACCTAGTATCCAATATATCTTCTGCCATTTGACCTATGAAATAATTTTTCCTAAAAATGTATATGTAGACCTACCTAGTATTTTATTTATTAAATAAATTACTCTTTTTTTATTTTTGTGGTCAAGAGTTTATCCTTGTTAGTTGCTCAAAGTAAACAAAAAAAAAAAAAAAAGAAGAAGGGGTTCCAAAAGAGCCCACAGCTGTGAAACAGCATTAGCGGCCCAATCGTATTGCCAACAAGCCCACCAAACAATTACTGTTGAAATTAACTACAGTGATAGCCGCACAACGTTTACGTAATGTGACAATTCAGTTAAATTTCGGCACTTGTGATTTTTTTTTCTTAGCAGAATATTAAGCTTGAAAAGTACTAACTCCTACCACTAAGATTTAAGCTTTACAGTTAGGGACTCGCCAAATACAGAGAGGGTGACAACTTTGACGAAGGCCTTAGCTTTGTCAAACAATTAAGCACTTCTTGTATGCCAAAAAGCGTTCTTCGTAGGCCACAAAGCCCCAGTGCAGTTATATTAGTCATCAACATCAAAGCATTCTTCTACTTCTACAAAATCTGGGATGTTCTTTCACAAATGTAACATTCTCCTCGAGCTTGCTTAGCCAAAAAAAAAAAAAACACATTCTCCTCGAGCTTGCATGAAATCAGTTTATAGTTATTCTCACTTTCGTGGATTTTAGATATAAATTAAACGCACACAGTTTGATATGAATAAAATTTGAGGTTTTGTCAGAAAGTTTCTAATTAACACGGTATGAAAAAGATACGTCTCATAGATGATAAAAGAACCTCCAAGTACAGACACATTATTAAGCAAAGGTTGCCCTTTCTTTTGCATCATCAAGTGCATGCTCAACCTAGAGAAATCAACACTCCATTTCTCTAGTTTCATTGCAAGTATTACCCCTCCCACTTTATTTAATTCTCATTATTACCTTCACAACTAAAATCATATGCCTACACTCTTAAGTCACTGCCCTGGTTCCCATTGTTCTCTCCATTAATATTTCCTTCAAACTTGATATACTTGTACCACTTTGCGCATATGATATACACCACAAAATCAGCCGTCGTCAAGGTCGCCAGGAGGAAGTAAAACCTGTCCAGGTGACCCCTATTAAGATTTCCGGGGATCCATCCAGGCATTTTATCTTCAGTAGAGATTTTCATGACAATGGTCACTAGCAAACTACTAACATAGTTTCCTAGCGATATAGATGTCATGCAAAGTGCGCTTCCAAAGCTCTTTAATCCATCCGGTGCCTGCCCATTAAAGAACTCCAATTGACCCACATACATGAAAACCTCGGATGCTCCAATAAGTACATATTGTGGGACTTGCCAAAAAATGCTCAAAGAACTCGAACCATCACAACCGGTGCAGGTTTTTTGTGCATACTGTAGCCTAAAATGTTCAACAATGCCAGCTGCAACCATTGCTACTATAGCTATAACAAGGCCAATCCCCATTCTTTGGAGTTCAGTCAGGCCTCTAGGACTAGACTTTCGTAGCCTGGCAACCAGGGGATCAAGAACTCGCCTGTAAATGAAAATGAAAGCTGCAACGCTGAGGATGTCAAAGCTAGACATGCTTGCTGGAGGGATGTGGAAGCTCGATATTGTGGTTTTCATGGCCGCACCTTGCTCGACAAATAGAGAAGCCATTTGGGTGAAGACTACTGAATATAGAATTGTGCATAACCAAATTGGTAGAAGTCTAAGAATGCATTTCACTTCTTCAACTTGTGTCACGGGGCAGAGCCGCCAAGGATCCTGACATTCCTTGTCCTGTAGATACTCCTTCGATGTGATAATCGCTGCTCTATCCAGGAATCTGTAGATATACAATGATTAGTGTGAAGACTAAATATTATAGCATTATTCTAATTGAATTTCAATTCACTAATTGTAGTGAAAAATGAAAAATTGAATTGTTAGTGCAATAAGTATGAAGTTGGACCAATGTGCATGGCAAAAACTCTTTCTTTCTTTGTTTTTCTTAATTTCCAAGTGCAGATTATATTCACAAGCCTTGGTATTACTTATAAAGAGATAAATATTAATCTACACTGTAGGTTTAACGCTGAACTTACTTAAATCCATGGGTATGAATTATTTTTCTGCCCCCGTTATTTGAACATTCCTTTTCTTCCCCTGCATATAGATCCTCTCCACTTGGTGGCATCTCAACCTTCCATTTTCTGGCTGCAGCAATCACAACTTGAGAGACTCTGGAGAGAGGATTGCCTCTAGGTATGAAGTGCCTGTACCTAGGGGTCCCAACAAGAAACAAGATCAATGCCAAAGCAGCAGAGCCAGCAGATGCCCAAAAACCAAGTGCCCACATCCCTTCATCCTCAAAGTAGCCCAGTACGGTGTTTGAAAAGAGGGACCCAAGGTTCAAAGCCAAGTAGAAGTAGCTAAAGAAGGACACCTTGGAGTGCCCTTCCGTAGGGTCCTCTTCATCAAATTGGTCAGCCCCAAATGTTGCAATGTTGGGTTGGTACCCTCCATTTCCGAGGGCAACCAGGTAAATGGACAGGTAGAACAACGCGATCTGGAAGCTCGAGTGGGATCCACATGGAGTTTGTTCATCACCGCAGCCAGCTGGTTTGACCAAGAAAATGTACGAGGATAGTGATAACGACACCAAACCCTGTCACCAAGCACATTCGTGTAAATACAAGAACACTTTTTTCTATTAAACTTGGCGTTTTGAAATTTTACAGTACTGATATATATAAGAAATGACTATATGATGACTTACAATGACAAAGATGGCCTGAAAGATAGCACAAGTTTTGTATCTTCCCCAATAAGAGTCACTGAGGAAGGCACCAAGAAGGGAGAAGATATACACTGTGCCAGTCCATTTGCTAACATTGTTTGCAGCTTCAGCATTGTCTTGGCCTATCACTCTTGTAAGAAACAGCACCAAGTTGACTCCTACCCCAAAGAATGCCAGTGTAGCAAGCCCTTGGTTCACTGGTTCATATTTCAATGAAATTAAAACAAATTAGTACACGACAGAGAAGACTCCAAAACCTTATAAATTATGTGAGGCAGTGAGCTTATAATTGAAAAGAAAAAGGCCCCTCAAGGTGGCTTGAATATTCAAAAATTGACACTGTCACATTGTTATGGTAAAAAAATTTGTAAGAATAGAATTTTTCAACAATATATAGTTCTATTAAGGGTTTTGATTGAATCACTTAGATTGTTATTCAAAAATTATCCTTCGAAACGTGCAAGTTAGGAAAAGAAAAAAAAACAAAAAAGCAAATTCAGATACATTTCGAGTTTTAATAAAATGCTGATCAGGAAGAAAATAAAGAAGCCAGACTATATCAGCAAGAAAAAGTATACCTAACCAAGCTAAGAAATGTTAAAAATTAACGAAATTGTAGTGTGTGCTTTGAGACTCACCAAGTATCAGAATTGCAGCAAACCATGATCCAGTTCTTCCTCTGACTGCGGGGCGACCATGTTGATCGACAGTTCCATCAAGGGTGCACATCTCTTGTTCCTTCATAGTTTTCTTCATGCCATCCTGCAAAATGGAAGATGAATTGCTTGCTCAATGTAATTCTTATTTTTTGTAACATATGTGTGAAAGTTGCATTTCACCTGGAGTGTAAAACAGGGGTATCCTATTTCTACTTGCATTTTCCAAGAAAGTTATACAGAAAATGCCACCAAAATAATATTTTGATAGTATTTTTATAATTAAAATTCAACTGGATATATATATATATATATATAATTAGGTTGTTTTAAAGTCAAAAGACCATAATTCAGCCTGTTTTTGCAATCCCGTATTTTTTTTTTTTTCTTTTGTAGCATTACTCTTAGGTTATGACCCTGTATACCCTAGGTTGTGAATTAATCATACCTAATTCTACAAAATATAATCACTTTTGATCTTTAAATTATTATGCAATACGGAAAAATCGTGCAACCTCTGCTAGGCACTATTTAAGTTCATAATGTACACAGAAATAATTTGGTTGTGTATTGACACATTAACATATCCGCTTGTTCATGCCTAGTGTTTTAACTTTACACGGGAGTTCCAAATCCAGGAAAAGGGTTGGGTTAGGTAGCAGATTGCCCGTGTAAAATTTTGTCAGACCCGAACATGGATCTTAATGAGATATGTATACCTTGATATATATATATATATATATTAGAAGTGGTGGTACACATAATGTGTATATTTACAATTCTCACTTACTCCACTAACTTCATACTTTCAAAGTTAATTAAGTTAGATTAAAATTATTATTCTATTTTCTGTGTCAGTAAATAAACAGATTTTTCCAAAATTCAAGCGTTTACTTTTTATATTAGTATTGATATATATATATATATATGTGTGTGTATCAAGATGTGTACGTTACCCCCAGTTCATACTTACGGTACTATTGCTCTCTATTGAAGTGAACAACGGCACGTAATACGCAATTATACTCAAGTGCTAGTCTGAAAAGTTGAAAGAAAAATAGAAAAAAGTGAATCAAAGTTTCAAAAACACAAATATCAATCACTTCTATAAGATTCTCATGCTCACTGATTTGGGTCCCAGGACAGTTTTAATTAGAACCAATCAGTTCTTAAAGGTTTCTTGATTTGCTATAGGCTTAATTACACCAAGACTTTCTTACTTTTTCACTTTACTCCTTTTATTTATAAAATACTACAATTATATCCTCTTACTTTTGTAATTAATTTTTATCTTATCCTTCCGTTTATCTTCTGTTAAAAAAAAAGATGGAATTTTAATTTATACCTAAACTATCTTTTTATTTACCTAAAATACCCTTCTATTACAGAAAAAAATTAATTTAATGACCAAAATAGTAAATGTCATTGATAAAAGGAGAAACCCCAATAGGTCTGTATTCACCAAAATCACAGACTAACTCTCCAAAATTATAAATTTAACACAGATCCAACCCAATTAAAATCTCAAAAATCACAAAATACTTAAAATAGATCTCTCGCTGCCACCACCACTATCTCCTGCCCCTTCACCGCACATGTCCACCATATTTGTTGGGTAAAATGTATTTTAAGTATTTTGTGATTTTTGAGATTTTAATTGGATTGGATTTGTGTTAAATTTGCAATTTTGGAGAGTTAGTCTGTAATATTAGTGAATTCAGATCTATTTAAGTTCCTCCCTCTATTAGTGACATTTACTATTTTGGTCATTAAATTAATTTTTTCTGTAATACAAGGGTTAGAAGGCCATTTTAGACATAAATTAAAATTCTGTCTATTTTTTCTAACAGAAGGCAAACGAAAGGATAAAATGAAAATTAATTGCAAAAGTGAGAGGTATAATTGTAGCATTTTATAGATAAAGTGGGTAAAGTGGGTAAAGTGAAAAAGTACAATAGTTGAGGGAGTTTTAGTGTAATTAACCCTTTGCTATATGAACCAAAACAGCGTGCATGGAACCCCACCAGGATCAGTTAGTTACAAGATGGTGCACATCCAAACATGGCATAAACTGAAACTAATATATGGAAATCCTTTGCCATGCACCCCTAGGAAACATGAACTTTCAGAAGGCGATAATCCAATCCTTCCGATAGATGGAATGAGTTTGAAACCCTCTAATGATGTTGATCACGACGATAATAATACCATTATTGGCCCCTAAAGATTCATTTTATGGTGTTCTCTTGGAGCCATGCGTAGTTGCTAATGAGTAGCTAGCTAGATACAGTTTGTAAAAGTTAAAATGAGAGACAAAAATAATAATTATCAAGACAAAATAAGGGACCTGAATATGTATGTATGGTATCAACTTGCATCAAGGATTTCATTACCCAATAAGTGGAAGAAAGAAATTGAGCTAGCTAGATAGAAAGATGACACATTGGTCTATGCATGAAACGAAGATAGAATCAATGTACTAACCCGTTGAGCAATACTTAAGCAAGCCATTGGTGCTCTCTTACTAGAACAATACCAAAATGCAGAGAGAGAGAGAGAGAGAGTATTTTGGAGGTAGAGAAGAGAAGTGAAAGATGCTATATATAGAGTGTGGCATGGTTAGATGACAACACAAGTAAGGTGAAAGACTCGTTAAGTCCAGTAGAGAGAAAAAAAAACAGGAACTAGTGACAAAGAAATGTGTTGGAAGCAACATATGTTTGGGAAGGAGGAAAAGGAAGCGTGACATGGTTGGATACAGACGTTGATGACCAAATTGATGTCCCTTTCACCCAATAGGGATTGGCTGTGATTAGGCTGTCTTGATACTGACATTTTTGAAACATGCAATTCAAATGGGCTTCTTTATGTTTCTTAATCTTTTCCATGGCACCCGTAATGGTGCATGGTGGGCTTCTTAGTTCTCTCTCTCTCTCTCTCTCTCTCTCTCTCTCCACATATAATTGTATACATTTTTTTTTCTCTCTTTATTTTGGAAACTTTTGTCGGTAATTTAGGCTGTGGATCCCATAACATCACGTCTGCCGCAGCCTTTCGTGGCCTAAATAAAGGTTTATGGAGTAGTCGTAACGTAATTTTTGCTTTCAATAATTAAAAATGAAGGGTTTTTAAGGGTTATACATTCAGAAACAACTATGGATATAGATTACAGGTCATGGACCAGCTGCCCCCAACTTTTTTCTCTGTCTCCTAAATTTTTTGAAAACTCGTGGAAGTGGAAGTTTGAATGGAAAGAAGGACAAAAGAGGTCACTATAGGTAGCCATTCTAGGTGCACTACCACCAACTTGGTTTGATGTTGAAGGCTGCTGATCAGAAAAAGTCAGATTGCAACAAAGATGCTACAATCCTAGTTAATTGAATATATGTATATACGTATATATATATATATATATATAAATAGTGTGGAGGTATTATCCAGCACCTTTGCAAGGGTTTGCCTCCTCTCCAACAGCTTGTGCTCAGTTGAATCCAGCCCTACCATGTCACAAGCTGTACTCGATGGACCATATATGTCTGAAAAAACCAATTTGATCATGAGATGGCCTTAGTTGCCTAATTCATTTGCAATCAAAAACTTTGTACATTGTTGGGTGCATGGACTAGAGAGTAGAGAGCTCAGGTGTTTCATACAATAGTGAAGTGAATCACCACCTACCCTATCAATCTTCTCTCTCCTAAACTTTTGTAAGCCTATGAAAGAGGGGCTGAGGGCCCAAAAATGGGGCAGTCGGTTGAATCAAGAGACTGTTTGAAATGTCACAGATGAGGAAAAATAATTGTATCTGATCATAACCTAACTGGTGGAGGTTCTTCTTCTTCTTCTTCTTCTTCTTCTTATTCTTCTTCTTCTTCTTCTTCCATAGGTAGAACTGGTGGAGGTAGATAAACCTTGAATTTTCACCAATATATAAAATGTGTAAAAACCAGAGATATATACCAAATAAAATTGTCAGCAAAGGTTTATTTTGTAGTCCCTTTGGTCAAGTAATGGTGCTGAGTACATTGCTTAGGGGGTGTTTGGCATGATAGCTTATAAGCTACAAGCTATAAGTTACTTTCAAAATGTCACCTTTAAAAATAGGTTTTCTCAAAAAACGTAGTTAGACATAAGCTGTTTTTTTAAGCTACTCACCCAAACATATTTTAAAAAAATCATAAGCATAAATCATAAGTTACTAAATAAATTACATCTAAACACCCCTTAATCAGTTGGAAAAGCTCATTGAAGTCTGTAGAGTTGGAGACTAAGAAGCTTTAGATCAAATCCAATCCTTGTCATCTTGACTAGGGGCGCCTAATTCATTAGGTAATCTAGACCAAGAAAATCTTTCATGGGAGTCCTGGCCTAAGCTTAATTTGACTTTTGAAGTTTCTTTGTACAAATGTAACTTTCATCCTATATATATTCTGGCTTACAAAGTCATATTTTTGGTTGTTAATAATTCCCAAATTGCGGCTTTAAATCAACTCAAGTTGTAAGTTAGAAAAAAAATTGAGATTCCTAATTAATGATATGTACAACCCTCTTGGTTTCTCTCAAATTTTTAGATGAAGCTATGCTTTGACAGGTCTTGTTTGGTGCCCCACCCCAAGGCATGAAACACGATTTAATAAGGCTTTTAACACAAACAGAAACTTATCTTACATGTGATCTATGTATAATTAACTTCTTATACGCCAAGTAATATGTATATATATGAGTGTAATTTGGTGAAGTCTTTTAACAACATAACCAACACTTAAGCTTATTCATTTTGAAGCGAGGAAGACATTTCTTCTCCATAGTCACACAACTCAAGTAAGATGTTCATTTATACAATGTTTTGGAGATATTGCAAAATATCACAACTCCTCTTAACTTTTGGCTTCTTTTTTTTTTTTTTTTTTTTTGTATAAAGAGATTGATGAGAAAGCAACAATGACAGGCATATAGTGACAAGAAAAAAGGAAATGAAAAGAAAACTGCAAACCAGAAAGATAAAATATAAATTCGTGTAGTATTTATTGCGATTTTTCGTTTTATTTAAGCATCTTTACACCTAATGAGATAAGAATAAACAGAAAGTTGGGTTCTTTCTGTATCGAGCTCACAGAATGATAATGAAACACACCCAATGAGATTAACACGAGGAGTTTATGCAACTTCTTTATAGGATTTAACTTTTATTTTTGTTCTTTTTGGCCCACAAATTTTGTAACATTCCACATAGCACACATGCTTGTAAATAACCTTATGCAGGCACTACAACTTTGCAAATAAGATATGTATTTGCACCACTTTAGAGGGAGAGTGAGAGAATCATATAGTGTTTGCCACTTTCTCATTATATGTAAGTGTTTATAATAGTGGCCAAATCTGATATGATACAACTAAATACTAGCCCTATTAAAATATATGCTATATGAGCTAAAGATAATGAGATCTGAGAAGGAAACTGATGCAGAAAGCTAGCACTAATCTATACACACACTTACATATATACATATGTATATATATATATATATATTACAGTGTAAATTGCTTCTGCCATCCTCTTAACACCCGCCCCCGCCTACCACATTTGTCCCCTATTACAATTATCTTAATCTCCTTCTTCCTCTCTCTTAAAATTACAATTCACTCAAATCTCTTCACTTGCATTTCTTTTTTTTTTTTAGTTTTATTTAACTTTTATTTAGTTTTGTTTCTTTTTTTATTAGTTTTGTTTATTTTTTTTAATCAGTTTTGTTTATTGTTTTTTTCATCAATTTTTTTTGTTTTATTTAATTTTTAACACATGTCAAAACCTCTTATTTCTTTTAAATTATCCTCCCAACCCGACATCCCACCTTTTTATATATTTTCATGTATCTCTTTTTTTTTTTAGTTTTGTTTAATTTTTATTTAGTTTTTTTTCTTTTTTTTATTAGTTTTGTTTTTTTTTTTTTTTTTAATCAGTTTTGTTTATTGTTTTTTTATCAAATTTTTTTTATTTTTTTTGTTTTATTTAATTTTTAACACATGTCAGAACATTCTCCTTTTTTTAAATTACCCTCGCAACTCGACACCCCACTTTTTTATATATTTTCGTGTATCTCTTTTTTTTCAGTTTTGTTTAATTTTTATTTAGTTTTGTTTCTTTTTTTTAATCAGTTTTGTTTATTGTTTTTTCCATCAATTTTCGTTTCTTTTCTTTTTTTGTTTTATTTAATTTTTTACACAAGTCAAAACCTCTCCCTCCCTTTAAATTACCCCCCCTCAACCCTTGACACTTGTCAGAATCGCCTGCTCTCTTTAAATTACTTCCCTTCTAACCCTTGACATATGTCAGAACCTTTTACAAATAATGACTTCCAAAATCTACAACTAAAAAATAAACAAAAGATTAAAAACATATAATAAAAAAAATTTATCCAAAAAAAAATAAAACTGATAAAAAAAGAAATAAAATTGATAAAAATAAATAAATAAAACTGATTAAAATAAAAGAAACAAAATCAATGAAAAAAAAGAAAAGAAACAAAACTAAACCAAAAACCACAAGATTGACAAAAAAAAACTAGGAGCAAGAGAGGGAGGAGGAGAGTGTGTAAGAGAGCATAATAGTAATTATAATAAAAATTTGAGGTGATACCGGGGAGGGACTACGTCAGAAGAGGGGAGAAAAGCAGGTCTCTACAAAGTCAATGTCACTAAAGCTGGATGTGGTCACCTTCTACTTTCAGAAGAAGGAACTTCCAAAATGGTAGGCTAGACTTTTGAGTCCAACTTCACTTTCCTAATGAAAACGAACTTGAAATGCAACAGCTCGTATTCAATTCATGCAATGTTTCAAGATTTGTAAACCTCTGGCCCTCAATATCTCTCAATGTTTCAAGTGCATGGAGAAAATTTAGATGCAGCAAATTGTGAATCAAAATTTTTATATACATTTAAAATATGTTGAATCTATATATACAAATTTTTAACCATGAAAAATTAATTCAGGGGAAGGTTTAATTATGGTTCTTTGAAATTCAGTATAGTAGACGATACAATTGTTACACACTATGTATCGGAAGATTATAGAAATGCCGGAAAAAGAAAAATCATTTGTACTAGTACATGTGTGTAATGTGTTCGTGTTTGTGTATATAGAAAGCAAAAAAACAAAAAACTTGCTTAAAATTCATTCAACCATGTTCAAAATGAAAACGGGTTCAAAATTTCAATTAGAAAGAAATATTGACATTCCTAATTAATGGTATGAAGAACCGTAAGTTTCTCTCAAATTATTGATGAAGTTATGCTTTGACAAGTCTTGTTTGGAACCCCAAGGCATGAAGCACAATATACAGTATTTCATGTAGAAACCCCCAAGGCGTGAAACACAATTTAATAAAGCTTTTAACATGCATAAACATACCTTAACCTTACTTGTGATGTATATATTGTACTTATACATACGTCAAGTAATATATATATATATGAATTTTGGTGAAGCCTTTTGAGAACAAAAGGAACACTTACCCCATTTGTTTTGTACTAAGAATGTCTTCTCCATTGTCACAACTCAAATTGGGTGCTCATCTATAGAATGATTAAGAAATCTTAGAAAATCTTACAAGTTCTTGTTAATAATTGGCTTCGGTTTGGTGTATGAAGAGCTTGATTAGAAAGTAACACCGACATGCAAATATAGTTACAACCAAAAGGAAAAAAAAAAAAGAAGAAGAAGAATAATAAGAAGAAAAATACATGCCCAGAAAATAAAAGTTGGATGAAAACTAATTTAATAATATTATGCAAACATAAAAAAATAATTTGGCGTGGAATTTATCGATATTTCATCCCAACTCACAAAAGAAATATTTATTTAGGCATCTTTACACTTAATCATTATATGAATAAGCAGAAAGTTAGGTTCTTTCTGTATTGAGCTTACACAATAATTACGAGATACCTACGTGGATGGAAATGAGATTAACACGAGAAGTTCATGCTAATTTTTTATATGATTTTATTATTTTATTTGTGCCCCCACAAATTATGTAACATCCCACATAACACACAAACTTAGAAACAATCACAATGCGTGCACTATAACTTTCCAAATAATTTAAACAAATGTAAAGCATATATGCACTATGAGAAAATATTGGCTAAAAGCCATTGTACCATACCACACTGCTAATTTGGTACTACGAGCTAATAAAACAAATACGTAAGCATGTTAAATCCTAA
The DNA here is from genome assembly GCA_033060915.1 of Euryodendron excelsum. NCBI lineage: Eukaryota > Viridiplantae > Streptophyta > Magnoliopsida > Ericales > Pentaphylacaceae > Euryodendron > Euryodendron excelsum. The sequence continues at coordinate 72,425,381 of CM065377.1, read as the reverse complement.
TCATATGAATGCTACATTAATTGACAAGTAATTTGAAAAAATGTCCAAATTATTATAAGGTTGATGTGTCAAAACTTATAACAAATGTAATAACAGCACAATTTCATTAACTTATTGTAATGAATCTACAAAATAATATGGTACAACGATTATACTAAATATTTTCTCACAAGTTGAGAGAGAGAGAGAGAGAGAGAGGATGGCCTAGTGTTTGCCACACTTTCTTTTGGTATTTATAATAGTGGCAAAATATCATATGTTTGGACAAAATATTAGTCACTACTGAAATATGAGTTAGCTTTACGAACAAAAGATATTGAAATCCGAAAAAGGAAAAGTGATGTAGAAAGCTGGTGCTAATCTCTAGATACATATATATAGATATATACATACATATAGTTACGTTTTCGGAGGGGCTAAGCCAAAGAAAAGTTCAAGAGAAGAGGGATCAAACCCTCAACCTCCCCCAGAAAAGCCAAAAATCCACATCAAGTAGGCTAGTTCATGTCAGTAAAGTTGGAAGTCATCACCTCTCACTTTCGGAAGAAGAAAAATCCAAAATGGTAGGTCAGACTTTTGAGACCAACTTCATTTTCCAAGTGAAAGGGAACTTGAAAAGCAACAGCTCGTATTCAATTCACCCACGGCTTATCAAAACAAACACCTAATACATAAAACGAGTGAACTATACAAACATTTAATAATAAGCAAAACCTAATATCTTATATAATATTGTGAAGATCGAGAAGAGTGGGTAGTGCTTATCATCTGGCAGCCACCATGTCTGCAAATTGCATGAATTCTTCTCTTTTAATTTTCCATGATGGGATAAACACTCATTGACCCTAGAATAGGGATTAAACAGATCAGTCTCTCAAGTTATAATTAGGGTTAAGACTGTAAGTGATATTCTTTGAAGATAAGAAGCCGTAAACCTTTGAAACACTTTGAAAAACTGATTGGTACTTTTGAAAACAACTAGTTACCATATTTTGTTTGTGTTTCTTAAAATGTTTTCAAGGGTTTTGCTTATTTTTTGCAACTTTTTATATTTTTAGAGTTTCTTAATTAACGACCGACGCGACCCTGCAAAATAAGGGTGTTTCAAAAATGACGTGTTCTTGCGTGCTTGTTATGATCTCTTCTTTTAGACTTTTTAAAATTTTGTACTGATTTTTATTTTGCCTTCTAACAAGTTTAGTTAGGTGAAAGAACTTCGAATAGAAAATGGGTTGCATTCCACAAATGTAACCACAAATGGGTGCCTTTCAACACTTACAGTTAGCATGTAAACTACAAACTTCAAAAGAAAGTGAAGCTGCGTTCCCTTTTCTCCTTTTTTTTTTTTTTTTTTCGGTGAATAGGTATATTTATAAAATAAAAAAATTTCCAGTAGAAAAAAAAGAAATAGAAATAGAAATATATATATATATATATAAACTACAAACTTGAGAAGAAAGTGAAGCTACATTCCTTTCTCTTTTTTTTTTTTTTTTTTGGTGAATAGGTATATTTATAAAATAAAATAAAAAGTCCCGTAAAAAAAAGAAATAGAAATATATATATATACATATAGGTATATAAGTAATTTTATTTTCCTAAGAGAGCGTGAGGTTTGTTAAAGTTGATGGGTGAATCCTGTTCCAACAAATTGGTCAAGCATTGCCTACAAAATGTTGCATATATGCACGGAGAAGGCAATTCCATTTTCCTTTCATTAGTAATTCGGGATTTGCCACTTTGCAATGAGTCAAGAACATGTCTGTTACAATGTCAATTATCTGTCTATGTCAATAACCATCATACATGGGGTCTCTGCCCAGCTGTTTGCCTCATCTTTAGCAGGCCATGCAGCTTTCTCTGATTCATTTCCATCTCTCTCTCTCACACATAAAAAAACTAAAGGTGAAGCCAAAAAAATTATAGGTGAAGACAAAATAGTTTCAAAAGGAGTTTTTTTTTTTTTTTTTTTAAATCTCGTGTTTGAGAATTTAAACTCATGACACCTAAATCACAATAGAGTAACTCACGCTTAATCCCAAGCCCAAATGGCAACATTCAAAGTGTAACCAGATACAGAAAGGACTTCAAATGATGCTCATCTAAAACAAGAGGATACTGACCCTCTTGAGCACTATTTCTTTCTGAGAAGCAAATTCAATTCCAGCCAGGGTTCAAAATGTGAACAAACGTAAATAGAAACACATTTAGCCCCATCATCAACATGGAATTTGGGCCAAGCAGACAAATACACAGCTTGAATTCCACTGATCTTCATCACTTAATGCCACATGAATAGCTAATGTATAGATATTAATTCTTTGATGTAGCAGTCAATGGAGGCTCCCATCTATATGCTGAAAACCACAATGGATAAGTTCTACAACCAAGTTCCATGCCAAAATTACAGGGACTGAAGAGAAATAGCTATAGCAAAGGGGCATTAATTAGCAACTAATCTACTTATTTTTTCTACTATAAGAGCTCTATACATTTCTGTGTATGGAACTAGTTTCTCTACAAACAGGAGTGGCTACTGAAGTAACCATCACCATACTAAAATTTTCCCCCACAGGAATCTCTTCCAGCCTTTAGCAGTGAGTTGACCTCCTTTTGACGAACGAAGCAGAGATTGGGATTCCCACCATTAGATCATTTGCTAATTGCGCCAGCTGTTTTGTTTCTTTGCCTCGAAGGAGGCTCCATCGTTGAGCTTGTCTTGGGCATCAGTTTCCATTCCGAGTTTGGAGAGGGCAAGGGCCTGCACGTAGAAGGAAGTAGGCCACTCAGGCAAGCACACCTGAGCCTGCAAGGGCCTTTTTCATGTGTAGTTTTGACATAGACAAATTAGCTGTGATCCAAAGCCCAGAGAGATAAGAAAAGGATTAGATTAGCAGTGGTCAAAATAGTCTAAAGTAAAGATTGGTGGCTAGAGATCTTTGGTCCTCAATTCTATATATATTTGGTCAAGAGTGGGCATTCCCTGCGAATGTGATAGACCTCATCCAATCCTAAAGGGGGGCTAGAGTGGGGATAAGACTGATAGGGACTTGGTTTTTGCCTTTAGCCTTGATGTGAATTATTTCAGAGAACGCTATCGGAGGACTCTCGATGGGGTATATGTAAATTCTAAAGGGGGCCTAGAGTGGGGATAAGACTGATAGGGACTTGGTTTTTGCCTTTAGCCTTAATGTGAATTATTTCAGAGAACGCTATCGGAGGACTCTCGATGGGGTATATGTAAATTGAAGAGTAGAATTTTGTCTCTTTTGTATCGTTGGTTCTCAGGTAGAGTTGATCTGTTCTTGAACCAATTTTTAATTTTGTAGTCTCTTGAGTGAAGATTGGACGTAAGATCTTAGAGGTGTTCTTGGGTAGCATTCTCTTGGTGCCTTCCTATTTATATAGATCGTTCGCTTACTAAAGAAAATAGTTATGGTCAAAATCTAGATAAGAGTTATAGGATATAAACTCTTGGTCTATCATAAGCCATTTTGACTCAATTCTTCAATGGAGTTGCAATGAATTTCTTCATAATCTGAAGTAGAATCGGATTCAGAGCAGTCCATTTTTAATCAAATTATAGTTTCCTGATAAAATTTTGGGTTTCCTCTTGTATGAAGTTCAAAGATACAAATGTGCATCTGCACATCCTGACACATACACCTGAACAAAACAGCTTGGTGATCTTTCCCCAGTATGCAAAAGTCGCTTGTCTTGTCCTGTGATTAATGGTCCCAGAATCCATGGAGCATAAAATGAAGTAATACAAAACTGCAGAAGATTGATCTTTTGTCATTTGATTCACCCTTATGCGAATTTTGTAGTTTTGGATCTCTTAATAACTAAATTCCAGTCACAATCAAAATATTATTACTTACCCACAATAGGGATATAAAATCAAATAAGCATACTCTACTAATATGTATATATACATTTATATTGAAACCTAAAACTTGTATTCCCAAAACGGAGAGGAGAAGATTTTTTAAACCTAATTTTCTCTCAAAAAAATAATTCCTCTCCAAAGTATAACTCGTGAGAGCGCAACTCTTCAGCTGTATCACCAAATTTAGTTGGGAAAAAGATCTAGCTTACTTTAATATTCTAAAAATAGTGAATTACACACTTTATTACATACAATTTTCTCTCGTTGTCCATCTATTAGAATTTCAATAGTTTCTGTTCTATCTTATTCAGTTATGGACATCCCATATCAACCCATTTTGGAATACAAACTCCGATGATCATGGAGAGGAGTCACAGTTCATGTTTATTATCTATAGATAATTATATGGGGGTGTATGCATACAATGGCACTAGCATTCCTTCACTCAAGCACAACCTTAACAACTGTGATGGTTCTTGTGTTTGATGCCTATGCAGAACTACAAACACTGCACTACCATGTCATAATTTCAGCTCATATCACTTCTGCCACTTCATTTAAAAAAATACTCTAGCTTAAATCAATTCAACCAGTTATACGGATACTGCCAAGAATCTATTAAAAAAACAAAAACAGATGCTGCCGAGCAAATCAAATTATAATGTAACAAGTTTGCATGCTCACCCTTATCACATATGGGTAAGCTACTAAGCTCGTAAGAAGGCTATCACATTTCACAGATACATTAGATCATCCTCCAACATGGAAATGAACTTATGCTAATAGCAGGCCGCAGAGAGAGAGAGAGAGAGACTTTGAACACTCCAGTTAGAGCAAACATTAAAAAATAAACACCGGACTTTACATGAGTTCAAGAATCCAACATTTAGAAGATTCGTCTAAAGATTTTAATTTTCTTCTGTTCTGCTTATATAACAAACTGAAAGAACCTGAAGTGAAAATAAAGCCCTTTTTTCACCTTCTCTTTATTATCACATGAAACAAACCCCTAATGCTGATATCACAGTTTGAAATTTTGAAAAGATTTAACTCGAACCCCAGATTGGAATGTCCATTGGTGCTCAATAAAAGCCCAAAATAAAGCTTCAAGTTGGATAATCCTTGAAATTCAAATTTGAGGATTCAGCAAACTTTTGACTCAGCATCCAATTCCAGACTATATTACTGAGTTGAAACCTTGAAAGAGGAGCCAAAAATATGCTATAGCTGTTACCTAATTAGTCATTTTAGGAAAAAGATGTTTTATTTTCTCAGTAATTGTTACACTATTGAAAAGAGCTTTATACCAATATGCAATAGAAGAATAGAGCACCCAACAAACACATCACACGTATTGCCACATGGACATGCGGAAAGATGTCTCTTATTTGAAGAAACACTTGATTCATAAGAGCTTCCCTAGACTCTTTACGTTATGGAGCTTCAATTCCTCCAACTCAATATTGGAACTTTATCCCTAACACCCTTCCCCCCCCCCCCCCCCCCCCCCCAACACCAAAAAAAAATAAAATAAAAGAAAAGAAGCCCAAAAAATAACTAAATGAATACACATGAACAAAACAAAAACATTATGCCTCCAGAGCATAAACAACTAGATATGCACTTTACGCAATCCCCACCAAAAGAATGATTTTTTTTTTCTTCTTTGTGTGCTTTTTTGTGTGTGTGTTTGGGGGGGGGGGGGGGGGGGCGGAGGTGGGGAGGGGTGGGGTTTGGTGTTGACAAGAAAATGGATACAAAGGTAGAAGATCAGATTTAGACATAAAGACTGAAGATGTAAAAGAAGGTCAAAGAAGTTCAGGACAGGATTGGAGGAGGAGGATGAATATTACAACAGAAACAGGAAGCCGACCTAGGAAGCATGGACACTCCATTAGAGGAGCTGTACCCGTGTCAAATACCGACACACGTGGGACACTCACTGGACGCTCCATTTTACGTGCCTGGTTTTTTTTTTCTTTTTAAATCGAACACTCCATGGACACGGCTTGGACACGCGCGTCCCATTTTGGACACTTTAGGGACAAAGCGGGGCTCAATTATAAATTTCAACACTAAAAAATGGGGTTCATTTTGTAAATAAGAATACTTTAAAATCTGAAAATAAAGAAAAGAGGGCAGATCTTTGTCAAGCTAAAAAGATCGAGAGAGAGAGAGAGACAGAAAAGCCCTAGTTTGTTGGATCGAAGAAGAAGAAGAAGAAAAATTCGTGGTTAATTTGGTTTGTGTGTTCTTTATGAATTTTATATTAGATGATGATAGATGGTTGATAACACGTAATGACATTTTAATGTTTTGGTAGTTTATGACTTTATAATCTTATGTATTGATGGAACAACTTTTTTATTTATTGCCGATTAATAAGTGAAATATGTTGTTTTTTAATTTTAATTGATATTATCTTGTATAGTTTTCACTTTTTTTGTAAAATATATATATGACATATAAAAAAATATAAAAATATATTTTTGTGCCGTGTTCTTGCTGTGTCATGCAGTCTACAAATATTGGAAAGGAGATCATGCAGCTGCACACAGAGCTAATGGAGCAGAACCCAGGCAAGTTTTGCCAAGTATGCTAGGTGGAAAGGCACCCAACATAAACTCATCCTAGCTAAGACGTACGGATACTTCTAAGAAGATGTCATGTCTCTATTAGATATGACACTCATTGGACAATTCTACATAAGACTCGTGTCCTAGCTAAGAAGCACGGATACGATAACTAGGATCTTTCATGTTAATGCACTTCAAATGTATAACTACATATTTAGGCTACAGTCCACATAGAAAGGAAGGCATTGAGGATAGTGTTGTGGCTAGGCTCATTACGGAGGGCGGAGGGAGAGATGATTCCTGTAGTATTTCCATCAAATGAGGTGGCGGCGGATGTGCATACCCTCTATTAAGTCACCACTTGACCTAAAAGCTTAAGTTGTCAAGTAAAGGCCCCAACAATACATATCAAGCTCTGAAACACCCTCCCTCACTTGCAAGCCTGCCTTGCTCGTGGAGGCAACATACAAAGATAGAAGGAAACAAATGCAATCGGGGAACAAATACTAATGAAGAGACTTGAACTCAAGACCTCTCACCAACCAGAGCTCTCATACCATGTTAAGTCATCACTTGACCTAAAAGCTTAAGCTGTTAAATACAAATATATACACGTCCCTAATACCATCTCTAAAGGGGGAAACGCCATCTAGCGATGCAACAAGAAGAAATTAGTGAAGAAAATAAAAAGTCCAAAGGGAGCTAAAGATAAGCAATATGGTTAACATGTCGGGCAGAAGCTCGTGTTTAAGGAAACCGCCAAACGTGTTTACCTATGTTTTGGGTGTGTGAGGTTTCTTCTTTTTTATCCTAGACTCTGGAATTGTGAGAAAATCTTAAATGGTTAAGATTAAATTTTGTTTTCTCTTTGTCACCTTTTAGGTGATCTTTGTGAGATTTGTGCGAGTCGTTTTTTCTAAGAGTCTCCTCCCTTTGAGAGCCTGTGAGCCTTCAAGGATGTGTCCCGATTTTCTTTTTAATATTCTATTTGTTCAAGAAACCCATATTCAGACTCAAATTTTTTTAGGAACACACCTAGCCCATTTTAAGAATCTCTCTCTTCAAAGTGGAAAATTTCTTCAGAGTGAATCAATGTACAAAAAGGTAGACTGACTCGGGTGGTATTTTTTCCCTTAGGCGAAGAGGAATTTATCACAGTACCCCAACCTAACACTAGGCAAGATACTAATTGTATGTCTTATTTGTTATACTGACAAAGCTTATCCACTCTTACCATAAGCTAATTATATTACCATATGGATTTTACAAGGATAGGACTACAACATGATTATAGAGAAGAAAATTGAAGAAGAATCTTAAAAGAATGGCGAACAATAGAGATGGTATTTGTGATATTGTAATACAATGTATAGTACATGGCTTAGAGGGATATGCTTTCCGCTCAAAAGGTCCAGCAGAACAGTTCCATAACTGTACACCACACTCTCTGGAATGACCCTACCTGCAAAAAAAGTCAGCATCCAAATCATATGGACTGAATACAAGTTCTTAAATCTTGACTAACACTTGTAACATTTCAAGTAATTGAATCAGAAAAGGCATCACTTTAATTAACTAAACAAGCTAGGGACAAAATTTATTAGTTAAAGAGAAACTATAGCCAGAGCTGATAGCTTATGAGGACATTGAAAGGAACCCTAAAACATTATGATTATAACAAACACTTTTCAGTTTTCACCAAGTCCTATAATCCTCACAATTTTACAGCATCTAATTCCAGTCAAGGCCAAGTGATTATGGATATGGCAGAAAACTCTGAAAGCCGCAAATAAGCTGAGTTGAGCTTAGTATTAGGATGTTCGAGCTTGGTTTGGTGGAAACTTGATCAAGCATAACTGAAGCATTCACTTCAAACCCAGCTAATTCAGTAATTTATACATCCACTTCTCAATTCTTTGTCAATATTCTTACTAGCCTTATATTTATCGCAGAGTACTTACTTCAAGGCAAGTTTCATAAATGTGTATCACTACAACTGCATGGAACATTGCCCATGAGCCAAGTTGACCTGAGCTTGGTGTTGAATTTTGGCTTATTTGTCAAATAAAGAACTTGCACAAAGATATGCAAAGTCAGTGGATGTGACCAATGCCTCAATTTCCCCATTAGAGCCACATTATGGGGGATTACTTCGATGGAAACTGGTTGAATCAACTTCAAACAGCATGAATCTTGGGAAAAGAACAGGACTTTGGTTTTTGCAATACTTGGGGCTTTCTTGAAATATGAAAAAGGCATGGCGATCTATGTTACCTGAACTCTGGTACATGTGTCATATGCGGGTATGTATCTAAGCGTCGGATTCATCTTATTCTCATGTCCAAGGACACTCAAACACGGCTAGATTTTATATTTTTTAAGTACTTCTTTTATTTATTTAAGGTAAAATAGTGTTTACAAACTAAAATATAGCATTTTATGTATAAAATAGAAGGCTTAAGCAAAGTATATAGTTGACTCAATTGTTTATACATACTTCTTGGATGCATGTCCAGCTAGCCATATCGGACACATATTTCATACCCTTGTCCGAGAATCGAGTGTTCGACACGAGTATTTCATAAATTTAGAAAAGTCTAGATAACATAAATGGTGATATTGTTAGCTGTAAAGAACTTACCATACACCCTAACATACCCACTTAAGGTATTGTAAATTTCCCTTCTCGACAAAATGAATGCTTAAGAAGAATATTGTGACCTCTCGGTGCTATGTGGGGTGAGATGCCACACGCAACTTCTATGGATACTAAAAAATCACAAACCAAGAATTGTAACTCCTCTTCTTCTACTGAGGTAAGACACCTTAATTTATCTTTCTTCTACTTTATTCTTGACCTAGGTAACACATATGCACCTAGCCAAGTACTAGGGCAGCATGTCCGCCTCAACATGTCAGACATGATACTCATTGGACACTTGTCGACACGTATTGGACCCACACGTGTCCTATTATTTTTTAAAATATTTCATTTTGACAAATGCAAGACACATCTATAGCTAGGACACAAGTAAAACACAACAAGGGCTTGCAAAAGTTTGAAAAACAAAATAGGCCAGATATTAATTTTTTTTCTTCTAAAAAAGTATGGGTTTAAAATATAGCGGACAATCTAGTGGAACAAAGTCCCCTCTCCCCACTCTCCCCCACCACCCCAAATGTTTTCTAAAATAAAGAGAGAAAAGAGACAAAGGAAGGAAAAACAAAAAGAAGAGGACAATGACAAGGCTCAAGGGAGATGACCAGACCACTCGAGCCACCTAAGCTGGGGTGGCTGAAAACCCCGTAGTTCTTAAACCTCCTCCTCCCTTATTTTTCATCTCTCTTTTCCCATTTAATTTTTTTAAACCCTAAACCTTACCTATGTCATATTTGTTCCCAAATATTTAGGAAAGTATGTGTTCCCAATTATTTTCCAACGTATAAACACACAAAATGAATTTATTGATTTTAAATGCACGTGTATGTGTGGCCGTGTTTGTTGCAGTGTCCCTGCCCTTTCCATGACCTGAGTATTTGAGAGTTGCTATGTAGGCGCATCCATATTCTGCAATGTCCATGTCTGTGCTTCTTAGCTTTTAAACGTGTCAATATGCCAAACACATTAGGACTTCCAAACCCACTTTGACCCACTCTTATTTGATCAAAGGCAATGTATTTGTTTTCAAAAGGAAGTTCGTGTCAAATCATTACCTCTATTTTCATATAGTTGAATCTTTTCCAAGAAGGATTGTTAAAATACCCACCAGCCAAGTTTTAAATTTTGTGATAGTAGATGACAATCAGGACTAGTTTATTAGCCTTTCAAACAGACAAAACATTTTCTTTGACAGTGAGATGAATTTCTTTGAATTTTGGTCTATTGATGCAGCAGCGCAACCTTTTTCACTCACTCCATTGAGTTTTGGATTTCTGACTAGTCTAGGAAGGCAGTCATCAAAATCCACAGGTAAAGGGCAAGCCTATCTTTGCCCTTTGCTGGAAAGCTGGGCCCAAGAAAATGTACATTTTCATAGGAATACTGCATTTAACTTTTTGGAGGTCATTTTAGCTACTTCATATCCGTAAGAAACCACCATGTAAACGTCCTATACTCCTAGTATAAATCTCACAGTGAACTTATAGTTTACAGTGAGCTCATAGTTACTACTGTAAAGAAATTCTCCTTATTCAATTAAAGCCATGTGTTTAGGCATCTGATGCAGAATGCTAGATTCTATGAGCAATGATGCATTGACACTAATGGCTGCATACTATGATGTCTTTGAAAGAGCAGAGAAAACAGAGGCGGGGAAAAAGTACCAAGGTACTCTAGCAAATAATTTTCCTACAACAGTTAACAGTTTGGATTTCCCAATAAATGTCAGTAGCCTGCAAGTACATTGATTTAATCAGCAAATGAATATCATATCCACATTTTCATAACAAAATCGACCTCAAAACTCCTAACATGTTACAAGTTATCATCATCAGGTCCGTAATGGACTAATACATGACATCATGAATGCTGAAACATAGGCCACAAGATCCCACCATCCAATCATAGAAAGAACTTGGATACAGTAGAAAATTGACACCTTAAGTCAATTTAATATCCTTCTCTAAACCTACACTTTACACTACATATGCCATCATCTTCCAGTCATCACGCCAAAACAAAAAAAAGTGGTTCTAATGGTTACAACAACACCAAAAAAAGCAGCATGCTCAGACCAGATAAAGAAAGTTCTGACAAGCAAATCCCTTAAAAATTAAACTCCTGAACAAACAAAAAGAAAATAAACATCTTTCAGAAATCCAAAATAGAAAGTGAAAACATGTGGATGTACCAGTATGCAAAAACTCTGGTGGAGTATAAGCAAGATTGGTGCTATAACTTTTTCCATCTCGGCTATTTTTCATAAGACCAAAACTAGATAATCGGGGGTCACCATCCTAGCATAATAACAAAAAAAGTTCACTGTAAATGCCAAAAAATATAAATGCAACATGTTTGTTGCTAGATGGAAGAAGTAGACAACTGTGAGCAATGCATTTCAGTAAACCTGAAGAATGAGCTACAACTGTGACAAGGCATAAAATAATTCACATAGGTCATATCAAGATAAAAAAAAATACCACCCATGATCAGTAGAGTAATTGTTAAGTCTTTATGTTCTAATTGTGAATTGCACGTCAGGCCATGTATTCCAGTCAATTCAATATGGAAGGAAACCGATTCCTTGTCCCATCTTTTTGCCACAAAGAATAATATAATAATAAGCAATATAACATTATAGCCACAACACACAAAGCAACCTGATATCTTTTCCCTATTATTTTTCATATATTCCTTTTTCTGTTATTTAAGTAAAAGGCATCACTTAAGAGCACCAAGAAGGGGCAAAAACCAAGAATACTCAATTTTTTATTTCAAATATATTTTAGAAACGGAAATGCTTAAATATAAGCTAATATAAAGCATGTGCCTGTCCAAACATGGTAGGATATCAACACACAGGTATGAAGTATTATACATGTATTACAAAGTAGCAGTAACGCCTATAGATGAGTTCTAGCTAAATGAAACAACACACTACATGTGAGCAGAAAAGAAGGGAGTGGGGAAGACTCAGATATAAGGGAGTCCAAAGCATGATTAGGGATAGTGAAGGGTGGCATTTTTTGGGTAACACCCCCACATCCTTTCTTTCTTGGCTCACTAGTCACTTTCCTTCAAAGGAATCCTCTGCCCTTCCTGCTCTGCATCTTTGTGTCTTCATTCTCGATGAATTTTGTTTCAACGTCTTCAGCAAAATTATATGCTGCATTATACAACCACCAGTGATGCCTCACAATAAAAAGAACGTCAACCCCAATGAAGAACCATAAGACTGAATTACCTAGGATGCCTGTGCCCATAAGAAGTTGCGTAACCACCCAAGACTTTGTCCTATAACTAATGTCGCTCAAACTTTCCTCACAATGAAAGAACATCACCCAACGGAAAACTTTTCACATGAATAATGTAGCCTAAACTTTCCTAAGTCACATAAATATCATAAAGAACTAAAAGTCCTAGACTCATTTCATCTACGCTGCAGAATCACTTACATTACCCTTTATGGCCATCTTGTCAATCTATTGTTTTTCCAATTTCTCCACAAGTTATCTTTGGTATGTGTTCTATGAAACACTAGGCTCAAGCTGCTTGCAATCGTAAATTTTGCTCTTTAAAGTGTGACAAGGTATGGGTCAAAATCTTTTTGACTATGTTGTCAGCTCCAGCTTCTTTGAGCATTTTCTTACGTTCTGTTGGCCCAAAACAATAACCCAAGAGGAGGGGTGAATTGGGTTTGTTAAAAATTAAGGCAATAAAACTAATATGCAAAAGATAAGAATGAATGAAACAATAAATCAAGGCAAGATATGAATGTAAGTCAATCAATGCAATGCAGCAAGCAAGACTACGTAGTGCAGAAAATAAAACAAAAGCAAGAAGATACCGAGATTTTACAGAGGTTCAGCCTTCCTTTGCCTACGTCCTCTCTTCCTTGATTCCGCCAAGGGGATCCTCCACTACGTAAAAGTCATCTTTACATAGCTTGCTGTTTCTTCAAGTACCAGCTCACTTTTTACAGGAGTTTACACCAAACTCTCAAACCCCAAGTGATTTTGTCCAATATTCATTCAAACTTACAAGTGTTTTTGCCTAAGAACACTTAAACTTACAGATTATAACCCAACCCAACAATAAAGAATAAGTTTAATATAATGGGTACACTCTCAAGAAGTAAATGTATCAGTTACAGCTCTATCAATAACCTCATAGTAGAGGAATGAAAGAATATAGCAGTGAAAAGCAGAGAATGTTGGCAAATCTGATGTATGGCCTTTATAATCTTCTATATTGCTGCATAAAAGCTTTAGAGACCTTGTATATATAGTCTTGCATCATATCTAGCCGTTAGAGAGTGAATGGAGTGCATTCAATTTGAATTGAGCTCTGCAGAACGTTCAAAAAAGTTACCGTTACGCTCCAAATTTCTTTCAGGTGTCGACTCCTATATTAGAGTGTCGACACTTGCTGCTTCAGTTCTCTTACCCAACTTCCCTGGAACCATAAGCGTCGAATCTCGTATAAGAATGTTGACACTTACTGCTTCAATTCTCTTCCTCAAGGTCTATCTAGAAGGTATCAGCTCGTATGAAAGGTGTCAGCACCTCTGTTTCTTCAAGCTTTTTCTTTTTAGCTTATCCAAATTGCTTCAGTCACTTCAATAACTTCTTCAATTGATCCAATAAGACTTTCATTACTTCAATTCTTCAAAACTTAGGCACATGGCTTCAAAATCTTCAATAGTTTCTTCAATTGATTCAATAAGGCTTCCAACTCTTTAAAGCTCCTTCTTCAAATAAAGTTGAACATATAGAGGAAACTGAGATCAATCTAATAATTTATTTGTAAGATTTCTCTATCAATCTTTAAGTTCTTAACTCCATCATGTTAAGCTTCCAAAGTTTCTCTTCCTTTCTTTAATGTTTGTTGATCACTATGAGTACCTTCAATTTCTTCGAGAATAAGATTATCTAAATAATCTTCTTGTAAGGTTGACCAACCAATCATTCAATCAACATATTCAACCTCATTTGGTCAAGCTTCCATATTTTAAACTTCAAACCACCTTCTCATGATGATTATTCTTAAACAAGGAATGAGATTGGAATAATAAATAGATTTCTGCACATAAACTAATTTATTAGTAAAACAATATAATGTTTTGTTATCATCAAAATTAAGGCATGGAGTCAACACTTTTCACCGTTGTTCCAACCATGTCCTCATTTGTTAAACAAAAGCATATTCATGTTTGTGTCATTTCAGAACTCCAAGGTATTACTCAAGAGACTTGCTTATTTTTACTTTTATTTCAAAACTTCAGGGTATCACACAAACCTCATTTATTTTCATCTTTGATTTATTTATTTATTTATATATATAAAAATATACTTTGTATATTTGTCATTCTCTTAATATCCTAAATCGTAATATTTTATACGAGTTATATTGTAAGAAAGAAGTTGACTACAGGAATATTGCAGAAAACCTAAGTACGTAGCATATAGATTTTTCAGCAAGGAGCTAGATAACTGTGCATTCAACTGTAACATAGGCAATTCCAAAATCACTCCTACTGTGTCGGCAGCGTGGAATTCATGCATTGGATGTGGAATTGAGCCCACTATTTTACAAATTGTGTTATAAGATGACCTCCAAGCCCAGTTCCAAGGAGTGGATTCCACATTGCCAAACACTCTTTTAAGTATTCACCAAACCTTAGGAGATCATGCATTCACATTTCAAAAAGTTAAAGACAAAACAACTAGTGTACTCCAAATAAGACTAATATTTTTTAGAAATGTCATCATGTTCAAATGCGTACCTCATCGAAAAGAACTCTATAAGCATTTAAATCATGATAGATTTTCCTATTTTCAGCATTGCAATGATCAAGAGCTTGTGCAATATAGCATCAAACTCTCACACGAATTTCCCATGGCAGAGGTTGCTTATCCCCTACAGTAAACAATTAGAACTCAGGCTCACATTATTGAAAGACAGAAAAGAGCAAAACAAGCTTCAGAACAATCCAAACCCAGTAAGAAAACAGAATTTGACAGAATTTGAACCAGCAGCTAGAGTGATCAGGTTCCCTATCTTAAATATGCAAATCAAGCCAAATGACTCAAGAAACAATATTGACAAATAAATATACGTTTTAGCAAAGAATCAACTACGTAAATTATGTACACGTGTGTAACATTCCAGAAATTTTAATTTCCTTTTTACTATCTAACATTCTATGATTAAAAATAAATAAATATATTTCCAAAAAAACTAGAAGTTTAACAGGAACTGAATTCCAGATAGTAATGTAGCATTATTAAAATGAGGCAAAAACTACTAGTTTAAAGAACTAGCCACCTAAAGGGAGGGAGGGGGGATAGGATATAAAGAAACTATGCAGTGCATGCAGCAGAAGCAAATCTCTCTAGAGATGATGTTTCCCAAATTTAGTTGCTTCAAACAATGCAAAGTATTAGGGACTTCCCCAAATTATGTATTTCTTCACATGTCCTATTTCTATACAAAACTTTTTATCTTGCCAAAAATGACAGTTGCGGGTAAAGTTTGTGCATAATCTCGACATAAAATTGTTTAGAAAGAAGATGTGGAGTAGAATTAAACAAGATACCCAAAAGATTAGTTGTTTGTAACTAGGTAGTATTTCATGGAAACATATTTTTTACTATTATATAAAAATACACAGTGGAAACAAAGGTACACGCTTTACAACCTTCCAAATCAGCAAATCCCTATGCCCACTCACCCCACAAAAATAAATATATAATTAAGGTCCAATTATGAAGAACAGTTTAAAAAGCTGGTGCACAAAAATGAATAATGACTTGACAAAGTAATCTTAGTGCAGATATTCTTAATTATAAAATGTTGTTCTATAAAAATATATACACATCTGTTTATATATATTTTTGTAATTTACACAACCTACATGTTCTTTACATAAACAATCAAGAAATATCTAAGTCAATTACAGCCTATATCCGAATAGTGAATCACTTTTAACATATTTCAGACTTTGGGTGTTACAATGTATCAAAAGTTCAAGCCTTAAATGTCTTAGAGTTGCTCTGCTTTAAGTACAAAAGCCCTTAACATTTATCTGATTTTTTTTACAAGTACCATTTAGCCGAATTTTTAAATTATTAAACAAAAAGATTGCAAGCATTTTTATTCATACCTTCACTTTTAAGCAAGGGCTAAAAGTTAGTAGGGAAAAAAAAAGAAAATGGAATATAAATGGGAAGGATGCAAAATTCTCCAATCTAGAAATGAAAACTAAGCACAAGGCAGCAGATTTTTATGAAACTTTCGAACAGATGCCACACTTTGCACACAGAATTTAATTCATAATACAATAAAATAAAGTTTACAGTCTCTCAGATAGGTGTTACAGTGCAGGAAATTATTTTTCAGAGTATTTTCACTAGATCCTCCTATATCTGAAATATCGTGGCAAATCATGGTAGGAATTGATCACAATCAAACATAAGTACGAGAGTCAAAAATAAAAGAACAAAATTGTTGGAAGCAATTTGCAATCTACCCAAACGAGGACAGTGGCATAACTCCTCGTGGAGCAATTAAACTTCAAACAGAAAAAAGAAGGAACCAATAAATACAACAACAGACCCCACTTACGCATGGTGCAAACAGAGATCAACAGTCTCAATCAAAACATCTTGGCACTTGAGCCCTTTAAGCAATTTTTCTTAAGACTAAAACATTATTAAACAATGCATGTGCAAACTCAGTATAGATTGGGATACAAGATCAAATGAAGGACAAACTGAACTACAACTATTAATGAAGATGGAAAGATAATCCTCTTTAAAGCATTAAGAGATGAGCTCTAAATGAAGAGGGAAAGAATATCTTTTAGTTTTAACAAGTTGAAGTCCTGAACCTCAAAGACCCCTATATTTTTTTACTTCAGCAAACAGTAAAGGAGACACAGATGCACAACATTCCAAATTATTTTCCTCTGCTGGCTCATATTATCAAACTACACTTACTTATATCCAATACCAATTGCAAATAACCTGACAAATTCCAACAGCACAAGATGACACATAATAAAGTTTCCACACTATGGAAAGCTGATCCGCCACCTCTTCATTCACCTTACACATGCCAGTGATGCCACAACTATTTGACATTACCTACCCACTACTAACCAAATGGCTAATCAGTAAAGCATTTCTCACCATGGTCCATACGGAAAAGGTAACTATTATAACAAAGAAACCAAACACCTATTGACTGGAAACTATCCCCTTCATAGCCCTACAATTGTTTACAGGAAAAGATCCAACTAAGAATTTTCCATCAGGTTCCTTCATAAAAAACAATGACTCCCCTTTTGACAAATCTGTTTATGTTATAGTTGCCATAAAAGAAAATATACCCTTGACCACTTACTCTCAACACCAATTATTGGAAACGTCTCAAATAAAGAGGCATTTTTGTATTTTCACCCACACCTCCTTGTTAACCACAATACATTACAACACCTGGTCCCTGGTTTGGAAGATTCTCTACAAGTAAATTGAATCTCAATGGTGGCAAGGGCAAATTCTCATGAACCAAACTCAATAGCTAGTATGGCTTGGATTAGCTCAAGCAATTCAATGCCAAATTAATCAATCACATAAAGAATTTGGTTAGATCACAACCAAAATATTAGGCCAAGTTGTAATGGACCCCTTAAAATTCATATATCTAATTTCCCACCGTGAAGAAACCCAAATAGCTATCAACTAAAACAATTTTTTTGGTGAGTGCAATTTACTAAAACATGCTCGTCAGGTCACTAGGACTAAAGATACCGGCTATTATCCCAAAAATTCTTAGAGGATTCAACATATTGCATGCTTTTAGGGCCTTCTAAATATTCATGAACTCCATAACATTTGGATTCAGAGTCAGTTTCATGTCCTCATTCTAAGTCATCAAAGTGCTGATAGGAAGGACCTAGAAAGCACGGACACACCGTTCAATGTGCCATATCCGTGTTGGACACACATACTCTTCAGACACGCCGGGACACATGTTGGACACGCCAATTGGCATGTCCAATATTTTTGTTGATATTTTTTTTTTTAATGGTCACTTCTCGGACACATCGTGGACACGCATGTCCACTAGTTGGACACGTTTTGGAACACAGTGAGGTTGAAATATTATTATTAAAAGTATTAAATGGAATCGAATTTATAAATTTCAAAACTTTAAAACACCTAAATCCAATTCTTCAAATCCTTAACTTGTTAGTTGTTGCATTATAATTGTGACCTTATTTAGTTGTTTTCATCTTATTTTTGGTGATTTATAAATTTTATGTTCATATACATAACAAATAAAAATATATAAAAAAAAAATTTTTGCCGTGTCCTTGTTGAATCTATGCCCTCATTTTTTTAAAATGCCGTGTCCCGTGTCCGTATCTATAATCGTATCCGTACCCGTATCCATATCCATGCTTCTTAGAGAAGGACAAACGAGCAAGGATACGGCTGTACTGGGAAAAGGCTATAAAAAATGCAACCTTAATGCAGAGTACCACAATCACTAAGGATTACAACCTAGACACTATGCAAAAATGCCATCATGCGGGACGAGGAACCTTTGTTTAAAATTGTGTTATAGAACAACCCAAAATGGTTAAAAACTTAAAAAGCCTTAATTTTGCATGTTCCATTGGCTATGAGACTTTCAACAAATAGGAGGTGTAGTTTGGCATATCCACTGACCATGAACATTCAGCAATTAGGTTAGGTCTATAAAATTTTTCTGTCAGTTGGAAATGAAAAAAGAGGAGCAATAAAAATATATATATATATATAAAAGCTGGCACCAACTTAAACAGGTTTGAGAAAAGCTATCCACACACCCCTCGATAACATTCAGGAAATTCATCTTTCACAAAGACCACTATGGGATTAGATACCTTTTTGGTCCTCCATCGGATATGGGCACCCGTCACATCCACGAACTTCCATATTTTTTTTATAATATATTGATATTAACCCTAATGAATAGTCTGGTCTCATGGGACAGCCATCAGCATCCACTCACAAGATTTTTGACATGCATAAGGAGAATTAGGGAATTTTTGATCCAATAGTTAGATTGCCAAACTCTAAATCTAAGAAACAGTTTTTTGAGGGTGTAAGAGCAGTAATTATTAGTCTGTAGACTAAGTTTAATTAATCGTACCCCATATATATACACACATATGTGCATGTGATCTGTACAGAAGACTTAGAAAGCAATAACACTTGAATTAGTGGAGAAAGCATACAGTGAAACAGATGCTTTGAGAGTGTATCATGGGGCATGTATTCTGCCACCAATAGACGCTCATCTCCCTCAGCACAACACCCAATTAAGTTCACCAATCTCTTATGCCAAACCTTGCCAACTCCAGCAGCTTCTACCTGAAAATAATGCGTTAGAGAAAAAGTAAGTTGCTTTCACAAAGTCAACCAAACCGAGAAGAGTCTCAGAAGAAACATAAGAAATGGGACCAAATAAACCCAAAATTATGATGAATAATGCCCAAGAAAATTAATTAAGTAGTCATATAACAAAAATAAAAGGGATCGACACTATTGGAAGTCAGTGTCATTGATATAAAATAAGCTAAAATACACTATTTGATAAGTATAGTATTTTCACAAGGAACCAATTCAAAAACTCCTACGTTGAAAGTCTCTATCCATGCATTTCAGTATGCATGCAAGACAATTTAAATCCAACAAATTGATCAAGAGAGGGATAACATTTCCTGATATCCAATTACACAAAAAAAACAACAATCTATTTCTTAGCCTACAAAGAGATTGCGCCCCCCCTCTTTTTATCTTTTCGAAATACCTGTGTCAGACACTCGACACTCGAGTAAGGGTGTGGAATATGTGTCTAATATGACTAGTTGGACATGCATCCAATAAGTATATATAAATAGTTGAGTTTACTATAAAACAATGCATAAAACTTTCATTTTATACATGAAAGGCTATATTTTAGTTAGTAAACACAATTTTACCTTAAAAAAGCAAAATAAGTAATTAAGAAATATAAAATTTAGTTGTGTCCAAGTGCCCATGAAATTGAGAATTAGATGAATCCGACACTTAAACACATATTCACACTTGACACCGTACCCGAGTCCAGGTAACATAGCTTAAAAGTTTTATAATTGCTTCTAAAACAAACACGGTGGCGCCAAAAGCCAAGCCTTTCCACCTTACTCCTCAGGAGAACTCAATGAAACCCTAAACATGCCTAGGATGATCACCCAAAACTAGATATGACAATTTGACCCGAAAAATCCGAACCCCTCTTTACCTCGCCCCTAATAGAAAGGGTTAGGAGTATGAATAAATAGGGTAAGGAGGGGTATAGGGGGAAGAAAAAAAAAAACTCGATGCGAGTTTGGGATGGGGTAGGGTTTAGGTCATCATAACCTGACCCTCCCTGATTACAATATAGAATTTTTAAATATATAAGTAAATGTTAGGATTTTAATGTCACTTCTTTTATTGAAATTTAGCTTCCCTTTTTAATTTTCTACTTTGTTTGTGTTTGTATAATTTGCATTATTTTTATTTTCAGAGAATTATTTTTAATCTGAAATTGTATACGAGTTTAACCCGTTCTAACCCTAACCCCGATTAGCTTAAGTGAGAAGGGGACGGGTTTGGGAAGTTCACCTGTCATAAGTCTAGGACGGGTTGTGGTTTAGAGTTTTCCTATTAGGAGCGGAGTAGGATTTGGCTTAACCTGTGTTGAAATCGCCCTGTTGCCATCCTATCCGAAACTGCCTAACCACCAAGCAATGAATGAGTAGGTGATCAACAGACTCCCAATCATTTTGCACATGCAACACCAATGCACAATGACTATGTCACACCAATTCACAATGACTTTCCAACATCTGATCAAATTGTCAATTGGTAAGAATTTGTCCATATGTGGCTGTTCATACGAAATAAAAAAAAAAAAAACCCACCTTAAAGGGGGGCTTTAGGAAGCTATATCCTTTCCAAGGAAGAGCTAAACTTCTACCACGTAACTAGGCTTCATAGAAAGATTTCACCTCAAAGGGACCTGACCTTGACCTCTTCCAGCCGAAAGCATAAGTCCTTCCCAAATCTTATATATGTATATAAAAGTTGTGGTCGCCCCTATAATTTGCCTCTCTCCTACATGGTGCTCTAAATACTTTACATTTTTAAAATGCCATGTCATAGGGGCAAATTGTTAGATAACTATTGAATTTATTAGGGCAATTGGATAGATAACTATTAAGTAATCTTATTCAACCCACACTACTAATTTTATAAGATATATATAGGATAAGATTGTATAATAATCTTAGTCAGATGAGATAATTATTAAAAAATAATATACTAAAAAAGACAAAATAAATAAATAAAAAAGCAGATCATGGCCTCCAAGAAAATAAATCACTTGCAAGATTTGCAATTCACATGAAAGTTACGACGTCATAAATCATTAAAAAAGGGAGCAAATCATAATATTTAGCAAATCAATGATTCACAAGTTTTTTAGTTATATTAAAGCATATGTATCATTGTCAATTAGAATAAAATATATAAAATTCTAGGATTAAGTTTAACAAAAAAAAGAACTTAATCAAATGACTATGATTAAATAAAGTACAATCGATTTTTTCTTTCATGCAAAGTATTGAAAAAAAATCTCTATTGCAATTAACTCACTAGAGTTTTTACAAGTTTAGGACTGTCAAATTTTTTATTGTATACTTAATTATTTTGGATTTTTGGATTAATTACTTACAATGTATATATACAATCACTTTTTTAAATATTTCTTATCCATTCTTTTAACACATATAAATTTGAAGAATATTTACTCCATGTCTATTGCACAGATTGACACCTAGTGTTAGGAATAACATATAACAAGCCAACACCAGAAAGGAGGTCAACTTCAAACCTCTCCTCCCCCCAAATAAATGCTTCCAAAAACTAATGCTCTCCCCTCCCCAACTACAATTCTAATTGTTCCCAAAACACATCCCAGACCTTGCAAATACCCTTCCAAATACTTTTCCATAGGAAACAGAAACTTCCAGTCCCCCACACAACAAAATTTTCAGAAAATTAATGAATATTGACACCAACGGCCCAAAAAGTGATGGATAATGTTACTCATGAAAAATTAATTAGAAGTACATAAATTCAAAACCCAACAAGAATATCCAAACAAAAGGTAAAACAATCAACACAAAATCCTGAGAAAGCAAAAGACTTGTCAAACAAAAAAAAAATCCACAATGCCATTTAACCAAATCAATTAACAACACATCAATTCAACAAATACAAGTAGAGTCTCACGATCAAATGAATGAAACCCACTCCAGCAACCATAAATATGGAATTATCACCGACAGAAAATACATTGAAAACCCAAATAAAAACAAAAATCCATATCTACAGAGCACCAAAAAGCTGAATATATTTGATGAAAAGACCATAAATTACCACAAACTGCTGAGGGTCAGGCCAGGACTGCTTGGAGAAGCGTTTGATGGCAACAAACCGATTGTTCGGAAGCTTGCCTCTATAAACAACATTGGGAGCTTTCTCTCCACTCTCCGACACTACAAATTCGCTGTTGAACCCATTTGTCGCAGCTCGCAACTCAGTAAGACCGAACTCTTTGAATGCAGGCACTTGATCTTGATCCAATTGCTCTCCCTTAGCTTCACCAACATTCCAAAAACAAAATCAACACATACATATACACACAAATGCGCATGACATATAAATACATATATGTATACATAAATGAAGTACGAAGAAGTGGGTTCACCTAGATCTGGTTTGGAATCAGATTGAGAGGGGTCTTGGTCCGGGGACTGAACATTGGCGGTTTTGGACTGAAAACAGCCCATGCTTGGATTCTACATGGACAAGCACAGACACAGTCACTCACTCTCTCTCTCTCTCTCTCTGGTGTGAACCGCTAAAATGGGATTGTAGACGGAAATGAAGGACCGACTTGGAGGGCCAATGGGGCGCTTGTTTTGGGGTGGTGAACATGAACGAGCTTACTGACGAACAATACAGGTGTGAAGAGAGACAGAATTGTAGAGAGAGAAAGAGAGTGAGTGGACCGTACAGGATTGCCGATTAGAGCTCTGAGCATATAGTATCTGTACTTTTTTTCTTAGCTTTTTTTGGGCCTTATAAAAAAAATCAGATTTTTTTAATTTTTTTACTTTTTTATTATTAATTTTTTTTATCTTTAACTTAAGTAAAATTAAAAAAGTAAAAATATTAAAAAAATTTAACTTTTTTACTTGTAATTTTAATAAAAACTTAGCAAAAAAATTGTATCAAACGAGCTCTCTTTGTTTTCCAAATTTGTATTGTGTTAATGTTTGTCTGATTTGTATTATTTTTTTAAAGAATTATTTTTATTTTAAGATTTTATGTAGAGTTAATTTGTTTTAATCTTGATTAATTTAAATGAGATGAGAATAGGGTGAGATAATCAGCCCGTCAGCTTAACTCGTAAGCTCATATGATAGATTAATGATTGTTTCAACTTTCTTAGTTTTGAAAGAAAACAAAAAAAATATCTAAAAAGATTAAGGAAAATGAATTTTTCTTCTCACTTTTTTATTTTCTTTCATCTTTTCTTCTTGATAGCTACTATATTATTTTTTTTTCTTTTTTCATCGAACTTCAAATAAATAAATAAATAAAATTTACTTTCTTTATAAAATCAAATGAAAAAAAATAATCTTGCAATTTATCTTTCATTTTATTTTCCTTTCTTTTATAAAAAGATCATTATTATTCATTAGATTCTATTAATTTATGTCATTTATACTATATGTTATAGCGTGATTGGTGATCACACGGGAACGGTCCCGTTGTAATACCACGGAGACGCCCCGTGTCAATCAAAGTTCAAATAGCCATGACTTTCTTTACATCATTTAAAAAGAATGAAAGGGCCAGTCACTTTTGAACAGCTAAGACTCGAAGAGATACATTATAGCCTTCAGTACGTCTTTGTTAATTGGGTCTCGTGCTTTGTTGTGTTCAATATTCCTAATCTATTATCTTTCAGCACCTTGTTGTCCTCTTTTCTTCACTTTTCAGCCTCATATGGGATATCTTCATCCTTATTTGAACCATTACGTTGTCCTGCTCAATTTTTCCATTCTTGCATATGGGATATATATCTTCATCTTCATCTGAATTTTTTGAAGCAAAATCATTTTTATCTTCGGCAAAAGTATTATTTACAGAATATCTACAGAAGTACATACGTATTTTACATCATGTGACAACTCAATTCTTCCTCAAATACCAAATCAAATATAACTTGAGGGAATTTCCAGCCAGAAAGTGATCCCACAGCCTCGCAGTCTTTTACAATATGTCGATTATATGTCTCAATAAAGCCCAATCAGCTCCCCAAAACCACAACTCATTTGGACTTAACAATTACACTGCGAATTATACATACGACTCAAACACCACCTCTTACTTGAGCACCCAATTACAGAGCGAATTATACAATCTCAAGCATTGGAACCCAATTTAAGTTGTCTTCATAAACTTGTCACGTATTGCTCTCGGCTTAATTTCCCCCAGCAATCACCTCGCATCCCCTTTACCGCACCCTCCCCAATAAATCTCCAAACACCATAGTCTGAGCAATCTCGTTCAATTCCACAAAGAATAATCCATCAGCCACGAGTTCTCTTTTTACTCCTCTAAATTGCCATTTTTGGGGGTTGTTAAAGGAAGAAGTGAAGCAGCGAAAACGAAAGTAGCAAAGGTTTGGTCGGAGAGTCTGGCTCTGGTTTGTGCTTTTGTGAGTCTGTAAGGTGTTGTTGAGGTTTGAGAGACAAGTGAAAAGGGCACAGAGAGAGAGAGAGAGAGAGAGAGAGAGAGAGAGGTAAAAAAGACAAGCAGAGAGAAAAAAGTCAGAAGTCCATCGGTCTGAGGGATGGTTTCATCTTTTGGGTATTTAGCCACTCACCGACCTTCCCATTTAGACGGATTATTTGCTGTTGAGGCTTTCTACTCCGGACCGTGCGTGGATTACTTCATGTTGTGTGAGTTGTGTCTTCTACTTTATCAAAAGAACCACATTTTGTGTGTCCTTAGTGTCCCATATCGGTCAAGGCAATGGTTTCATCTTGGGTATTTAAAGAACCACATTTTGTGTGTCCTTGGTGTCCCATATCAGTCAAGGCAATGGTTTCATCTTGGGTATTTAAAGAACCACATTTTGTGTGTCCTTGGTGTCCCATATCGGTCTAGGCAATGGTTTCATCTTGGGTATTTAGCCTCTTACTAACTTTTTTTTGTTTTGACGGGTTGTTTGGTGTTGAGTCTCTCTACTCCAGATCGTGTGTGGTTTGTTTCGTATTGTGTGAGTTGTCTCCTACTTTGTCAAAAAAAAAAAAAAAAAAAAGCCTAGGGAGAGTCCTAGTCGAGCAAAATTGGCTTGAGCCGATATCCCCTCAAATGGCTCCCAAAAAATCTACCCTCACCCTATAAACAACTGCGAAATTTGTGGCAAGCAAGAGGAGACAGAGTGATCTCGTTGTGTAACAGCGAGCACGTCCTTGCTCGATCAGGACTCTTATAGCAACAGGTTAGTAGATCTTTGAGTTTCAAAATCTTGATTTATTTTTCTTAATTTTTTGAAATTAAAAAATATAAAAATAAAAATGTCATAAAATCATTGGTTATCTAATTAATTTTGTAGTGTTTTTTGAATTGTCACCCTTTCAATATGGAAACTTTAAAATTTATTAAAGATAAAAATATATTAAAACTAAATATATTTTGAATTATTTATAATCAATATAGTAACTAAATCTAACAATCTATTCAAATTCCTATAAGTAATGCTCTTTTCAAAGCAATTTAACTTTTTAAAATTCTTATATGTATGTATTTTTTTTATGGGTTATATTTACCCAAACCTAACAAAGATGATATTAAAATAATAATTAATGAAAAAAATAAATAACTTTTACTTTGTCCATTATAATTTTTTTAGTATATGTCGCAATATATTTAAGATCCTTACATGGGCCTAAGTACGGTTTTATTTTAATGAACTCACACCATATAATCCTTTAACATAAAGAATACTAACTTTTTATTAAATAGTTTTACAGATAAACATTATTCATGTATGGAATTAAAAGATTTACACATATTTATTTTAATTAACTTATGAAAATTCAATTAATTTTATTTCACAATTGATTTATATTTTCTCAAAAAATAAAGTGTAATAACATTGTTTTATTAATTGAAATAACCATTTCTGGATAGATATTAGACATATATTCATATTTTTTTATAATTTATATTTATTTCTTGTTAATCCTGAATATAACTCAATAAACTTAATGTCAAAATTTAATTGATGAATTTACTTCCAATAAAAAAATATATATTAAAACTATAACTTAATAGTTAGTACATCAATTGTTTTTTCTATATTTTTTCTCTTTATGGCTATTACAATAGATAAAATATTATTAACATAATTAGTCCAAATAACCTTCAAGATGTAAGCTATCCTATAGATGTTGTATATCATATTTTATAGAAACTCTTTGTTTGTAAAAATTATTTGAAAAATCGACTTATGATTCTATATTTATGGTCCGTGTATAGCACAGGTTCACTGCTAGTTTCATTATAAGGAAATTCAATTGTGATAATTTGTTACTAAGTTATCTAACTTATACATGTGTAATGTCAAATATGCCCCTTTAAATATTTGTATATACTAAAATCATATACTTACAGCCTGTTTGAAACTTGGGGAAGGAAAAGAAAAATTACTGTTTACTTTTCTTCCCTTATTTGATTTTACTTAGGAGGGAAAAGGAAAAGAAAATGAAGGAAAGGGAAGGAAAATTTTTAAATTACTCTCTCTCTCTTTTCCTTCTTTTTTTTCACTTTCCTCTCATTTTCTTCACAAAATCAAACAAGGAAAGGACAAATATGTTCCTCCATTTTATTTTTTCCTCTATTTCCCTTCCCTTCCCTCCCGCAAGTTCCAAACAGGCTATTAGTTCTGTTACTATAATTAAAATAGCTTTCTTTGCTTGAAGACAATTATCAAATCTTTATTGTTTGGGGTCAAGAAATTTGTGACTTAACTCAGTAGCATTAAATCTTTATTAGTTTTGAGTTGTGTAGGTCTGTGATTGGGTTTTAGGATTAAGAATCTTTTCCTCTTCCTATTTTTTTATATGTAACATCGTGTTAGTTATTTTTACCATATGATATGGTAGTGACGTTTTCCCGACCAAGCCAATGTCCCCACGTACACCTGGTCGGCCCCCGATCAGGTCATGCTACGCTCTCCTGGCTGACCCCCAACCAAACCCTCGGTCGTCCCCTTGAATCCCAAACTGATCAACGCTCGGTGACCTCCTATTCTGGTCAGTCTGGCGGCCACTTCAACGGGGCCCACGCCTAACACCAGACACCCTAGCGCACACTTGGGGCGTGGGCGTGGCATGTACAAGCAACAATCACCCTACCCCTGACACCGTTCTGACACACGCCACCTTGAAGTGTAGAGAAGACCCTCTCGAGTGCCCTGTCACAGTTCTGACCCCCCAACGGGAGGCTACCACTTAGAAAAGCCACCAACCACTCTCATGCAGACATACAAAGCAAAATAATGGCCAAACGCACACCAAAAACCCAAGCAAACAAAACACTCTCTAACAATATCATCACCCTTGAATCTAACTTGAACACCGGAGGGTATTTGACTGCCACTGCACCGATGTGTTTAGTGCTGGAGACAACCGATCGCCCGGAGAGAGCTCGTCGACGGCCTGGGGACAAGATACCACGAGATTGCTACATCATCAGTTGGCGCCGTCTGTGGGAACCGACTATTCTCGTTTTTCATGGTCTTGACTAGGTCTAGGATTAGCACTCTCCTTGAAGAAAACTCGATGGCAAATTCAAGCACGGAGAAGATAGCCGCCCTAAAGAAGACGGTGGCTAACATGATGGCCAACATGCAACAGTTGGCCCATCAAAACACAAAGTTGCTCTAACAAGCTCCAGCTCCTTTTGCAGAGATTCTGCCACCACCCAACCCGCCGGCGGCGAAACAAAAGGAACAGGAGGTTGACAAGGAGCCCTCCATTCTCTCCAACGGCAATGAAAACAGCAATGGAGGATGGGTTGAGGACCCACTCCTCCGCCGTGAGCCCAACATCGAGAAAGCACAAACTAGCCACGCCATCCCGTCGAGAACGGAGATGGTAAGTGACAAACTGGAAAGCTCCCATGCTTGGGACAAATAACTGAGGGCCATGCAGGCCTAGATGGCGGGGGTCTTGGCCGCTATGGAGGCCAAGGCTCCGAACACTGTGGACGCGCTCATTGGTAAAACGGCTTTACCATTCACAGAGAAGGTGACAGACTATCCATTCCCCCCGAAGTTTAAAATGCCGACTGTGGATGCGTTCCACGGCTCCAAAGATTCGATGGACCACTTGGAGACATTTAAGGCACTTATGCATCTATAGGCAGTGCCGAATGAGATCATGTGCAGGGCTTTCCCAGTCACGTTGAAGGGTTCAGCGCGAACCTGGTTTAACAAAATTAAACTAGCGATGGTCTCCACCTTTAAGGAACTTAGCAAGCTCTTTGTGAGCCATTACATCGAAGCCCAGAAGCAAAGAAGACCAGCAGCATACCTACTAACCGTGAGGCAGAAGAAAGAGGAGACGCTACGGGAGTGCGTGGAGAGGTTCAATCAGGAAACCCTAGCCGTGGACGACAAGGCGGCCGTCACGGCGTTCATGAGCGGCATAAGGATGGGAAAGCTCCTCTTGTCCTTGTCGAAGAAGCCACCCCAAGACATGGCCGAGTTGATGCTTCGAGCTTAGAACAACATGAATGCAAAAGAAGCCAAGAGTGCAAGGCGAGATAATGACAAGGGGAACGGCTCGCGTGCAGATAAGAAGAGGTCAGGTGATACCTCGAATGAGGAAAGGGAGACAAAGGCGAGTAGGACCAATAACTAGACATGGAGCCGGGGAGAAGAAAGACGCGAGCACTATCACAGGATAGACCGAACGTTCACCCTGCTCACGACAAAGCTGAAGGATGTATTAATGGAAATAAGGGATGATCCGAACCTGAAATGGCCCGAGCGTCTGAAGACACCCTCAAGCATGAGGAACAGAAGGAGATACTGCCGGTTCTATCGAGATCACGGCCATGACACGGAAGACTGTATTAACCTGAAGCATCAGATCGAGGATCTGATCAAATGGAGAAGACTTAGTCGGTATGTGGCTGGCTGAGACCGAATGCGGGGAGACCGACGCAGTCCGGCATGGACCGAAACAACTACCCAACCCATTGGGGAAATAGGGTCATTACAAGAAGGTTCGCTGGACGAGGGGAGTCCTCTTCAGCAAGGAAGAAGCACATTCAAGACATCCAAACCGAGGCAGAAGTGATGTTGGTCAGGGCATCTAGCAAGAAAACGAAGACCGAAGGCCCTGTGATCACCTTCACGAAAGAAGAAGCTACCGAGCTACACCAGCCACACGACGACCCTTTGGTAATCTCAGTGGTGATCTCCAACTTCAAAATTTGGAGAATCCTGATCGACAGCGAGAGCTCAGCAGACATCTTATTCAGGGGGGCCTTCCAGAAGATGCAGATCGGCTAAGAGAACCTGTAGCTAGTCAGCTCCCTCCTGGTTAGCTTTAAGAGGGACCGAGTGGTTCCCCTCGGATCCGTTGTCTTTCCGGTTACTCTAGGGGAGGAACCACGCCGGGCGACGAAAATGGTCCACTTCTTGGTCATGGACTACCCGTCCGCATACAACGCCATCATTGGACAAACTACTTTGAACCAGTTTAAAGTCGTCATTTCCACGTACCATCTCAAGATCAAATTCCCGACCAACACTGGGGTCAGATGCGCCAAGGGTGACCAAAAAGAGGCACGGGAATGCTATATAGCTTCCCTGAAAAGGGAACCCAACAGAGAGACCTGGTCATCGAAGAGCTCGAACCAAGGGATGAAGAAGAAGTCAAGAGGGGTGAGCCAACGGAGGAGCTGGAAGAAGTTCCGGTCGACGCTCAAGGGCAAGACATAACAGTGAAGACTAGGGCTGCTGCGCAAGAAGAGTTAAAGTAGCAGCTGCGGAGATTCTTGAGGGAAATGTCGACGTGTTCGCCTGGTCTCACGAGGACGTATCCGGTATCAATACGCGATTAGCAGCTCATTACCTGAACATTGACCCTGAGGCCAGGCCGGTCAAGCAAAAGAAAAGGAATTTTGCATTGGACAAAAATGATGTAATAGCTGAAGAAGCAGAGAAGCTGGTGCAGGCGAAGTTCATAAGAGAAGTGCATTACCCTACTTGGCTCTCCAATGTCGTCATGGTAAAGAAGTCTAATGGGAAGTGGCGAATGTGCGTTGACTTCACCGACCTGAACAAAGCATGCCCAAAGGACAGTTTTACCCTGCCAACCATCAACCTCCTCGTCGACTCTACCGCAAGATATGAAATGCTAACTTTTATAGATGCTTTTTCAGACTATAACTAGATCCAGATGGCAGAACGCGACCAGGAGCATACAGCCTTCATCACAGGGGCTCAATTGCTACAACGTCGTGCCGTTCGGACTGAAGAATGCTGGAGCAACGTATCAACGGCTGGTCAACCTCATGTTCAAATTGCAGATCGAGCGTAATGTGGAAGTCTATGTGGACGACATGTTGGTGAAGATCAAGGAGGCCAGCAGTCATTTACAGGACCTCGAAGAGACGTTCTGAACACTATGCAAATACCAGATGAAGCTCAATCTCGCCAAATGTACCTTCGGCGTTGCTTCGAGGAAATTCCTTGGTTTTATGGTCTCATATAGGGGGATTGAGGCGACATCTAGAAAAGATCCATGCCATTATTGACATGCAAGTACCTCGAATGACAAAGGATGTTCAACGACTAGCAGAACATATGGCAGCTCTGAACAGGTTTATCTCCCGGTCCACCGATAAATGCCTGCCGTTCTTCAAAATTCTACGCAAGGCGTTCTAGTGGAACGAGGAATGTGAAGTGGCCTTCAATCAACTCAAACAATATCTGAGCTTAGTCCCGCTGCTCAGCCAAACTATCCCAGGGGAAAAATTATTTTTTTATTTGGTAGTATCGACGACAGTAATGAGCTCAGCTCTTATCTGAGAAGAAGGAAGAATCCAGAGGCCAGTGTACTATTCTAATCCCGCTTTGCGTGGAGCAAAAGAACAGTACTCGAGAATAAAGCTCATAGCCCTCGCGCTGATGACTGCAGCTCGGCGCTTGAGGCCCTATTTCCAAGCCCACACGATCGTGGTGCTCACCGACCAACCCTTGAAGAGTATTCTACACAAGCCAGAGACGTCGGGATGCTTGGTGAAATGGTCAGTCGAACTCAGTTAGTTAGACATCCATTACCGATCCCGAATGGCAATCAAAGGGTAGGCTGCTGCCGATTTCATCATAGAATTCACTAACCCACCCCCTGTCACCCCTGACGATGACCTCACCGACAGCCACTGGGTCTTAAACGTTGATGGCTCCTCCACTAACGATTCTAGTGGTACTGGCGTGGTCCTCGTTACTCCGGACGGTCACAAGATGGAATATGCTCTCCGCTTTAAGTTCCCTGCCACCAACAACGTTGCTGAATATGAAACATTCATTGCTGGACTCAGAATGGCTCGACGAATGAGGGCTGAACAGATAGTGGTGCGTAGCGACTCTCAATTGGTGGTGGAGCAAGTCCAGGGAGAGTACGAAGCCAGAAAGGATAACATGAAATAATACTGCTAGATGGCGAAGAGCTTAGCCAGGAGGTTCGCGAAGATCCTGCTAGAACGTGTCCCGAGATTGTAGAATGAAAAGGCAAACCGGCTAGCCATGATCGCCTCGTCTAATGAACTAGACCTCAACGTTCTAATGGAGATTCTTGATTCACTGAGCATCCAGAGTCCAGAAGTCAACTAGACCAAGCCCGAAACTTCATGGATGAGCCAGATCTAGAATTTCTTAGAAAGCGGAGCTCTGCCTGAAGATAGGAACGAAGCGAGGCAAATTCAGTACCGTTTGAGCAGGTACCTCATAAAGAACAATGTCCTCTACAAAAGGGAGCACACATTGCCGTTGCTCCACTGCGCCAATGAAGAAGAGGCAGAGTACGTGATGAAGGAAGTTCACGAAGGGGTGTGTGGAAACTACTCTGGTGGTCGATCCCTCACCAAAAAGATCCTGCGAACGGCCTACTATTGGCCCACCATGGAGAAAGACGCTCAGGAATTCGTCAAAAAGTGCGACAAGTGCCAACGTTTCGCCAACATACCTAGACTGCCCACTCAGGAGCTGACCTCAATCTAGACCCCATGGCCCTTCGCCCAATGGAGGATCGATATCATGGGATTGTTGCCGCTGGGTAAGGGGTAGAGAAAGTTCACGGTTGTGGCCATCGATTATTTCATTAAGTGGGCGGAGGCAGAGGCCCTACCGACCATTACTGAGGAGAAAATGAAGAAGTTCTTGTGGCAGAACATTGTTTGCAAGTTCGAAATCCCCCGAACCATCATCACGGACAACGGGAAGTAATTTGAGGGCAGACAGTTTAACCAATTATGCACCGATCTGGGTATCAGCCACCACGCTTCCTCCCAAAAGCATCCTCAAACTGACGGCCAAGTTGAAGTTACCAACAGGTCCCTTTTGAAGATACTCAAGACGAAGTTGGAGAAAGCCAAAGGCTTGTGGGCGGAAGAACTCCCTAACATCCTTTGGGCCTATAGAACGACAGAGAGAGTGTCCACGGGGCAGACGCCGTTCTCGCTTACCTTTGGCACCGAAGTCGTCATCCCAGTAAAGATTGGCCTCCCCAACCCGAGGATGATGCAGTTTGACCCGTTACCAACAACGAAGCTATGAATGTGGACCTAGATCTATTAGAAGAAAGGAGGCTACAGGCAATTAAGAGGGTGGCATCCTACCAGCAAAAGATGCGCTAATACCACAACTTCAGAGTCCGGCCTAAAGATTTCTCGACCAGACATCTTGTTTTGAAAAGGTTCAACCAATCTACCAAAGATCCGAGGGAAGGAAAGCTCGGACCCAATTGGGAAGGCCCCTACAAAGTGATCGGCAATACCAGGAAAGGGACCTACAAACTGAAGAACCAGGAGGGCAAAGAACTTCCACACCCATGGCATGCAGAACACTTAAGAAAGTACTACTTCTGAAAGGCTCCTAGTTGTAACTCAATGGATTATCAATGAAAACGACCATTCACTAATTGTTTACTTGCATAAAATCGACATGGAATCTGCTCCGTCCAGGTGACCGAGCAGAGCCAGACACCCTGTATGGTAATGGCATAGAATCTGCTCGGTCCACGTGACCAAACAGAGCTAGACGGTCTTTATGGCAATGGCATAGAATCTGCTCCATCCACGTGACCGAGCAGAGCCAGACGGCCTTTATGTCAATGGTAGAGAATTTGCTCGGTCCACATGACCAAGCAGAGCCAAACAGCCTTTATAGTAATGGCATAGAATCTGCTCGGTCCACATGACTGAGCAGAGCTAGACGACCTTCATGGCAATTGCATAGAATCTGCTTGGTTCACGTGACCGAGCAGAGCCAGACAACCTTTATGGCAATGGCATAGAATCTGCCGGATCCACTTGACCTGGCAGATCCAAACAACCTTTACGGTAATGGCATAGAATCTCCTCGGTCCATGTGACTGAGTAGCGCTATAAGACCTTATAGCAACGGCATTGAATCCGCTCGAACCATATAGCCGAGCAGAAACTCGCCAAGAGAATTCAAACACATTAGTCAACCTTAGCATCCACAAGCATTCTACAACTCTGCCAGCATTGTATAAGTTATCTCAACCAAACATTTAGAAAATGTAGCAAACGTAACGTATAAGAAGAAACTTTCATTGATATGGAGAAGGGTATAAAGGCGAAACGACCCTTTACAAAAAAAAAAAAAAGAGTAAAAACAAACAAGGAAGAAGCCTCCTTCCTCTCAGGTCTAGGTATGCTCCCCAGCAGTTTGCCCGTCTTTCCCCTCAGAAGCCTTCTGCTGAGCCTCTTCAGTAGCAGACACCTCCGTGGAGTTCTGCCGAATTTCCTCAGTGACCTTCGCAGTAGCTCTGCCAAAAGCGCCCTAGTCAACACCTTCAACAGCAGGCGGGACTTCCTCAGCAAGGTCGAGCCCAGAGAAGTCTAGCTAAGGATACTTCCGAGAAGCCTGGGCTTAGGCACGGTCGAAGCCTTGGAGGAAGGTGGGCTCCTACAAGGCCTGGAAGTCGTCCTCGTTCTTGAACTCCTCCACCGCTCTAGTTCTTGCCTTCACGAGTTCTTCGTCGAAGGCGGCCACTTTCTTCTCCAACTCATGCCTTTTGGCCTGCTCGGCCGAGAAGTCCAGCAAAAGCTTACTAGTTGTGGCGTTCAGCTTCTTATGTTCTTCCTTCACGGTTTTAAGGTTCGCCATAGCCGAATCACGCTCGGTACGAGCAGTGGCCAGTTCTTCCTTCATAGCACGGACAGCGGTGATCTCCTCTTTCATGCCGTTCAGCTCGTCAATAAGAGAAGCACAAGTACTCTTCTCCTGATTGAACGCTCTCTCAAGATTGGTCAGTCGGTGGCCTAGCTTCATGTTCCTGACAACAGACTGACGAAGGTAACATGTCAAAATAAAAAAAAAAAGAAGGGAAGTAAAGAAAACCAAGTAGCAAGTTCGCACCCTGAGGAGATCTTGGTTCATGTCTTTCACCAGGCGGCTGTTGGCGTCCTTGTTAATCCTTTGCAGGTCGACATTCTTAACAACATCCCCCGCCCTTGTCCACGCCTCCTCCGTGCTCTCAAAAACGTTCCTGGAGGATGGAGTGGGTTCGGCCCTTGCCTGTCGCTCAACTGGGGCAACCAATCTGCGTCTCGACTCTAACGTTGGAAGAGAGGGCTAAACATTCTGAGGTACCTCCCTGGTCTTCGGCTCAGGTGCTTTAACTGGAAGTGGATCCTTCCTGATTGGGTCCGATAGCTCAGCCGCTCTTGGGTGCTTCAGCTCAGTATTGGCCCCATCTGCCTTCTGCTTCTTCAAGAAAGTAATGTTAAAACTCATTTCCTCGGCCGCTTGATCAAGAAGGGGGGCAACGGTCGCAAGGACAACGGCAGAAGTCGAAGTGTCGACAAGAACTGAACCAGCTGCAAGTAAAAGGAAAGTTAGTCGGTCAACGTTTGAAAGCTCTATAAATGACTAAGCACTCACTCCTCTCACGTTTTGTAGCTAGGGCCTCTCTTGTAGGCTCAAGACCTAGCAAGTAGTTCGACAAGCTCTCGACGGTGACCAGGTCCTTATGACTATGGACATCATGTTGTTGGACCTTCCTTATGGCCATCCTCAACTCCTTAGATATTTTGGGCTTGGACCGACCTGACACCCAAGGCAGACCTAGGTCAGGACATCGATACTTGGAAACAAAAAGAAATGGAAACCAAGTTTAATAGAGAGAGAACGTACCCTTATTGCTCGGGTAGCCTCATTGCTTGGGGACCTGAACAGAGAAATCGGTCTCCCAGGGTTGAAACTCCCATCCATCTCCGCTGACAAAAAAGAACCGATCCTTCCAGTTATTGATCGAGGAAGGAAGCTCACCGGTGAGGTTGTACTCCTTCGATCTGCTCGAGAAGTACCACCAGCCTTTGCCCCTTTCGGTTGGTTTGTAACAAAATAAGGATTCCTCCAGCATTATGTCCCTCTTGTGGACAATCTGCCAGAGGACCACGCAGCCAAGCAGAATTCTCCATCCGTTCAGTTGGATCTGCCCCGGTGAAAGGCAAAGCCATCGCATAATCTTCCTAATGGACTGAGGAAAGGGCATACGAAGGCCTCCTACCAACGCACCCTTATACACTGTGATCTCATCCTACCTGGCCGAGCACGCCCAGCCTTTCTTTTTGAGGATCTTGAGTTTCCAACCCCATGGGATTTGGTACACAACCTGCAAATATTCGACCTTCTCTTTGGTCAGAACAAAGGATACCCCGACGACCTTGTATTCGGGACCCTCCTCTCCTTCCCTAACTTCTCTTGGCTTTTCTCCTCCTCCGGTACCAGAGTGGGCAGCCTCAGCCTCCCTCGACTTAAGAACCTTCAGAGATTCCCCAAAGTTACTAGCAGAGGCCTCTAGTCCGACCTTGCGCCTAACTACCCTAAACTTATTCGAGTCCGTTTTTTCAAAATCCGAGCTTATATGCTCTGGGTTCCCTATGGCACCCAAGTTCTTTTCGTTCTCGATCCTATCTAACACCGGTTTGAACAACGACGCTACTTCGTCGAGTATCGACCTAACGAACTCGGCCATATAAACAAACCCTTCAAGGCTTGGGATTTTTTTCCTTTTTCTCGTAAACCCAAACACAACTGGTTGCCAACCAATACATATAATCAAAGAGAAGGCCTTACCGCGACCATGAGCAGCGAGTCAATCACTTGGAAAACAGCTGACGAAGATTATCTAGAAGAGATTAATCCAACAAGAGCACCAAATCGAATCAGAGGTTTTTCTCCCTCTCTTTTTGTCTCTCTGTGCTCTCTTTGTGAAAAAGTTAAGGAAGGAAAATGAGAAGGCAAGGGCAGTAACCGCCAAGAAGAACCCCCCTCCTTTTTGAAACCAACAGCCCGGATGTGTTGCTCTGACGAGATATTAACGGCCAAGATTCGACACGTCCCATCACCCAGCTACTACCAATCGGCTGTCGCCATGTAGCGGCACACGAAAAGGCGCACGCGTTGAAACCATCATTGCACCGGCATCGCCATAAATGTGTCGCGGGTTTCGCGGATGGACTGACTCGTGGAATTTCCCTGACTCTGAGCAGATGCCCAAATGAATTGGGGGTATTTGGTAGTGAAGTTTTCCTGACCAGGCCAATGTCCTGACGTACACTTGGTCGGCCCCCGATCAGGTCATGCTACGCTCTTCTTGCTGACTCCCGACCAGACCCTCGGTCGTCCCCTTAGGTCCCGAACTGACCACGCCTGACACCGGACACCCTGGCGTACACTTGGGGCGTGCGCATGGCGTGTACAAGCAATAATCTGCCTACCCCTCATATTGTTCTAACATATGCCACCTTGGAGTATAAAGAAGACCCTCTCAAGTGCTTTGTCATAGTTTTGACCCACCAACGGGAGGCTGCCACGTGGAGAAGCTACCAACCACTCTCATGCAGACATACAAAGCAAAATAACAGCCAACTCCTCCAGGTACGCATACCAGAAACCCAAGCAAACAAAACAATCTCCAGCAATATCATCACCCTTGAATCTAACTTGAACACCGAAGGGCATTTGACTGTCACCGCACTGGTGTGTTTAGTGCAAGAGATAGCCGATCGCCGGGAGAGAGCTCATCGACGGCCTGGGGGCAAGACACCACGAGATTGCTGCATCATCATGATATATGTACTTTCGTATATTCAATAATTTTGACTTACTAAGTTGGTTTACGGGTTAGAGTTAAACTATAATTTTTTAGATTGATACAAGTTATAATTTGTATGGTTCGTTCTACATTTCTACTACTCAAACTATTTGGGGAGTTGTTGAAATATGGTTCTGCTTGTTCGTAATATATACATATATATGTTATGTATTTTATTTTATATTTTCCAAACAATGTTTCCACTAAGGTAAAAATTGTTTGAGGGTATTAAGATACATTATTGTAGAAAATTATATAATATCATTTTAATCGTAGTTTATGAATGAGGAAATACTAATGTAAGTAAAGAGATGGAGAGAGAGAGAGGAGAGATAAATGATGTGAGAAACAAATTCTAATAACATGGTTTAAAAGTTTTATGCATTAAAAACAAAGACCACAAACATGGTTAAAAAAAAAATAGTATAAAAGCAAGAGGCAACTAGAAACAAATTAGAGCTCGGACAATACTTAAATTTTCTTAGAAACAACAAAAGTCTTTTATGAACAAACACTTAAATTCTCCAAATAAGACACTAACTCCAATGAAGATAGTTTTGAAACCAATGTGTAATTACAGAATTTTTGTACAAAATTATGTGGTCAAATTAGAACTTTTTGCTTAAAAATAAACACTCATGATAATATTTTTAATTGGAAAAATGTTATTGCCATATGTGGGTTTTTCTGTGCAAAATTTTATGAAATAATAATATTTTTCATTTTATGTTTCATACACTTTAAAATTACAAGGACGATGACTTCGGATTTTGGAATATTAAATTGTTGAGAATTGTACTAATGACATTATACCATTACCACAATTAATGCGCATCAGTAATAAAAAAAAATCAGCAAATGCTCATAGCACATAAATGAGCTAATATAGATAAATGTGAATAGATGCCTTGAAATGCTCACAACACATAAATGGACTAATATAAAAGCATCATAACCTATAAATGAAACCAATAAATAATACTCAAATAATTGTTGGAAAATTACCTAGTGAATATTATACTTCAATGGGTTTTAACCATTATTTGTATATTGTTTTGGCCTTTTGATTTGTTATGATATTTGAAGAAATTTTTGGAGAAGGAGACACAGGTTTAAGCCATTAAGGAAGTAAAAAAAAGAAGAAGTAATATGTCATTTAAAAGAGAGAAATTCAATTTACATAGATTTCAATGGCAAATTTATATTTCTTATTTTTTTCTTCTTTTTAATTGTTGTTGATAATGGCAATGTAACTGATTTAATTATTTTTAATGAGTGATTTCCAAGAATAGGAAGTGTCGCTCCTAATTTAAATCGGAAGTGTTCTGACAAAATTAAGCCAGGAAATTAAAAGCTTAGTACTGCAGCAATAGAATTGAGTCCTTTAAATGTTAAACTAACAAAGAACCTTAATTTGAAAATATGAGTCACCACATAAGTTGTTATTTAGGCAGGCTTGAGCTTGTGAAAAACTATGAATTTTGGACTAGGTGCAGCTTCTTGTTTATGGGCAAACTTAGGCAAGTTTTGAATACTGGCATACAAACCCGAGGGGTTTGGCTGATAGTTAAGGTCTGGGACTGGAAATTTGTTCTCTCTAAGGTCTTAGGTTCGAAATTTTTTAAGGTTGCGTTTGGTTGGGCTTATGAGTTGGCTTTTTGATAAGTTTATAAGTAAAAAAAGCTAACAAAAGTTAGTTTTTTTGCCTTTTTTTTAATTTATTTTTATTTAAACTAATATTAGAAAAGCAAAAAAATTAGAAAAACTTAACTTTTTTACTAGTAAGCTTAAAAAAAGCTTGGCTTTTAAGCCCTACCAAATGGGCACTAAGTGCTATTAAATTTTTGGAGCTATCCTCAGAGCCTTTGACTCCGTAATTACTTAATTTTTATGAGACATAAGGAATACACAGATCCAGACTTGTGAGCTCGGACACTAAGTCGTAAAAATAAATAAATAAATAAAGAAAAAAGTTTGTTGTACACGTATGTTGATGCGTATAAGAATATGCATCTATTCATGTGTACAAAAACAAGTTTGGTTTATAAACATTTAAGGTTGTGTATAGCACAAATTTTATTGGAATTTTGATTCGAAATAATGCAATCATATGCATATAGAGGTGTAGAGTCCACTTCGTTTGATCCAAATCATACCAGGTTAGGATAAATAAAGTTTTATTGAAGATGAAAAACTTTCGAAAATACGATTTTTAGCAACTTTGGTCTAAAGTTTATCATTATCGATTAACACAAAATGATACAAAATCGATGTCAACATGTAGAACTTTTAGAGATGAGCAATGCCTTACAGTTGGTTAATTTGGCTCGAACCAACCCACATTTGGGCGAAATATAACTTAAAAATTGGTACATGCCGTGGTGTACTACACAGATGGTTAATCAATCCTTTCAACAATTCATATGGTAACGTTTCTTAATTTTTGAGAAAATAATGATTTGGTGTTTATGAGCATCGAGTACATTGACACAACAAACATTTTTAGAAACTCAGAGTTTTATTTCCTCATCTACTTTCGATAGAGTTTCCTCTCTAGGCTCTTTTTACAGCCTTATCCTTTTTTAAAATTCTATTTTCCTAATTTTCTCATTAACAATTTTTTATTTTTAAGTAGTCTTAATTCCAATTTAATACATGAGGCGTAATTAACAATTAATCAGCACTAGCAAGGATAAAAGGAAATAACTTCATACATGAGGAAATTCTAACTCTGATTTGCGATTGTAACAAAAATAGACAAATTTCCATGAGTATGAAAGGAATGCAACTTAATTCAATCTAAATCCATGTTTTATGCCATTAAATCCTTTGGTTTACTTGATATTGTAGCTTCAAGTTGACAACTGAGTAATTGTTAGCTCTTAGATCCAAGTTTTCTTAATCAAACTGCCACCTTATATTTGGATCTTGAACTTATTAAGGTAAAGAAAAATAACAGAGAAACAACGTTAAGTGTACGAGTTTATTTGGTAATGGTGTCAGTTTTTATTTTTTATTGTGTACTTTGCGTATGTGTTTTTTATGATTTCGTAATAAGCATTTGTATGTTATCGTTGTAGCAATAGTACCAGACCAATATTTTAAAAATAAAGAATACACCCATTTTAGTATTTTTTATTTTATTTTTTCAAATTTAACTAAAAACAAAAAACATAAAACAAACACTGTTTTTTGTTTTTTTTTTTTTTTTTTAAACAGAACAAAAAGCAAAAAACGTTTACCAAATAGAACCTACATATTTGTATTTGCAGGGGCCACCGACTTGGAAAATGAATTTTTTATCCAGTCAGTTACACTTTGTATTTTTGTACTTTACATTGAAATTCACTTTAGGACTTGTACTTTTAATTGTAACAATTAAGTTTTTGTACTTTTAATTCTTTACAATGTCACCCTCTTGTAAGCTTCTGTTTGTGCAATTAACGGTCAAAAACCCTGTATGTATCACATGACTCTTTTTAAGGGAAAAAGAAGTATTTATTTTTACCATTATAGCTCTCAAATGTCCTCGGCCCTCCGTCACATGAGACATTTGGGGAGTATTTTGTGACCCTAATTTAGTTATATATATAGAATAATATGATTTTGAGAGGCTTGGAAAGGAATTTGTGAGAAATGAGTGCGTTTGAACACTAAAATAGTATGAAAATGCATTTTTATTATTGATTCACGTGAGATCTACAAGATTTTTGATTGTCAATTGTACAAATAAAAATTTACAATAGGTAACATTGCAATAAATTAAAAATAATGGCTTAATTATTATAATTAAAAGTAAAAGTCCTGAAATGAGATTTAATAGAAAGTGCAATTGTGCAAATTAAAGGTACAAGACGCTTTTTACTTTTTCTTGTCGAAAGAATGATGAAGTTGAATGGGTTTTTCTTTATATTTTAAAATAGAACACCCATAATGATAATTCTTAATTATAAAAATACATCATCACAATATTTTGAGTAGATTTTCTATATAAATTTTCTGGAACAATAACATTTTTCTTTTTTTTTTTTGGGTCTAGATGAATTAGAGAAAATTGATAACAATATTTCTTGTTGTTTAAAGCTGGCGTTCCTCGGGGGCTCGTCTCACATTGGACGAGTTTGGGTGTGTGAGTGTGTTATATACCATCACTTAACTTTCTATTTTTAATAGGTTGTTAAGTGTTTGATTTTGTTATAAAAAAACAAAAAAGAAAGCTTGTGCCATACGGCCTCCTTCCAACTACGGCTAGTGGGCTTCCCTTGGGGTTTGAGCTTAGATCCATATCCGCATTCAATACTTTGCATTGCGTTGAGAGCTTATCCACGTCAAAACAAGTTTGGGTGTGCGAATGTGTTATATAACTTTACTTAATTTTTTTTTTTTAATATTTGGTTCCCTTTAAAAAAAAAAAAAACACCCTCGTGTTCCTTAGAATAATCTTAACAACAATTGCAAATTTGCAAGGGGCCAAGTCTTCACAAGACCCAGCCCTATGGGCCATCAGCCTATCAGAATGGCCATTGACCAAATCCTAAAATCCAATTCGCTACGCTCGCAGCGCGTGTCGAACCGCTCTTATTAAATTGTAAATGTTTTTGGTGCACCCATCAATCAGCACACAGCATTTTAAAGAAAGATCAGGTTGGGAAATGAAAAAGCATACGCGCACGGACCAAAGCAAAGGCGCCGAAAACACAGTAGAGAACTCCAAGACAAAAGGTTTGAATTCTCTCTCTAAAACTCTCTCTTATTCAACGAGGAGTTGTAATTCTCGATTTAGGGTTTATGTGACTCCCGATCTGTTTGATTCTGTTGATGGTATTACTACAAAGAAAATTTAAATTGCTATTGGTCTGATTTTGGTAACAGATTCAATTTTGATTTTTGTTCTTTTCAACCGTTCTTTTATACGTGAGAAATGAGAATTGGGGTTTTTGGGTTGACAGATAAACCCAGTTGGCACGCAGAGTTTAACGGGTAAGTTCAAA
The DNA here is from genome assembly GCA_033060915.1 of Euryodendron excelsum. Classification (NCBI taxonomy): domain Eukaryota; kingdom Viridiplantae; phylum Streptophyta; class Magnoliopsida; order Ericales; family Pentaphylacaceae; genus Euryodendron; species Euryodendron excelsum. Next base: position 72,382,678 of record CM065377.1, on the reverse strand, counting down.
TTAAGGTTTCGAAAGGGTCTTGAGGTTTGCAAAGTTCCAGTAAGAGATGGGTTTTTGCAGGGAGTGCGTTTAAATGGAAGTCAAGGAAATAGTCTTGAACACGAAAACGAGAACATCTGATTATAAATTTAGGAAACTGTTGTTCATTTCTTGTTTCTGTTTACCCATTTATTGGTTACGTGAGAGGATTATGACATGTAAAGATAACTGAGAGTATAAAACACCAGGATTCCATGAATATCTGGAAGAGGAGCCAAAAGCGAACTTGCTGGTTGCTATGGGTTTTCTTTGAAACAACCGAAACTAGTACCTAACATTGTTGCCCATTTCCTAGTTAATCTATGCTTATTGGTTCTTATCCGCTCCTCTTGAAGAGAGTGAATTGTGTTCACTTGTTAATTGACAATTATTTCATTTTCACCTATGCATTATTATTGTCAAAGATTGTCTTTGTTGAGAACTGATTAATGTACATATCGGGTAAAACCTTAAGGTTTCATTTGAACGGATGGACTTGACACGAACGTATTTGAGGTTCAATTTCTTAATTATTGGAGTTAGATTGAGACCTGAGGGGGGAGGTAGGGGAGATATATTTTATTATGATCCTCATGCAAGCAGAATCCTTTACATTATTTTACCAGTTTCCACTTGGGATCGATTTCAAATAACTTCCTTTCCTTTGTAATTTCAAATCCATCAGCATGTGCTGCTGAATTATCCATCCTTCTTGTTGAAGTTCAAATATAAGCTGTTCGTTTTTTTTATAAGCAAAGTTCAAGCTGAACGTAAATCTAAGCTATTCTCCCTCAGTGCTTGAATATAATACCTTCTTTTATAATCCACAGATCTAAATGCAAACCGATAGATCATCTACCACCTTCTGGATGATTTCCTTTAACTTCATTATGTGGTTTATATATATTTATTATGTTTTGTGCCCTACTCTTTTTTTTTAGCATTGGTTCCCTGCTTTGACATGGACATCTGCTGCATCTTGTGCTCTCTGTTTTTCGCACTTAGCAAAAGAAAATTTTAATTTAAAATATATTATAGTAAAAAAGGAAAAAAGAGCTCTTGGGTAGTGGTTTGGTTTTCCCTTGTATTGTATATGTTATCTTTGATATGTTCAAATGATTATTGCATGTAGCTGCTGTGAAGTTTAGCAAAAATTTTTCTATGTATAGGGGTAAAAATTGTTCTATTTAGTTTGTATTTTGATAAGCACAAATTACATTGGACCGGTGTATTGAGTGTAGCAGAGTTTGAATTGTCGAGACCTATATCTATAATAAATGGAAGATGGGCCTTATTTTAGTTTGGCATGAGTATGGTATGCTGTACAATAAAAAGTCTTAGTGTTAGAGACGGTGTGGCTGACCTCATGATTTTACCTGTCAAAATAATTCAGGGGATGTCAAAATCTGTGAAAAGAATGATTGAATGCCTGGATAGATATGAATACCCTAAGATCAAGCAAAAAAAAAAAAAAATACAAACAGGGATAAGTTATGCATTTGCAATACATTTTTGATAAACTTATGGTGATATCTTACTTGAAAAATGTGTGGTTTGTAATTATCACGAGAAAAACGTTCTAGCATATGAAAGTTTTTGTGCGTATAAATAATTTGAGGGTAGAGGACCAGTCTAAAAAATTATTGAGCAACGACTAGTTTGTTTCCCACTGAATAAGAATTGGTAGAATAAATAACTTATAAAAAAAAATGGTAGAATAAATAACCTTGTTCCATTAATTCACAATTTCCATAGATGAACAATAAGTAGGTCTGTGTTTTCAGTTAGGGGTTTTCTGCTGGGAAAAATTTGGCAAGCCAACTAGTTGAATGTGCCATTTGGTTATGATGCATTAGTTGTATGCAGGTTATTACCGATTTATGATGGGCTGTCTGCTTTACTTGCCATAGTGGCCTTGGCCACTTCAAATCCGCAAGATTGGTGTTAATGACTGTGGATCAATGAACTAGTCGTTGGAAATTATGATATGGGATTGAAAATGTTTTCATCTCTGCCTATATATTTTGTGCTCAAGTGGAATAGTTTCAGAATTTTTGGATTGACAATACAATATGTGTGATATGCTTATGAAGAGTGTGGAAAGAATTACTCTTGCATATTTTCCCAGGGTGCTCCAATTTAGTTTGAATCAAGTTCCAAGGATGATGTCTCTCGTAGGTTGGGAACTATAAAAAAGAAGGGGGCCTGTTGGCATGTACTTAGGCAACAATATCAGTTGAGCTTGAAGCAGTAGGTAGTAGTATACTATCAACATTAATTTAAGAGAATTTGTGCTTATATCTTGTTTAAGATATGTAATTGTTTAGTGACAACCTCAACATTTTGTTGTACGTTAGAACCACTTTTCGGTAACAACCTTAACTTGGAGTGCAGTCTTGCTTTGATGGATAGGTATAGGTATTGCGTAGTATCTATAGCTATTTGGTACATGTTTACTATTCAATCTCTCTACCCATTTAGATACCAATTAATTGGTCTAAATGAACACCTTGGCTGAAGGTTCTTTTTTATTTGTAATTTTTTTATGACCTTGGCAGTAGGTTCTTGAGAAGCTGTTGTTTAATTGGTTTTTGAGAAATGAGGGTTTGGCATGTTTATTGGTCTTATGGAATATAAAGGAAGAGGTTGACCAATACCCTTGTTATGCACTTGTGGTTATCAATTTTTGGTTCAAGGGTAGGTTTTATGGTTTTTTTTGGAGATATTTTCATTTCATGTATCAGTGTTTTGACATCTGAAGAATTGATCACTGCCATATCTTGGGTTGAAAGATCTGCTAACTTTGGATGCAGGCATTCTGGCTTAAAAGTGCTACCAAAACTTGGAAAGGTTAAAAACCATTACTTGGAAAATTCATTGTATTATGTGGAAGTGTCTTTAAGGAAACTAAAGAGAGCATTTTTTGAATCGTGTAGCTTATTGGAGGTTGATTCCTTTCCCGATTATTCATGTATTATGTGGATAGTGTGGATAGTCTTGGCTGATTCTGTTGTTTCTTTTGGGTGCTACTCTTTTATACTTTGTATCTACTTGGATTGCAGGCCCTTTTGGTTGTTGTTTAATGAATTTTACTTTCTTAAAAAATAAAAAGAAAAAAATTGTGTTAGCATAATGAAATCTTGAAAGTATATGCTTTATTCTGGTCGCTGACAATTTTTTTTGGTTACAAACTAGGTGATCCTTCACCTATTTTTAATTGAAACCAATCCCTATGGATGCATGCATTGCCCATAAACTGTGATGAGTCAAACTTGAGGTATCTAGTTCCTGTGTGATGGCCTCATCCAAGATTCTGGTTTCTAACATTATGGAATTTATTTGAAGATGTTCGGAGATGTGCTTTAGGATTAGTTGATTGGAAAAAGGTGCAGAAATTCTAAACCTTGTTTGCCAGAGTTCTTTTATTGTGTGGAGAAATGCTTTAGTTTGTGTAGCCTCCTTTTGTCAACAAGTAAATCTTGATAATAGCTGCAAATATCCTATGTGAGATTTGAAGCTCTTGCCTTTGCCTCATTGTGCTATTCAGCTAGAATGGGCTATTCTTTTATTACTGTCCAGACTCCATAGTCAATCATTGATTTTTTGTTTTTTTATTATTAGTTTTTAGTCTTGCAGTGTGATCCAGCACTGAACATCGTTTAGAAAGGAATAGCTAAGCTATGGGGAACTTAAGATATAAGTCTGCCTAAACAAACTCATGTACTCCTGTAGGGGATGGAAATCTCTTAAGCAAGTGACGGGATGCCTTGTCAGCATTATCATCAAAATTTACACTTGCGTTGGTCTGACTCGGGATCCCCTAGATGTTGATTAATTCTACTTAGTGTTACATGCTGACTTTGGGAGTCTTCCTCCACTCTTTCAAATCCTAGTTTCGTCACACCTTTCCCTCCCCTTTTAACTCTCCTAATTGCTGTTCACCCTTTGAAACCCTTTCATAACATACTAATTATTGTGAAACGTGTACTATCCTAAGTTTCTAACAGCACCCTAATTGAAATCGATGTGATCAGTAATAGAATCCTAGTGGAAACTTTTGAGCTCTTGTAAAAAGATTTTGATTTCAAGTTTCTATAATGCAGCAGTGATTTTGTGCTCCCCCCCCCCCCCCCCCCCCCCCCCCCCCAAAACATACATGCAAAAACTCCCCTCTTCCTAATACTCTAATTGGCCCCAGAGGAGTTTTAACAGGGATTGCTACTTTCTTTCTGAGAGTTGCATGGAGCTAAAAGTCTTGAGTTTGGATACTTTCTCCACTGCATTTTATGATTGGAATCATGGGAAAGGATATTGCTGGTGTAATTTGACTGGGAGGCTGTGCAAGATCATTCCTAAGGGGTGGGTAGTGATTGATATTAGGAATTTTCTTTAGATATCTGGGTAATAGTGGTTGCAATATCTAAAGGATTTCATTTAGCATAGGCAGATTTTGGATAGTGTTTTATGATTAATGAAATTGTTAGACCCGAGGTTTTCAAAGGTTTATTTTTATATATTTGGAAGATAGCAATAATTTAAATCTTGCTTAATACTTTCTTTAGATTGTATGTTGAAGTGTTTGACAAGTCATATTTAAAGATTAAGTTATTTTGAAAAAGATCTAGGAGATGCTTTATTCAAAATCATTTAATGCAAAGATCTTGGCACTTATGGAAAGAATTCAAATTAATGAGAAGACCTTGCTTAATGAAGAATGGTTAGCTGAAATTGAGGGATTGAAGAGTTTAAGTAAATATATTTTAAGGAGAAAATTAGAGGACATAATTTTCTCCAAGGGTTTCTATATCCATGATATTATATGCTTGATATAGCTTGCCATATTTATATGTACTGGAATATTACAAACATGGAAGTTATCTTCATGACAAGTATTATGGTCAAGAAAGAAAGAGTCATTCATCAAGGAAAGAAGAATAGATTTTCGAGAATCAAGGAAGATCTAATAGGGAAAGTCAAAGTCAAAATCTGAAGACAAAAAGATCAAGTTTCTAGAAGAATCTTGGTCCAAGCTTCTATACAGAAAAGGAAAGTTAGCTTTGGGTTATTCTCTGAAGATGCTATATTCATCTATGAAAGCTTGTTGCTGTCAAGGAAGATTACATCTTCAAAGATATCTTTGAAGAATTTTTAGCCAAAGATTAAGAAAGAAATATGGAAAGAAGTCCAGGAAAATTCAAATCGAAGTTAGCAAAATTTATTCAATAATTATGGAAAATCTTCGAACTTTGTTTGGAAACAAAAGTATTATCAGACAATATTCAAGGAACTAGATTTGAACGCGACTATCATATTATATACTATATTTGAAAGGTAATATTCTATGATTATCTTCAACGGTCACTTTAAAGAAGGAAATAGGAGTTTGCAGAATTTTTAGGCAATATTCTCTGGAACACCCCTAGTCGTATAGAAATTACTCGATTTGTGAAATATCAATGAGTAAATCCTTTAGCATAATAATAATCAAGAAATAACTTCAAGCACTAATAGAAATATAATCAAGCATAAAAGTAAAGCAAGTAAAAAAATATGACATCGAATTTATCTTGGTTTGGTTTTGATCTCCAAAACCTACGTACACTCGCCAAGGCTCCTTTCTTGAGATATTTCTTCACTATCTCTAATACGTAGATACAAACACTACTTTTCCAAGTGCTAGTAAACCTTCCACCACTAGTCTTGCGGGTTCTATTGAACCTTACAAGTGATCATACACTTTAACTAGCTTGAACAAGGTGCTAGTTCAACCCCCTAATCCTAGCTATAACCTAGCTAGCCTTTCTCTTACAAGAATAACAAACAAGAACAACAAATTTCTTGTTTATGAAGCATCAACCTCTCAAAAGATGGATATACTAATGAAGTATAAGAAAATACAAGGATATGAACTTTTAAGAACTCAAGAGCTTGAAGAATATCATTTCACTTTTGATTGCATGAATGGTTGTTTTCTTCTTCTTCTTCTTCTTCTTCTTCTTCTTCTTCTTCTCTAGCCATGTATATATAAAGATGATCTCCAGTCTTTTTTTGGAATGTAGTTGTTAGAGAAAATCTTACCCAAAAAGTTTGCAAGCTCTTATTTCCTTCTTTGAAGTGACCGTTGAAGATAATTTTGGAATATTAACTTTCCAAATATAGTAGGAAATATGTTGGTCACCTTCTAAACTAGTTCCTTGAATATCGTTTGAAAATATTTTCCTTTCCAAAAAAGTTAGAAGATTTCCTAGAATTATTCCATAAATCTTGCTAACTTGGATTTGAATTTTTCTTGACTTGTTTTCATATTTCTTGCTTAATCTTTAGTCGAAAATTTTGCAAACTTTGAAGATGTAATCTTCATTGACAGTAAGAAGTTTTCATAGATGAATATAACATCTTCAAATAATAACCTATAGCTGACTGGCCTTTTCTGTATGGAAATTTGAACCAAGATTCTTCTAGAAACTTAATCTTTTTGTGTTCAGATCTTGGTTTTGATGTTCCCTATTAGATCTTCCTTGATTCCCAAATATTTGCTCCTGTTTCTTTGATGAATGATTGGCTTTCTTGACCACAATACTTGTCATGAAGATAGCTTACATATATGTCCAGGGCCTTTGGCCCAATGGTCATGGCTCTATCTCGACTTACACGAAGTCAAGGGTTCAAGTCGCGGTAGGAGCGTGGTGCTTGAGACAGATTATATCTGATCCTTCTGCCATTTACTCTATGTAGGATTTAGTCTACTAACATACTAACTTTCCCAACCCTACTTAATTTCCCCCTCCTTGCTAACTATACCTGTATTTAATCTCTTTACCAAAAAAAGAAGTAAAAACTTCCATATTTGTAACATTCTAACACATATAAATATGGTAGGCTGTATCAAGCATATAGTATCATCAATATCGAAACCTTAGGAGAAAATTATGTCCTCCAATTCTCCTTCAAAGTTATTTCCTTAAACTCTTCAATCCCTTGATTTCGGCTGATCATTGTTCATTAAGCAAGATCTTTCCATTAATTTGAATCCTTTCTATAAATGCCAAGATCTTTGCATTCAATGATTTGGAGTTAAGCATCTCCTAGATCCTTTCCAAACTAGTTTAGTCTTTAAATATAACTTGTCAAACACTTCAACATACAATTTAAAACAAATATTAAGCAACATTTAAATTTAAAATCATATGCTATAAAATCATTAAAGTTTGGTATCATCAAAATATATAAAAACAAACTTTTGAAAACCTTGGGTAAGCATTCATCAAGTGAAGAGTTCGGTCTCGGGAGCATTTGGCAAAGGAGACGGAGAAAGCTTTTGATGTTGTGAAATATAGGTTTATATTTTTTACGCTTTTGCAGTTGCGGTTCAATACAAATGGAGAAGTTAAAGTGGGTAGATACCCCTTCACCTACCATGTGCCATAAACGGGCCACATGGGCATGTGCTTAACATGTCGGCATGACATCTTCAGTGACTCCATGGGTCAACCTCATAAAGATACACGTCTGAGTTCAATCCTAATTATGCATGTTTGGCCTTGCCGAACGACACTTGTCAGTTACACGAATGACCTATAAGACTAACAACACTTAGTGTGTTTCGGTCTCAAGAAATGACTTCTTAGCCACCACATGAGCAAGATTCTAGGGTCCAAATCGGGTGACTTTAAATAGGTTGAGAGGCAGGGCGAGGACTGTTGAAATGGTTTGGCGCTCATCGCGGCGCTCAAGATTGTGGTTTAGTGGTTAGTGGGATGTTTTGTCATGGCACTACACTCTGTGTGGGTTTCAGTTGCCTTCTAGGTAGTCCTACTAAGAGAGGACAATCTCCATGGAAGGTTTTAGAATACTGGGTACAAGGTCTCTAGAGTATAACTTTATCACTTATCTCTAATAAACTCTATCTTATTAGGCCTGTATTCTCTCCGACAATATTGGCTGAAATTATTAGTCAGAGATGTTGCTCTCCATTCCCATCAAGGACTCTGGTTTTTTTACCTTTCTGGCCTAGGAGGGGAGTGTTTTGGCGGGGCCCCCGGGGGGGGGGGGGGGGGGGGGGGTTGGTGTGGGTGGGTTTGTTGTCCCAATGATTAGTTGATAGTAGTAAGATGCTTCTTTTATTGCTTTCAACTCTCTTGTGGTTTGATTGCAAGGTTGACAGTTTTCTATTTGGTTCTAGTGATGTGTCATATATAAAACTTTTGGCTTTTATGTAAGAAGCCAAGTTAGCTTATAAGTTAATCATTTATCCTTCTGGAAGCAACAGACTTTTATAGCGGCAGTAAGATTGCCCCAATTAGTAGTGTTCTGTTTGTTATCTCTATTTGCTTAGGGTTTTGATTTATCATAACTTTTAGTGCGGTCCTACCGTTGCTAATAGGCTTGAAAATATGTGGAAGGAATTTTTTGCTGAGGGAAGGATGATGAATTCGGTTATCATTTGGTGAAATATGGTTGTTGTCCTACTATTGTGGTGCTTTGGTTAGAGGGGTCTTCTTCCTAACATATAAAGCTTTCGTAGGCAGTGCTTGTGGAGATTTAGAATGGAAAGGGGGAGTATATGGAGGATGCTGACAATCGGTCAGTTTGGCCATTGGCTGGTCAACGAGGGAGGTGAGCAATTCTCATGGCTGAAGACTATTGAGAGGTGTATTTGATGCTGACACTCAAATAATAATGCTAGATTCTGTTGTTTGTTGTGGACATTGTTGAGGATTTGGTTGAAGTACTCTTGTAGAACCCAACCATCGGGTGGGCTTTTTTTCAGGTCTATGCTATGCTGCTTCTTTTAATTGTATTTAGGATTTCTTCAAGCTGATGATAACGGTCCCTTAATATTTGGGTGAGACTTCCATGATAGGGAGTGGACAGGGTGGAGGTATTTTTTCTTTGTTGGTGAAACCAAAAGAGAGTGAAGAGTTTCTGTGTTCATTCCATTGTGGTACCTTTGATGTGAATTATTTATGACATTTTTTAAGCCTTTATGAGGGTGGCTTTCTAAGGAGGCTCTGTGGAATTGTTCAATTATTTCTTGTTTCTGTCAGCAGCTTTGGCCAATACTGATTAGACCAGGTAATTGCTAAGATGTGGACTGTTGATTATGTTGTTTTCTGTTACTTGTCTTTCTTGCTGCTCTCTCTTGAAAGGACTTTGCAGGGGCCCCTTATTTCAGCTAGTAGTTGAACTCTTTTGCCCTACTGTTGGAGTGGTGGTTTCTGGGTTTATCTTCTACATTTCTTTGATAATGAAATTAAGCTTTTCCTTTAAATTTCCACATTGATCATGATATGACAGAATGGACAAAATACACCCCCTGTAGTTTTGGAATTCTTGTTCTTCTTTTCCCTTGCCTTTTAAAAGGATGATGAAATTGAATGACACGGAATAAAACACATTGTTTTAGTGAATATTTGTGTTGGGCATGAATTTGTATCATTCTTGAGAAGAGGAAGAGGAAGAGAGTACATCGGGTGGGTGAGAAACCATTCTGGCTTAACTACGATTCTCCTAGCGCTTTCGGGAGTCAAACTGTAGGTTAATACAAAAAGAATTTCCTTTTGATTGTAAGAGAAATTCCTAAATATGATCGTTGAAGAAACTCTAGAAAAGTAAATTTAACTTAAAAACTTGTTGTGATGCCATAGATATATATGAAATTCATAGCTTATCAAATCATAAACATATATCAATTTCAAACTTGTATTGCTCAGAATTCCATCGCTACTTTCTTGTTCTTGACTGCAAGTGCCATCAACAACAAAAATCAGCGTGAATCCTTGTAGGACACATTGTAGATGTCCCAATATGATTGTAGGTGCACTACTGCAGTATGTAAGTGATATAAAACTATTGTAGCCTTTGGTACGCAATTCCTATGTAACTGTATGCTAGCCGTATATGCTATCTTCTATGCTTGGAGAATTGGTATACAAGAAAAACTGAATGTAATCAACAAATTGTTGGCTTGCAGTGCTGTTCAAATTTATTTCTTTGTTGACCCTTTTAGATACAGTTGATTGAAATAAGCAGCAGAGCGAGCCCAGATTAAATGCATGTACGCGTGCCCGAAGCTCAATCGATGGTTGTAGCTTCTTGGCATGCAGGATGGAAATTGGAGTTGTTTTTTTTTGTGTTACGTATACCATTATCGTTTTAAATCAAGGCCCTCTGAGAGAGAAATGGCATCTTATGGTTTTGCAGAAAGAGGGTTATCGATTTATGGATAAGACCGAACCTGGGAAGGAGGCTTCTGAGGAAATGACTCGGGAGTCACTAATTGCAATCTCTTATCGCCTACCAGAGAAGGATAATGCTCCAGATTTCTCACCCAAAAATTTGAATAGCGAGAGCCTAGATGAAGGTATAAATGGTGATCGAGTAGAAAAGTATAGGACTAAGTTGATTTCAATATCCTCGTCAGAGTCACCGGACGTCAAAACTGTACCAGTTTCACCGGGAGAGCTCAAGGGTTAGCCCGGATTGCACGTTTTGTTGTTGTGGAAAACTGTACACAAACTTTGTTATGTTCTGTTGTGATTTAGAGCTTGAAGTACTGTGCCTAGGCTTGTGGTCTGTGTTGTGAATAACACTTTATATGGTCAACATATATGACAATAAAATCAACCACACAGAGTACAGATGCTTGCAAGTTTTCTAACAAATGGAAATTGGTTTGCCTCTCTGTTTTCTCACTGCTGCTTTAATTTTTCTGAAGTGAAATATAAAGAAACAGCTTAGGAGGGAGTTGGTTTGTGGAATCAAAATTTATATTGTATATAGGTGTATTGACAGTTTTTGAGAAATTGAATTTGTTATATATAAAAGCAAATAAGTAGTGATTGAAGAGTTGGCTGGAGCGAAACTCTTAATGGCTCGAGCAAAGTGGTCTGGAGTATTAACTCTCAGATTCAGAGAGCATAGCTTGAAGGTTGGTTAATGTTGGATTGAGCCAACTGGCAATGGCTCCAGTGAACTAAAAATGGATTGAACAAACTTAATGGAAATGTATAGCAAGTGAAATTCTTTTATAATTCTCCATAAATACACCTTTCATATAAACCACTTCAAACTGATGCCCTTGTCTAGTGTTTTGATTGAAGTCATATGAAATGTACTTTATTATCTCATTTATATCTTTTTCTCTTTATAATTTATTAAGATTTTATTTTCAATGAAAGGTGGTAATGAAAAATTAATGAATCCATTGTGTTGACTAGATTCATGCATGTAAAGTGCATCGTCACTATCTTATGAATTTGTTCTACTTTTTATTTAGGATAGATGAATTGTTGATAATTATGATACTTCAGTTGAAAACTATCATAAATATAATAATTAAGTCATCTCCTTATTGTAATGAAGTTCGTTAACCCCACTTCTTCATTACTTGTGCTAACAATTGATTTTTATTACTTTTAATCACTCTACAAATTTTACATTCTCTTCATTTACTTCACATAAAAAAATTAGAAAAGTATACCTAAAAAATTATGATATTTTTTAAAAGTAAATCCACTATAACAAAATAATAAACATGAAAAATAAAATAAAAGAGAGAGAGAGAGAGACAGGGGAGGCCAAAAATGATTGTCGCATTACATCATCGTGCATATGTGATATGACGGTTTATTCATGTAATATCATGTATATATATATATTTTTTATAGAGTGAGAACATTTTTTAAAAAATTATAAGCATTATCATAATGAATGATTAGATTTTAAATTTAAAATTCTCACAATGTAAAATAATTACACGTGTCACAATTAAAATAAAAGTGTGATGGTCATTCAGAATAATTACTTGAGGCCCACAGAGGAAACAACTGGTGAAGGAATTCCAGTTTGTTAAGAAGAGAGCATTTTTGCAACTCCAAAGAGAATCAGGTTCGGATAACACGACGAGCTAGACAAAGAGATATAGGCCAGCAACCTGTGTGTGTCCATTTTTGATATATTATATGTACGCACATATATACAAATATATACACATACACCATCTTAATCCCCACAATCTTTTATAGAGAGCACGGTTCCAATCCCCACGACAATTATGAGAGATTTGTGAAGAGGAGAGAGCATTTTTGCAACTTCAAAAGAGAATCCAATAGCACATATCACGACAAGGTCACAAGGACATCAACCCTTTTCGTTCTATTTTTTTTATTTATGTTATGTTTGGATTAAGAATGTCGTGATGAAAAAATAAAAAAAAAAGCGAGCAAAAATTTGTTCTCTTTTTTATCTCATATTATATTTTTTTTAATTATGTATGTGGACTAGTATATTTGTTTATCTTCTCTCTTTCCCTTTGTTTATCTCTTTTCTTCTTTCGTCTTCCTCTCACTGCCTTCATTGAGTCACTCTATTACCATCACACCAGTGGACGGACACAGAATTTGTGTTAGTGGGTTAAGGTATAATATCTTAAATCTTTTAGAAATTCTTAAAATTTGAAGGGGTCAATACATTATATTTATTTATATATATCAAAAAAATTATAAGAGATATAATTTTTTAAAAGTTTTGAGGAGCCGTGGGCCCGCACATAGCAATTCTAGACCACTATTGCCACCATGGGCGGATCCAAAATTTTTTTTCAATAGGGGCGAAATTTATAAAGAATTATATTAATGATGCCAAAAAATGGGGCACCGCCTCGATACAAAAGTTGTAAACAAGATATTATGAAAAATCTTAATTTAGATTTGGTTGACTACAATATAAAATTCCGAGAAGGGGTTTTGAGATTTAGGTAACCAAATGTCTATGAAAATAATTAAAATCGTGGATGGATACAAAAGGTTTTGAGATTTGAATTTTTTTTGACCTTCTAAAATAGTGTAGATAGTAGTTAAATTAATGAAATATTAAATGAGTAAGAGCATTTTAATTTAACCTTATAATATAAGGTTAAGAATTAAGATTGTATTGTTTATTTGACTAAATAATAATAGGTTAATGATATATATATATATGGTTATAGGTTTAGTGATATTCAGTGAGAATAAATGTAAGTGTTAGTAAATTCAGAGAAAAAAACACTGTTGTTCATATTTTCAGTTCGGACTAAATAACAATAAAATAAATACATATAATTTTTTTTAAAAAATAATAGAAGGTGCCAAACCAGTGAGACAGCTGGTCCTTTTCATAGATCCTACCTTGATTGCCACCCACCCTAAATGCTGCCATTATTTTGTATTTTCTCTCTCCCGGGGAAGCCAGGGCCTCACTTTTCTTTTTATTCGTCAACCATCAAGCCGATGGTTGTGCAGTGGCAGTGGCAATCTGTCTTTGCGGGATTTTTGCAGAGAGTCCTTGAGGTGCCTGATCCTGAGCCAGTCGAGGAGGATTAAAGTGCTTATAAGTTACAATGCTTCCTCAGTTGTGGCAATGGCGGTCGCGATGGAGCATAGTGCTTATAGTCTTTAATCACTTTAATCCATGTTAGGGCTATCAGCTCCTTGGGTCCCTCTAAGATTTTTGACCTCATAATTATTCGATTTTTGTAGAATGAGAAGATTGCACAGATTTTGAAATAAGTCGAGTTACACGCAACTTAGCCGAGACATTCAATAAGTGAAAAAAAAAAAACATTTATATATATATACAAATAAGATGCTAGCTGCAACGTTAGATGATGAGCTGAAGGCTGCAAATTCATGTCAACCCAATTTGTCAGAATCTTTTACTCTTGCCCATGTTCTAATGATCACCAACAATTCTAGATGTGAGACTTTTGATTATTAATACTTTTTGGATCAATAAGATCTTGAATTTGCATAGGGCTATAGAACTGCTTGTAAGTACCAAAAATATCTTCTGCTCCCCCAGGAAGACCATGGATAAAATGAGTCAACATATACTTGAATTGCCAATACTTGAGTATGAGAAATGATAATTGGGATTTGCAAAATCAATACCTCTCGGGGGTATCATCTCTGCGAAGTGTGTGAGAGTGATAGTTAAAAGAGTAAAAAGTGACTAGAGAATTGCTATGTTAGGGTAAATAATTCCTATATGAGAGTAGAGAATTGCCCATTTATTGCATGGACTTTTTACAATAAATATATGAAGCTAATACAAGAGTCAGCTGGCTTCTTTCTTCTTTTTCTTCTTCTGCTGCTTCATCTTTTTCTTTATGCAAATAAGGGAATAATTGTCAAGCACACACCTATGAAAAAAATATGATTTAGATTTCGGTGGCTAGGATTCAAAATTTTGAGAAGAGGTTTTGAAATTTGAATAACCAAACATGGATGGATATTATTAAAAGATAGAATACAAAAAGTTTTGAAATTTGAGTCTTTTTTTGACCTATTAAAATAGTAGTAGACAATAGCTGGATAAATGAAATATTAAATAGGTAAGAACATTTCAATTTAATATTAGAATAAAATAGTTAAGAATTGAGATTGTATTGTTTATTTGACTGAATGATTTATTTTCTTTTGTTATAAGTTTAGCAATATTTAATGTGAGCAAATCTAAGTGTTAATAAATTTACAAGAGGTGTTAGTAAATTCAGCGGGACCACATATTTTTTGGCAACTTACGATCAAACAAATGCACAAAATTTTTTTTAAAATATAAAAAATAAAACAGAAGTTGTCAATTCATTTTCCTACATCCATCCACCCGTGATTCTAATCCCTACAACAATCATTATAGGTTTACTAAGCAGAGAGCATTTTTGCAACTTCAAAGAGAATCCGGGTCGCATGTAACACGACAAGCCCATCAACGTCTTTCTGTTCATTTTCCAATTAATAAATATAGGAAAATGATATTTTACTGAAAAAAAAAAGACACTTGCACAAAAACTCTCACTAAACAGAAATTGGAGAGCCATTTACTTAAAAATAAAACATCTATGATGGTTCTTAATTACAAAAATATCATTGTTACATCATTCTGATAAGATTTTTTGTACAAGTTTTCAGTAAGAATAACATAATTCAAATCCACCGCAATAGGTATTTTATTAAAAGAAAAATGACTTTTATTTAACCATATCATTGTCATAAATTTGTGTTTATAAAACATTACACTAACATATATATGTCTACAGATCATAGTTGTATATCTCCCACCGCACCGACTATAAAACGGTGCAAAGAAGGGTATGTTATGCACTTTTTAAAATACCGGACAATACTAACAAATACTAATCCATCTCGGCTATGTCGGGTAATACCGGTCTGCACCGGGTGGTACCGGTATGCATCGAATTTTGATTAATTTTTTGATAAAATAATTTGTTTTTATTATTTTTAATTATAAATGTCTATTATTTTAATAAATAGTAAATACTAGACAAGTAATATGTTTTTTTAAATATTTTTAAATACCTGCTAGGGTTAGATTACATGTTTATATTGTGTAAAAATAATTTAGTGTTAAATAATATTTTATATGAA
Organism: Euryodendron excelsum; assembly: GCA_033060915.1. Classification (NCBI taxonomy): domain Eukaryota; kingdom Viridiplantae; phylum Streptophyta; class Magnoliopsida; order Ericales; family Pentaphylacaceae; genus Euryodendron; species Euryodendron excelsum. Next base: position 72,367,235 of record CM065377.1, on the reverse strand, counting down.
AATGCCAACATTTTGAAAGATAATACATCGTAAATAAATATACAATTTTATATGTATAAAATATTAATAGCGATAAATCCGATACGGTGTCCGGTAATATACCGGTGTCGGTACGTACCGTACCAATAACAAAAATAGTGCGCCGACCGGTGTAATGTTGACAACTATGCTACTGATAGCTTGCAACTTTATTTTATTTTATTTTTTTGACAAGGTTCTATTTCCCGCAGCAACCCTGAGAGGTTTGTTAACAAGACAGCATTTTTGCATCTCAGAAGAGCATCCAGGTCACACGTAACACGACAGAGGCCACCAATCCCTCTCTCTCTCTCTCCATTACTTATTTATTATATATACCTATACACATTCTAATCCTCACAGCAATTAATACTACCATTTATTTAACCTTCAATGCTACATCCACATCCACTTAGGTTTGTAAGTCCGCCAGTACGTTTATATATACATAGAGTTTCATAGGACTTAGGAAGAGACCGAGCTAGACGAGTCTAGAGTTACATAGGACTTAGGAAGAGACTGAAAGGGATATGTCTTTGAGTCTCTCTCTCTCTGTGTAAACTCAGTTGTGTTCTTAAATCAGCTTGGTGGCCTCATAACAAGGGCAACAAAGAATTCAGGTTGAAATGGAGTTGGGCTTCAGCTTGCTGTTGTTTTTTGGTGGTTTTTGGGCTCTGAAGTGGCTGCTTAGGAGTGTGAATTTTTGGCTTTATGAAACCAAGTTGGGTGACAAGCGGTTCTCTCTGCCTCCAGGCGACCTGGGTTGGCCTTTCATTGGCAATATGTGGTCTTTCCTCATAGCCTTCAAGTCCAATAACCCTGATTCCTTCATCTCCAGCTTCGTTATCAGGTCCACCTGTCCCTCTCTCTCTCTCTCTCTCTCTCTCACACACACACACACACACAGAGGCTGTGTGACACAGCCATGCACGTACACACTTTCTATCTCTAACTCACTGGTGTCGAGTTCAGATTGTTTGTGTCCTAGTACACATTTGTAGTGACACGTCACCAATGATTCATTCGAGAAAAGCAGGCGATTTTTGTTCATTTCTGAATGACAATCATTCAACTAAAAACATAACACTTACCTGGTGGCTCTTATCTCTATTCTGTTTGCCGTATATATGAAGAAAATGTACATTGAAGAATTTCTTGGTGGGATCTCATGATGTCATCTCATTGTAATTGAGATGTATTAAAATGGGTCTTATCAATGTTCATATGACTGTAAAAAAATTGGACCATTAAATCTACATCTCCAAGTACTATTCAGCAAAACTTTTTGGAGGCTTAGGACACAAAACCATTAGCTTCTTGCACTTGAAAGGAAAGAGATTAAGCGAAAAAGAGAACTCTTAATTGAGGGGTCATAATCATATCATTTGATTATTGCTTCCGTATTTCGAATCAATGTGATTGAATAATTTGGTTATGTTTTGCTTTCTAGCTACATTATTTTGGATGTGAAAAGTTTTGTCTCAATCTTTTCCAGCAACGCTAGCATTAGTCGCGACTTTTGCTAGAGGCCCTCTTTCAAGCATAGGCAAGAGCCTCCCTTCCCTTTTGAAAACCTTTAGGTTATGTATGATACAAGTTAATGAAATAGAATGAGAATAGCATGAGAACGTGAATAAAATTAACATTCCCATTCTATTGTTTGTTTGCTTAGTGGAAATGGAATGATCATATATATATATTCATTATCTTATTTGGTAAGGCAAATTAATAATACTAGAATGAAATAAAATTTTAGTATATAATACAAATTTGATATTATATTATATACAAAATTTTAGAAGTATTATATATTATTTATTAAATATTATTGTGATTTTGATAATCCTGTGGTGGTGATGGCGGCAGTGGTGGGTAGTTGAGAATGGTGGTGGTTGGTGGATGATGGTGGTGATGGGTGGTGGTGACGATGTTGGTTGGTGGATGATGGCAGCAGTGGCAGGGGAGGAGGGTAGTGGTGGTGGCAATGGTGGCAGCAGGGCCGGTGGTGGTTATGGTGGGGGAAGTGGTGGCGGTAGTTGGTGGATGCTGGTGGATGGTGGTAATGGGTGGCAAGGGAGGAGAAGTGCGCGGAATATTTGCTATAGAAATAAATTTAGAAAAATTGAAGTATTTTTTTTCAAAAATTTTCAACTTTTTAAAATTATTTTTGAATTATTAAAATAAATAAATAAAAAATATTTACCAAACATTTTTTTTAAGAAATTTCACAATAAATTTTTTTTTTACCAAATTTGTTTTACATTTTTATTTCATGAGAGAATTGAATGACTATTCTCACTTTTAAAAGAGAAAATTCTAACTTCAAATAGTGTACCAAATAACACTATTAGCATTAGTTCCACCACTTGAAATTGAGGCCTTAACCACATATCTCCTTGGTTCACAAAATCTCTGCCCTGCTGGACTTGTTAAGAGAATAGATTTGACCGCTGCCATCGAGAATGCGCGGGGTCACAGGAGGAGGATCGGCCCTGCTCTCATAATAAATATGTTGGAAGGTCTCAATTATTCCATTCCCACAAACCCCCCACACAACCCACCACCCCCCAACCCTTAACCCTCTAATTATTGAGCTCAAATCAGTAAGGCCTAGCCATCTCTATTCCAGGTCCTCGATCTAAGCCTCTATATTCATATGTCAAACTCTCCCCCAAAGAACAACCTTCTCTTTCAACCCTTAACCCTCTAATTATTGAGCTCAAATCTGCATTAAGGCCTAGCCATCTCTATTCCAGGTCCTCGATCTAAGCCGCTATATTCATATGTCAAACTCTGGTAATTCCTTCAAAGCATTACACCATACCAAATTTTCGGTATCTTTGGACAAAAAAAGAGAGGATCATTTATTTATTTATTGTGATCTGTGTTGAATTATTGAAGATTAAACCTTTTAAGTTTTGTTTGGATGTCTTCACAATATTATGCAGATTTGGACGTACCGGCATTTACAAGGCCTTCATGTATGGTCAACCAAGTATCATAGTTACAACACCAGAAGCATGCAGGAGAGTGTTAACAGACGACGAATATTTCAAGCCCGGTTGGCCTAGCTCCACCATGAAACTCATGGGGAGGAAATCATTTTCCAACCTTGCCGACAAGGAGCACAAGGGTCTCCGTCGGTTAACAGCAGCACCAATCAATGGTCATGAGGCATTATCCATATACATAAAATATATTGAAGACAATGTAATATCAGCCTTGGACGAGTGGGCTGGCATGGGCCAGATTGAGTTCTTGACCGAAATTCGCAAGCTCACCTTTAGGATAATTATGCACATTTTTCTGAGCTCGGAGAGTGAGAAGGTAATGGAGGCCTTAGAGAAGGAGTATACAGCACTTAATTATGCAGTTAGAGCCATGGCGATCAATCTCCCGGGATTTGTTTACCATAGAGCACTCAAGGTGAGGTTTGCTATTTTTTTTTCTTTTCTATCTCTATAATTGATGGTATTCTTTAGTTAAATTCAAGCTGTTTTACAAAAGCATTTCGTAATGTTTCCGAAACCAAAAAGTGAAAACATGTGTAAAATGACACAAAGCATACAAAACTGCACAATTTTGGAGAAAACTAAGCTGAACAGTTCTTCTTTGAATATCAATCTCGAGTCTCAATTCGACTATAGTTTTTACGGTTTGGTACCTAAGAAGGTTAACCAGATTCCAGGCGCGGAAGAACATTGTGTCTATCTTTCAATCTGCAGTGGATGACCGAAAGGAGGGGAGAAAGAAAAACCCACCAAGACCGAAGAAAGACATGATGGATGCTCTCCTGGACACTGAAGATGAGAATGGAAGAAGATTGGATGATGAGGAAATCATTGATATTCTAATCATGTATCTAAATGCTGGTCATGAATCTTCCGGCCACATCACAATGTGGGCTACCTTCTTTCTAGAGCAGCACCCAGAAGTGTTTCAAAGAGCTAAGGTAATGGAGTCTTGGCATATGCCTCTTAAGTCTATCTAGTTTTTGACTATATATAGATATAACCATCAATGCTTGACAATTATATATGGTGAACAAACTGCTTATGAAGTGTTAGCAAACTAATTAATTTAAATGCTTAAGCATATTAATCAACTTGATTGCCTGGTCAAACCCGCCTCTTTCGTTCTCTGATATTCTAAAAAATTGTCACATTAGCCGTTGTAATTCTTCGATATTGCATTGTTACACTTTGGGCCTGTCAACTTTGGTAAGTTGCAGTTGATCAGGATTATCTGCAGATTAGTAGAGTGTAGCACTTTAGTCTATGCATATCTCGAGTCTGAAAAAAATATGCATACTCAAAATAATATATAGGATACATAACATACAAATTTGCACATTGAAATTGAACATGACATACTATTGCTCTAGTTCAAATTTTAGCACAAGTTCTTAAATTACCAGTAAAGGATGGCAGAAAATTGGGCGTACATGTTGAATATAGACAACTCCAATTGCAATTACTTGGAAATTTTAAGATCTTTCTTTTTTTTTTTTTTTGTTTTTTTGTTTTATGTTTCGGTATTCTTATTCATCCTTGGCAAGGTGACAAGGAACTCATTGTAGCCATATCACTGATTCAATGAGATTGAGTTCCAAGTTTGTTTCCTGAATATCGTGGACTGCATTGTAGGCAGAGCAAGAAGCAATAGTAAAGAACAGGCCACCTACACAGAAAGGGTTGACACTTAAGGAAGTACGACAAATGGAATATCTGTCTAAGGTGAATGAAAATCATCAAATCAATGGCTTTTCAGCTATTAGAGTCTATTTACAATAAGAAATTAATTGAAGTTTTATTTTTTTTCTCTCTTTCTTGAAGGTGATTGATGAAACGCTTCGTGTGGTAACTTCATCGTATGTCGTCTTCCGAGAGGCAAAAGCAGATGTCAATATAAGTGGTTAGTTCATGCTTTTTTTTTTTAATTTTGTTTTCTAATTTTTTTCCATTCTTCTTGGATGTTCTTTCCAATGTATGTGTTCAAAATGTGCATTAGTAAATGTGTTGATCAATAAAATACGTAATTTTGTTTTTGACTAGGAAATGGCCTAATGTTTATCTTGTAATATTATACCCTCATTTTATAATAGCTCTAACACTATTGAGAGAGAGAGAGAGAGAGAGAGAGAGAGAGAGAGAGAGAGAGAGAGAGAGAGAGAGAGAGAGAGAGAGAGAGACCATAATTCATTGCGAATAAATGTAAATCACTTGTGTTTCAGGTTATACCATTCCCAAGGGATGGAAAGTTTTGGTCTGGTTTAGGAATGTTCACTTTGACCCCGAGACCTACCCTGACCCAAAGAAATTTAATCCTCCAGATGGGAGGTAAGTTCAACAGTACCACTTCTTTTCTTATTGTTAATTCATTTTTACATATATAACTCTTGAGCACATGGTCTATCCATGGCATATTCTACATGCTTATACATGTTTTAGAATATAATATGCTAAAATGCTGCACATTGTGCATAGGGACTTACTCTCAAAGCAGGATCTTTTCTTCCCTTTGGAGCAGGAAGCTGGATGTGCCCTGGAAATGACCTTGCCAAGCTAGAAATTTCTATCTTTCTGCACTATTTTCTTCTCAACTATGAGTGAGTAGTTATATGCATGGCTTCCATTTCCTTACCCTAATTTCCGACTTCTGTGACAGTTCTTACGAATGTATTTTTAATGTTAGCAACAAGGGTTTCCATGTATGGAAAATATACCATGATTACTTAATGAGAAGATGCAGGCAAGGAGAGAGAAAAATATACCATGTTTCGATATATTTACTGTGATTTTTTCCAATCATTTTGCAGGCTTGAACGGACTAATCCTGGCTGTCCATTGATGCACTTACCTCATCCAAGGCCTAAAGATAACTGCTTGGGGACAATAAGGAAGTCTCTCAACTCAAGTGCAGACAAGAAAAACACACATGCTTAACTTTTTGCTTGCTGATACCTATGTGGTTCCGTGGCACTCAGTCCTGAGTTCAACTCCCTTAGTGGTGGATTAATAATGTTGTTTACGTGCGATTATTGCGTTTGTTGCAAGTTTGCAATTGTTGGACTTTCTTGGAGAGTTGAGTGTCCAGTTTGCCATTCTCCCTAGTGGTTTATTTTATTTGTGATTGTTAGGTTTGTTGTAAGTTTGTGATTATTATTAGACTTTTTCAGTGTTATAAGTATCCAGTTTGATATATTTCTCATGATTTAATTATTTTCTATTGATTGTCAAAACCATAAAAACTTTCTGCTTAGTAATAGATGCATGTTAGTTTGAAGTTTATTTTCTTTGCTTCATTCCTAAGATAATATGTTAATATGATCTTATGCTTCATTTGTTAGTACATGGCTGCATGCATGCTGTGAATAGCTTTTTGAAATCTAAGATCCTTAATCAACTAAGTCGAGTTGGTTCATGGATAAAGTTGTAGGCTCCATTGCAGGGCTGTGATGCAAAATTACAAATGACTTCACCCAAATAGTGTTCGAGTATAATCCCAAGCGTAGGATAGCAAAACAGTAATACCCGGTCAGTTTGGGATCAAATTCCTTAGGAATCGAATCACTATGATATGAATTGACTCTCAACTTACCTCGAATGAAACAAGGACTTATGAATTACTTCTAAAAGAAAACCGAAAACTAATTGTTCGAAAATTGATTTAACTAAACTAAAGCAATGTAAAATTGATTTAAGTTTATAAGAAAGAAAGGACTTAGAGTCCTTATAAAGTATTCCCTACAAAGTCCTTAGTGATGAATGACTTTCGGTTGCAAAAAGTAGTGCCAAACGAACCCGAACTTCCAAAATTTCAGCTTGCACCAAATGAACTCGACCTTCCAAAATTACAGCTCTGCATGTTTCAATAACTTAACTTGTATTCTAGCTTCAACAATGATCACTTTAAAATAGTGCGATTGATATCTGCCAGTGTGTGATTGTGATGCAGTAATAATACTCGGTGAAGTCCGAGGCCGATTTACATGGAACAATTTCACAAGGTGAAGAGACTAAAGCACTCCTCTCAAATCACAAACAATCTCACCAATTACTTCTAAAAGACCAAAAATTATTACTTTAAAAGATTGATTTCTATTCTAAAGTAAACAAGAAAAACAGTTTGAATTTAATAAAAGAAAAGTCTCGAGATCAATCGATCCAACTAGTTGCTTCACTCGGAATTCCAATGGAGGTGTTTTATTACTCAAATCATTGACTATATCACGAGTCTTTGATTTGAAAAATTTAGCGATAAAAATAATTGTTCTTTAACAACCAAATGTAGAATAAATCAAGTTTAGAATCATAGATGCATGCCATTGACTTGTTGCCAAGCATAATCAAACATCTAGGTTTTTGTAAATATTTACCCTTGATTCTCAAATCTTATTTTACAATAACTTGCTTCAAGTGTCCATACCATCGATTCAAGTAACTATAATCCTAAACCTTAGTTTGTGTATTACAACTCAAAAACTTAGTTAAGAACCCCTTGTTTTCAATATATCAAGATTATAGAGAATTAAGAACTTTTAATTTAACAAAAGATTTAAACATTAAAAACTAATTTACCTCCAATGTTGATCTAAGATCTTCAATTGATCTTCACAATTAATTCCAACATGAAATCTATCTACTCATCAGAATTATATATACACAAATATATAAATTTATTAAAAAACTGAGTAATCTAATTACAAGAATTGAAAACTGAATGAAAAACTATGAAAACTTTTCCTCTAAACTACTTCTAAAACCTAGAAAAAACGTCATTCCCTTTGAAGGTTTAATTTCAAGTATATATAAAAGTTTGGAGTCTTAAACCAATAACGAAACAACAAAATTCGAAGCTGGGCTGGGTTTGTCATCCAAACGACCAAAACAGTGCATTTTTCAACGTCTGAACGACGAGATATGAAATCTTGATAAATCTTTCATCCGTTGTCCCAACGACCAAAACAAGGCATCTGTCGTCATCCGAACAATCATTTTTTAACGTCCAAACGATCATTTTTTAACGTCCGAACAATGTTCGGACGACCATTGCAATGACGAAAACAACTCTCTGAAACTCTAACCATCGTCTGAACGACGTCCAAACGATGACTTCAGTGGTCAACTTCTAGGCACCACTTTAGCTCTATTTTCTATAAAAATCAAAATAGTCTTAATTAGTACTAGAATATAACTAAAGAGGTAATAGAATCCTAAATTAAGAGTAGCAAAACACAAGTTAAGGTCTTATAATTGCAATTTTGAAGTACAATCAAACAGCTTGTACTCTGATAATATCTACTTGATACATATGTCCGAATTTTGTCTGAAATCATCCAATTTAAGATCAAAACTTATACAAAATAAAACAAACTTAATTAATACTAAAATCTAACTAAAAAAGTATATATAAGATTCTAAACTAATACTAACAAAGCACAAGTTAAGATTTTGTAATTATACGTTTGCACTATAATCACTTATATGAAAGGAAAAAAAATCTAAACATAACTTGCATGAAGCAATTACGTCGATAGCAGGTGCATTAATCCCTCATCGACTAAAGACTATCACATCTCTCCCATTGGCTGCTATATAACCTTTGCCTTGCTTCTCCACTGCTTCACGCCTAACTTATACCACATTGGCTGGGAAGTGAATTGGATGATTTCTAACTATAACCTTTGCCTTGCTTCTCCACTGCTTCACGCCTAACTTATACCACATTGGCTGGGAAGTGAATTGGATGATTTCTAACTATAACCTTTGCCTTGCTTCTCCACTGCTTCACGCCTAACTTATCCCACATTGGCTGGGAAGTGAATTGGATGACTTCTAACCTCATTATAAAAGGGTACTCACGTAGGTGTTTAAACATCAAGTGTCATGGAAAATTAGGGGTGGCAAATAGGTGGGTTTGGACGGACTTAAACGGATTTGAGCTTAAATGGGTTCAATCCAAACCCATCTAATTAGTAAGCCGTTTGAATATGGGCGGGTTACTAACGGGTCAATGTAAACTTGTGAATCCAAATTTGACCAATTTATATATTGTTTAAATTTATGAACTTTATTATAATTTTTATATTATTATTTTTTTGTGCATAATTTAGACTCATTTAATGTTTACTTCTTATACATATTAGGGGCTATTTGGTAACGTTGTCAGTCTTTGTTGTTAATTTTTTATGTTCTGTTTTTGTTTTCTAACGAAAAAAAAAAAAATAGAAAACATGTTTGGTAACCTAAAAAATAACGTGTTGTTTTATTTTTATTTAACTTATTACTAAAAATATTAATATAAAATCTACAAAAGATAATATACATATATTTTATACAAAGTTATATATATATCAATATAAAATATCCAAATGATAATATATGTATAAATATTTGGTACATAGTTATATAAAATATACAAAAGATAATATGCATATGCATTTTGTACACAGTTATATGTATCTTAAAGGATATGAATTGAAAATTCGCAATGAATGACAATTATAGGATATATATTGAAAATTCAACAGATGATAGGTACATTACGAGCTTCTAATTTCAGAAACAGTTACCAACATGGACGAAAATTCGCTATACATGGCAATCAAAGGATAGGAATTGAAAATTCAACACACTACAGATACATTATGAGCTTCTGATCTAGAAAACGGTTAGAGAGAGAGAGAGAGAGAGATAGAGAGAGAGAGAACCGTAGTAGTTGATCATGGAAGATGATGATGAAGTATAACCTGTTTTTGCTTGGAGAAAAAGAAATAATTACATAATAATAATGAATTGAAAGTGCTGCTTTTAGAGAGAGAGAGAGAGAGAAGTTAATGAATATAGGGGCATGAGAAGTGAAGGGGGGTTTCTGAATCGCTCCCCCCAAACGTGATGAAATCACGCCTCCCGTAAGAGTATAGGCGTGCGATTGAAGTATAAATCCGGCAAGTACCAGAGTCAATTTTCTCAAGATTCAAGCCCAATTTAGGCGTCACATAGGGCAAAATAACCAACAAATTAAATTGAATTAGAAAATCACCTAGCAAATTGAAACTATCTACAAATAAGACTAAAAATATGTTGGTTGTGAAAGTTTTGATTGCAAAATGAATGAGCTAAACTAAGTACAAAAAACAATACTATGTAAATTTGAAATCAATTGATGTAAGACTTAAATGCAATTAAAGAAGCTTGAATGCAATTGATCTAATCTACCAATTCTCTACAAATGTCTCAATGCAGGACTTGATAACTCAAATCAAGAAATCACTTCGCGGATCCTTGATTCGGAAGATTTAGACCATAGAAATGAGAGTTAATACTCAATTGGATGTAAATTTGTGTTCAATGTTAAGAATCATAGAAGTAAATCATCAATTGTACAATATCTATACTAATTTAAGAATTGTGCATAGAGATTACCAATAGTGATTATGAATCTAGGTTTTCTATAGGTTTACAACACAATTGAGATGAATATGAAGAAATCAGAAGATAATTCATTAAAGTTTATATACCTCCATTGAAGACCTTGAAGATCCTCGGTAGATGATCGCTTCCAGAAAGTGTGATATGATCCGAAATTGCATAGTCGCGATGTAGTAATACTCGGAGGAGTTCGAGGCCGATCCACAAGGAAGATGGTTGGTGTCCAAAGAAAACTCTTTAAACAAACAAAAACTCAAAGAATAACCTAAAAAATAAGAAATAAAAATGATTTGGTTTGAAGAGATTGTTTGTCTAATGATTAAATAAAAATAAGGGTTTTACTAAGTAAAAGAAGATCTTGGCTAAGAACGATTCAATTGCTCGGTAGAATGATAATTTCCCAAGGTATTTGTTTGTAACTCAATTCAACAACAACAACAACTTATATCATTGAATCGGAAGATTTCGTGGTTAAAACCAATCTAGAATCTATATCAACTTTATCCAGTATTTTTAGAAAATAGATTCAAAGCATTCATATTAGGGATCTAAGCAACACCTATACGAGATCAATGTCGCGCATGAACACTCAAAGATATGATCACAAACCCTTGATTTCGAAAGAAAAAGAATGAAGAAAAGAAAGATTCATTATTTAAAAAATGAAACGAGAAAGCCCAATTGAATACCTTGTCAAATCATCAATCCCCGGACAGTCTTTACGTTCCTTGCCAAGAGAGATGATTAGCTACTCATGAACATAATGAAATCTAAAATTTGTATTGAAAGTAATGGAATCAAAGACAAGAATATTATTAATCTAATGAAAGAAGACAATATGAAAGTTCTCTAATATTATCTCTAAGTCTAAAGATAACATCTGAAACTCAGCACCCTGAATTAGGGTTTATAAGGAAGTATTTATAGGTTTAAAATTACACAAAAAATTGGATCTCCGTAGGGTGTCCGGACATTGTATCCATTTCCAGGGGTGTTCGGACATGTGTATCCGGACTCTCTGCTCAAGGTTCGGAGTAAGGTTGCAGAAGTTGTCCAGGGTGTCCGAACATGTGTCCAGACATTGTCACATTCTCAAAGGTGTCCGGACTCGTGTCTGGACTTCCTGATTTTGTTCTTGATTTGAGCCTCTGAAGTTTCTCAGGGGGTTCGGACATGTGTGCGGACATGCTTGCATCACTCTGGGTTGTCCAAACATGTGTCCGAACATCCTTGTCAAGTTTTGACCAATTTTGCTTCTGTGTCCCGGTTTCTCTTCTGAAAGCTCCCAAACACTTCCGGATGCTCCAATTCACTCCAAAACCCTACAAAATATCCAAATAAACTTTATTAGACTAAGAAAATAAATATAACGTTATTCTAAAGCTAACAAAGTACAAATCAAAGCGAATGAATTACACTTTAATAGTGTAATCACACCCCCTAACATAACTTTTGCTAGACCCTAGCAAAATTACTAAACTCTAGATGAAATAGAACTCCACTTTCATAGGGATCACGAATGCATTTAGTTTATGCGTCAAGCCTTTAAACCTCTAGGTTACCTAGTGGACGACTATAATCTTGTGAGGGTTTTCAGTGATGATACCCACAAACATCTCAACCGTCCTGCTCTCAAAAGTAGTTAGAACAGTTAATACCATGCAGGAGTCAAAATGAATCACTAAAACCCAACTGATCTTAAACTCTAATATAAACATTAGAACAAATCTCAAATAACATAGAAAGGATTCAGCACAAGTGTAGAAACATCAAAACACCATAGATCAACAAAAGAAATCAAGCAATCTGAATCTTAAAGCTTTGATTCAAAACCTCACCAGGCATACACTCACAAATAATAGAAACTCAGGGTGCTCACAATGGAAAGCTCATCCTTAAGAGGAAATGCATAGGGAAACGAGAGAGTAATCCAATTACAAGAATTGATAAAATGAAAGTGTATCCAACATAGCATAACTTCATGAAGAAATATTCAATGTAAATACCTATCGAGCATTAAAAATTATATGAACTGAACTTAATAACTCAAAAACACTAGTCATGCACATTTTGAATCAACAAAGACTTCAAGGACGAAGAGGTATAGGGTAGAAAAGGAAAGGATAATTGGCTCAAAACATGCTTGATCAAGACACGCAATGAAAAATTAGTACACATTTTCGATTCCCTAATTTCATTTAATATTTTATTCTCTTTTTTTTTTTTTCTTCTTTTCTTGTTTAAACATCCAACCTCTCTATTTTTTTTCTTCTTGTACTTCCCTTCTTTTGCTTTCTTTGCTAATTTCTCTTTTTCACAATCTCATCATAAACATATCATCCTTATCTATTTTCAACTCAACTTCTAACAAATGAAGATACTTGTATTTTTGTATGGGGAAATACTTTGGTATTGGTGTAATCAAGCAGAGATTAATCAAGTATAGGCTCAAGAAGGTTTCAAGGAAATGATTTCAACAAGAAAATCTGTGGCTCAAAATCAGAAAAATGGCCTAGTTTCATCTCCGAAAGTGTACACACTCAATCATATTGAGTTCAGAACTTTCAAATACTCAGAACAGTTTAACATATGAATCAAACCAAAAGTAATTGGTCAGAGTAAATGTAGACACTTAGAAAAGTGTTATGGCCTTAAAGCTCACAAGGTAAAAATGTCTACTCATTCACGGATCCAAATTACTCAACAACCAAGGTTGAAATCTAATGTAATGATGATGCAAACAAATGTCATTCTCCTAAGCCATGTATCTCAGATAAACTCTAGCAGTTATGTTAAGGTTAAAAGAACAACTCGAAAAGTAATAATACATTCATCACCCTGCATTAGCATTACATATTTCAACCCTCAAGATTGCATTCAAATTGATCTATAGACATTCATACACTAAACATCATAAACATGATCACAAAATGATACGAGAAGCTGCACAATAATTAAGCTCTAATAGGAAAAATATGGTAGATGAGATTAAACCAGCCATCATGATTCTCAGGGTAAATCAAGAAGAATATATCATTAAAACTTGCATGTTTACTCACTTTGGCAAGCATCGGAGCGCAGTACTCCTAATCATTCACTCAACCTATGAATACTCATCTAATACATCACAGCTGATCAGAATATCAATACATAATGATCAAGTCTATAGACTATCCAAAGAAATAAATATCTAAGATAAATGGTCAGAACATAATAATACAGGATACATCAGTCAACAATGAATGAAATGAGCTTTAGATCTAATATAAACATGATACAATGAAATGGCTAGATCTACTCTCAATCGGCGACCATCAGTTCATTGTCGTCCATGTCATCATCATCTCGCTATACGCTCAATAATGTCCTGTAACATGGCAGTCTGCTGCTGTTGTCCATCCTCTAGTCGCTATAAACTCTCGGCAGTCGACTTCTGAAATGCCGCGAAAGCTACTACATGCGCATCCCATGCCTCTTGTGAAGGACTAGCTCCTGCCTCAGGTCTCTGTTTCTTATACTGGCTCAAAGACTTGTTGACAGTACCTTCATTGATTGGGCCTTTGGACTTTTCCTTAGTGAAGTCACTAGATAGGTCTACTCCCGACTCCTCAAAAAGTTGGGTAAGGAGACAACTATGGGGAATACTCCTTGTGGGTGTCTCAGAAGTGTGAAGATTATAGAAGTGCATGAACATATAGTATGGAAGGTTAATGGAATGCCTAGTACCGATAGCCTACATCAACTGAGCTCTCATTAGTGAGATTTCTGATAATTGGGTGATAGGGTAAATACTAAAGCAAGTCCAAAGAAAAATAGGTAGGTAATGGTCTTTCATTCTTTTCTTTGGTAAAAGACCCTCACCAGACCAAACTACCCCCGGTTTCATTACTTCTGCTAACACAACCTCTAACATCGGGGCTCCCTTAGATGGGTATCTAAATTGCGGATCAACTCTCTAGCCAACTGGTAAAAACAGACAAAAGTCTCTGGAGTAAGGATGACCTAATGGCCCCTCACCCAGCTCTCTATGACCTCTTGGTTCGGCTCAGGACTAGCCTTACAATATTAGCCATGAACTCACGGCTCAATGCATTGATGGATACCCTATGACATCTGGCAAACTTTTGCCAACCTCTACGTTCTATTTCCTCAGCCCACAACCACGGCTAACCCGTGAAATGATTAATCTTAAAAGGCCTCTCAACCACTATCCCTTTCTTTTGATAGGATAAATTATAGACATCCTGTGCATGGGCAATATGAAAATGACGACGGTCGAAATTTTCTTCCCTCTGTATAGAAGCTCGTGAACAACAGCCTCAATGACCTCCTCGGCCCGCTGTGGTTGTGCTCGCGGAACATTTATCACAGATTTACCCACTCTCTTTTTTGATGACATATTAAATCTCACCTTCTTTTTTTCAAAGGCCTGAGGAAATAGTAATAAGCACTGATGAAAACAAGCCCGACACCCCTCAAACAACTCTGCAAATACCCCGACAAGCCGGCAATCCCAATCTCCAGTTTAAATCAAACACACCTCAACCTTAAATCACACCACAACTGACAACAAAGTATATGCAACAATAAGAATTTAAAGTATAAGGTAAAAGTGATGAAAATAACAAGGGATGGATAATTACCTAAGATGGAGTGAGAAATTGGAGGAACGGAGCTCACCATTGGATTCGGAATGCCCAAAAACCTTAAAGACCACCCTTTCTCTCTCTAGAAGTTGAGAGCTTCTCTCTCTAAAAACTAAAGAAACGAAATTTGCTCTAAAAAAATTTGGCGATTACAGTGTTTAAAACCCCAGCGCTGTTCGGACATGCGTCCTGACATGGGGCACATTATTTCCCCTTTTTTTTGCCTATTGAGTGATGCATGAAACACAGGGCTGTCCGGACACAAGTCCTCGATAGCAAAGCTGTCCGAACATGTGTCTGGACAGCTATAAAATTTTTTTTTTTTTTTTTTTTTTAAATCAAAGATAGCAACATTGCAGCTGTACACTAGTCTTGACAGTAAAGTTGTCAGAACTACTGTTTGGACAGTTGTAGTATTTCATCAATTTTTTTTTGTATTTTTTTACTCAAAAACCTTACCTATAAAATTAAAACTAACAAACAGAAAAATTTAAATTAAAGACAAGACTACAAAATTAAGCACAATAAAAAATAAAAACTAGACTCCTTAAAAAAAAAAAATAAATAAAAAACTTGAACCCTGCACAAGGCACACACACCCCCCAACTTGTAACGGGCATTGTCCTCAATGCAAGAAATAAAGCTTGAGATAGGGTTTTGTCCCTCTGACTGGAGAGTAAGAACAACGACACAACCTAAGAGTCCTAAATAAACACAACTACCTAATGTACAAATACTCTAAAGGCGAGAAACTAGTCAAACGGTGGAGGATCCTGGAGGTCCAGGCTCTCCACGTCGGCCACAGAATGTTTCAGATACGGTTTGAGCCGATGACCGTTAACTTTGAATTCGGTACCAGTAGCAGGTGTGACCACAGTGATGGCCCCATGGGGAGAAATGTCCTGCACAATGAGAGGGCTGGTCCACTTACTGCAGAGCTTACCTGGGAAAAGATGCAACCAAGTATTATACAACAAAACCTTCTGACCAACATGAAAGGTTTTTCGATGAATGTGTCGGTCATGCAAAATTTTCATCTTAGTTTTGGCAATACATGCATTCTCAAATGCATCATTTCGCAATTTCTCCAACTCCGACGACTAGAGTTTCCTAAGCGTTCCGGTATCATCAATGTTCATGTTGAATTGTCTAATGGCCTAGTATGCCTTGTGTCCGACCTCAACAGGGAGATAACAAGGTTTGCCATAGAGAAGGCGATAAGGAGACATCCGTAATTGCGTCTTGTACGTGGTTCTATATGCCCAAGCGTGTCAACCAATCTTAAAGACCAGTCCTTACGCGCGGGATTCACAGTCTTCTCTAGAATTTGTTTGATTTTCCTATTGGCTAATTCAACTTGACTGCTGGTTTGCGGATGATACGGAGTACCAACTTTGTGCAAAACCCCATATTTATGCATCAAAACCTCAACGAGTTTGTTACAAAAGTGTTTGCCACCATCACTAATGACAGTGCGGGGCATACCAAACCGAGAGAATATATTCTCTTTGAGAAATTTGAGCATAATCGGGTGGTCGTTGGTATTGGAGGCAACAGCCTCGACCCATTTGGAAACATAATCAATTACCACAAGGATATATAAGTTGCCAAAAGAACTTGGGAAGGGGCCCATGAAGTCAATGCCCAACAGTCGAAGATTTCTAACACAATGATAGGGGTTAAAGGCATCATGTTTCTCCTAGTTAAGCTCCCCAGGCGCTAACATCGATTGCATGAAGTGCAAAATAGATGGACATCGCGAAACATAGTTGGGCAATAGAAGCCGCATTATAAGATTTTTGCAGTGATCTTTTTAGCAGAGAAATGGCCCTCACAAGCCTTAGAGTGGCAGAATGCCATGATAGACTAGAATTCATCATCGAGAACACACCGACGGATACTTTGATCAGGACAGTGTTTAAACACGTATAGCTCATCCCAAAAGAAAACTCTAATATTTCTCAAGAATTTCTGCCTATCAAGGTGAGACCAATGGGGAGGAATCTTACCAGTAGCCAAGTAGTTGGTTATGTCAGCGTACCATGGTGTGATGGGGGTAGAGGTGATAGCATTCACTTGGAAAGTTGCTCATCAGGAAAAGTTTCATTAATGGGAGTGGGATCAGTGAGGTGATGCTCAACAGGGATCTTAGACAAGTGATCGACTACCACATTTTCTACTCCTTTCTTATCGCGTATTTCTATGTTAAACTCTTGGAGTAGAAGGATCCATCGAATCAAGCGAGGTTTGGCATCCTGCTTAATGTGCAGGTACTTTAGTGCAACATGATTTGTATAGACAATCACTAGCCAGCCGATTAAGTAGGATCGGAACTTATCAAGGGCAAACACAACAGCTAGCAACTTTTTCTCAGTAGTTGTGTAGTTAACCTGAGCCTCGTTCAAGGTTTTACTAGCATAGTAAATCACACGAGGCTTTTTATCTACTCGTTACCCTAAAACAGCCCCTACAACAAAATCACTCGAGTCACACATTAACTTGAAAGGCAATGACCAATCCATGGACTGTAAGATGGGGGCTGTTATCAATAGACCCTTAAGATTTTCGAAAGCTACTTGGCAAGTAGATGTCCATTTAAATAGAACATCATTAGATAGTAATTGACACATGGGATGGGAGATATCACTAAAACCTTGAATAAATCGCTGGTAGAAACCGACATGTCCAAGAAAAGAACGGATGTCCTTAATAGTGCAAGGAGATGGAAATTTTTGAATGAGTTCAGTTTTTGCTCTATCAACTTCAATCCCCTTACTTGACACAGTGTAACCCAGGACAATTCCTTGTGTCACCATGAAGTGACACTTTTCCTAGTTAAGAACTAGATGGCTCTCAATACACCTTTCCAAAACTTTTTTCAGATTATCTAGATACTCGTGATAGGTATCCCCATATACAGAGAAGTCATCCATGAAGATCTTAATGATACGCTCAACCATATTACTAAATATGCTCATCATGTACCGTTGAAAAGTCGCTGGTGCATTGCACAAACCAAAGGGTATACGCTTGTCAGCATATGTCCCGAAGGGATATGTGAAAGTGGTCTTGTCCTGGTCCTCTAATGCAATCTCAATCTGATTGTACCCAGAATACCCATGAAGAAAGCAATAAAAAGCCCTACCCGCTACTCTCTCAAGGACTTGATCAAGAAAGGGGAGAGGGAAGTGGTCCTTGCTAGTGACAACATTCAGCCGTCGGTAGTCAATGCACATTCACCAACCAGTTTGGACTCTGGTAGGCACTAACTCATTCTTGTCATTCTGAACTACTGTGATTCCGGATTTCTTGGGAACCACTTGTGTTGGACTCACCCATCTAGAATCGGCGATTGGGTAAATAATACCCGTATCGAGAAGTTTTAAGACCTCTCCTCGCATAACATCTTTCATAACAGGGTTTAACTGTCATTGCATCTGTCTCACAGGTTTAGCCTCTACCTCTAGATAAATTCTATGCGTGTAGAAAAGAAGACTAATACCATGCAAATTAGCGATGGTCCAACCTATTGCTTTTCTGTGTCTTTTTAACACCACTATCAAACTCTTCTCTTGGCCTACAGTAAGGCTAGATGAGATCACCATCGGATATGACTCTCCCTCTCCTATGAATATGTATTTTAAAGAGGAAGGGAGGGGTTTTCTCTCAGGAATTGGAGCCTTGAGCTCCGAAGATTCAAGCCTGGTAGTGCTCAGTGATAAAGGCTCAAAAGTTAGGGTCCACTGACCCACAGACATGACTGGCATAAGCTCAAGACTCACCGTGTCTTCAATCAATGACACCTCCCCAATTTCCAAAGGATAATTTCATGGCCCTGTTCCTATAGTTAATAACAACATTAGATGTAGCAAGGAAGGGTCGCCCTAAGATGATTGGAATTTGAGCTTGAGTGTTGGAGCTTACAACCGGGTGTGTGTCGAGGACTATAAAGTCCACAGAAAAGTAGAATTTGGATTAACACATCCTCTACTGATTCCACTCTAAAAGTGTAATCTTTGTCCCCTAATGAAGTGTTTGATAGCCTCTATATGGGTATTATTATAGATTTTTAGCAATAAATTGATCTAAACTGTTTTTATATCTATATTACAGGTTTTTGGTGTTAAATTGGTGGAAAAAGGGGCTTAAAGGAGAGAAGACCGTCCGGACGGACCGTTCGGACGGTTAAACCGTTGGGACGGTGCGTTCGGACGGACAAATTACTGTTTGGACGCCTAGGCCGTTCGGACGGACAAGGGATCGTTCGGACTCCCCGTTCAGACGGGCGAATTACCGTTCGGACAGTGCGACGGATATTGGAGTTCCAGAGTCTATATTTCCTGTCCAAAGCCGTTCCAGAGGCGTTATTTTCCGTCCAAAGCCGTTCCAGAGTCATCTTTTTCCATTCAAAGAATTACAGAGCCAAGTTTCCTCGTCCGAAGACCGTCCGAACGGTGAAATAACCGTCTGAACGGTTATGGCACCGTCCGGACGGTGCGTCCGGATGCATATCGAACGCTCTTAAGACGCACTTCGGACGGTGAGCGCAGATTTGCCTTACAACCCAGCAGTCGAAGAAAAAGAGGGATATATCAACTTTTAGGGTTAGCAGCTGCGGGTAGAGAGCAAAAATATGGAAAAATCTTGTATTTTGCTTAGATTCAATTTACTTTGTTGTATTTAGGGCTTTTGGAAGTATTTAGATAGATTTCTTGGGTTGATTTAGTGTAAACTCTCATATTCTCTACATTTCAATATATATACACTTTTGAGTTAAAATCAAGATGTGGTCTCTACACTTTGGAAAGCTTTCAAGCATGGATTCTTCAAGCTAAACTCATTGTTTGGGAGCAAATGTAAAGATCTACCAAGGAATGTATGGAAAATGAAAGAGGAGTTCTTGAATCTCATTGAATATCTTGTTTAGTTATTTTTCTCTAATTATGTTGGAATTAATTTGTGTAGAAATCTTAGATCTATAATCATAGTTAATAACATGTGATTTATTTCCTAAGAACCCATAAATTATGATAAAACTTAATTCCAAAATAATTAGAGATCCCTAAAATTTCAAAGCTAAATCTTCCGAATCAAGGGCCTTTGGACGGTTCTTGATTCGAGTTAACCGAAACTCCCCATTTCAAATTCCATGCTAGAATTGGTAGATTGGAACATTTGAACCCAACCCCCCTTCTTTAATCAAGTTAAATCTCTATTTGTGTTCATTTAGAATTCTGGTTAAATTAAGAGTTGATTTAGTGTTAAGTGTGGTTGTTGTAGTAGAATATTCATAATTGTCAATTCACTTTAGCTAGAAGTAAGTTGTAGGTCTAAATTTCATTTTAATTGCTTGCTTAGTTGTTAGTAAATCAAACCCTCAAACACCAAAAGATTTTCGGTCAAATTTTAGCTAACATAGCAATCGATTTCACTCTTGGTTTGCGGTTGCAATCTGAACATATTTCTAAAGTCTACTCGTTCCTATTGCTAAATTGGCACAGGTCTCTCGGGAGAACACGATAGTGGGAGTACCCCACTTAAACTATAAGCACCCCCATCCCGGTGAGCGTGGAAGGGACGAGTCAAGTTTTGGCGTCGTTGTCGGGGACTTGAAGGAATGAGCAAAGGGCGAAGAAAAAAAAAATTGCAAATCGTAAAACCAAGGTGGGAATTGATCACCCACCTATGAGGGAAGCATCTACGGCTTTGGGCCTAGGTGGCTTTGGGCCTAGGTAATTTCTTTAAACTTAATGTGGATACCATGTTAGGATTTTTCTTTCTTTCTTTTCAATAGTTTTCTTTTGTTTGAATAATTAGTAGCATTGCATATTGCTAGGAGCATTAGAGGAGTTAGGTTAGTGTGTGCTTTATTTGCTAATTGGTGGTATTCTAGCACGTGGAGTGGGAGATCGGAGTTGAAAAGCCGTTGTCCGGTAAAGAGAAAAAGCCGTTGTCCGGCATATATATATTGTTTGTGTATGATGTGTTGACTAGGTATGAGGTATACTATTTATGCATTGCATTTGCATGTCCCATTGGGCACGAATTGACAATAGACGCCTTTTACGAGTTAACCCACCATCACCGGCTAACACACCTTCTCCCGGAATTTCATTAGTGGTAGACCTAGGTGCACCTCCTATGGATGATCAAAATCCCGCAGCTAGGCTACCTAATGATGCTCCACCCAATCCAAATATCTTGCTGAACCCACCGATGGGTGGATTGCCACAACACCCTCCTTTACATCCGGCCCATGGTTTAGGGGGTGAGAACATGGAGAATGCGAGCAACTATGGTGACATGGGGGCTCCCCAATTCCGAATGAGGGATTTCTTAAACCCACCGCGGCAAGCACCAAGTTCTTGCCTTGTTATTCCGCCCCACTATGCCGCTTTGAATATAAGGCCGGGCATGATGCAATTGCTTCCTCAATTCCACGGAGTTGATTCGGAAAGGCCTTATGCCTTCATCAAGGAATTTGAGGATGCATGCTCATTAGTGACGAACAACTCGTGTCCACGGAAAATCTTTTTTCTTAAAATCTTTCCATTTTGTTTAAAGGACACTGCCAAGACGTGGTTCAATTCCTTGAGACCACTTTCCATCCACTATTGGCAAACTCTTCAAGGAGAGTTTTTGAAAAATTTTTTCCCGGAAAATAGAACGGAGGCGCTTAGACGCCAAATCTCACAATTCTCTCCAATGTTGGGCAAATCATTTTTTCAGTGTTGGGAGCGGTTTAAAGTGCTCTTAGTTTCTTGTCCATACCATGGCTTTGCCAAATGACACATTATCAACATCTTTTACTCTTCGTTAATGCCCCAACTCAAGCAATTCGTTGAGACTATGTGCGCGGGAACATTTATGGATAAGCAACCTCACGAAGCTTATGCATATTTTGATTACCTAGCTAATTTGGCTCGCGATTGGGCCACTATCGGGACCCAAAATCCCGAAGGTAGACCAAACACGCAAGGGGCGAAATATCAATTGAAAGAAGTTGATGATATGAATGCTAGGCTTGCCACAATGGTGAGAAAATTAGAGGCTCTAGAATTTAAGAATGTGAGTTCGGTGGGGAGTGAAGAGCCTGAGGGAATTTGTTGTGCGGTTTGTGAGACCAAAGAGCATGACACCATGTCATGCTCGGTTATCCCGGGGATTAAGGAAGCCTTGCATGGCCAAGCCAATGCTATTGGGCAATACAATCGAGGTGGGGAAAACCCCTACTCCAATACTTATAACCCGGGATGGAGGGATCATCCTAACTTTGGATGGCGCAATGAGGGGACTTCAAATCCCCAAGCTTATCAAGGAGGGTATAACAACCCTCAATCTTATCAAGCCCCTCCTTCACAATCGCATCCACAACATTACCAACCTCCACTGGTCACATCATTTCCTACCCAACCCAAACCATTTCAACCTCCACCTCAAGCTCAACCCAACACATACCTCCCCCCACATCGAAAGCCATTGGAGGATACTCTCCAACAATTCATCCAAACCCAAGGGGGGGTAAACTCACGGGTTGACAAAACTTTAGATGACATCAAGAGTCAATTGACTCTCTTTACTCAACCGTTAACCCTTACTGAGAAGGGTAAGTTGCCTGCACAACCTCAACCCAATCCATCTAGGCAAGTCCATTCCACCGAAACCTTGGCCCAACCATCAACTAACCATGAGAATGTTTCGGCCATTATCACTTTAAGGAGTGGTAAAGTCATTGACAAGACTATTTTTCCTAGGGACCCTAAGGGTAGGGTAAAAGAGTCTAAGGTAGATGAGGGGTCGGGTGTTAATGAGGAAGAGTTTAGAAGAGGAAAAGGGGTTGAGAGAGGACTAAGTGAGAAGGAGGAGGGGAGTGAGAAAGAAAAAGATGAGAGGGAAGAGAAAGAGGAAGGGAATTGTGAGAAGAAAGGGCCAAGTGGGTCCATGCCCAATGTTGAGGAAGTTTTGAAAGAGGAACGTGAGATCTTGGCTCACGCTCCATTTCCTCACCGGTTAGTTAAACTCAAGAACCAACTAAGTTCGGAGATTTATGAGACTTTCAAGCAAGTCAAAATAAATCTACCACTCCTTGAAGCTATTAAACAAGTTCCCTCTTATGCTAAATTCCTTAAGGATTTATGTACTGTTAAGAGGAGATTAAATGTGAGGGAGAACGCCTTTCTTGCTAAAGATGTCCATTCCGTTGTCCAAGTCAAAACCCCACCAAAGTACAAAGATCCCGGTTGTCCTATCGTGACTTGTGTCATAGGAGACCATAGGATAGAGGGGTGCCTTCTAGATTTGGGGTCGAGTGTGAGTCTATTGCCGTACTCAGTGTACGAGCAATTGGGGCTAGGTGAATTGAAACCTACGAGGATTACACTCTAGTTGGTGGACTGATCGATCAAAGCCCCTAGGGGAATAGTTGAAGATGTCTTAGTGAAAGTTGATAAGTTTTATTACCCGACCGATTTTGTGGTGTTAGATACTCACCCGGTTGTAGATCCCCATGCCCGGAACCACATTCCTATCATTTTGGAGCGACCCTTCTTAGCCATATGTGACGCCATCATCCATGTGCGGGGGGGTCTTTTAAAATTGTCCTTTGGGAACATGTCTGTTGAACGTAACATGTTTAACGCGGGAAAACAACCGGAGGATTTAGAGGACGTCCGGGAGGTGAATCTTATCGATTCGATAGTGCAAGAGCACTTCGAAAAGCAAATGGTAGAAGACCCTTTGGAGAGAATGTTGACTTTGAGTGAGGGTTTAGATTGCTTGGGAGATGAGGAAGAGGGGGATGCTTTTAATGAGGGTAGCGGTCTAGAGGTGTGTCCTATCATGGCGGTGGGTCAATGGACCCCCACTTTTGAACCTTTGACCCCTAACCCTACCAAGCCCCAACCATCCGAACTAGAGGCTCCTACGCCCGATAGGAAGCCTTTGCCTTCTACCCTTAAATATGTGTTTTTGGGTAAAGGTGAATCTTATCCTGTAGTGATATCTTCATCACTTACGGAGGCTCAAGAAAAGAGCTTGTTGGAGGTGCTCAAAAAGCACCGGAAAGCCATAGGTTGGACAATTGCTGATTTGCACGGCATTAGCCCTCTAGTATGCACTTATCGCATATATTTGAGGAAGCGGCTAAGCCGGTGCGCCAAATGCAACGCCGATTGAACCCAACTATGAAGGAAGTGGTGCGGGGTGAGGTGCAAAAACTTCTTGATGCGGGTATTATATACCCAATTGTCGACTCTAAATGGGTGAGTCCCACCCAAGTTGTCCCCAAAAAGTCCAGAGTGACGGTAGTTGAAAATGCAAATAATGAATTGATACCTACCCGCATTCAAACCGGGTGGCGTATGTGTATAGACTACCGTCGCTTGAATGCTGTAACTACCAAGGATCATTTTCCCCTTCCCTTCCTTGACCAAGTCTTGGAGCGGGTAGCGGGACGGGCCTACTATTGTTTCCTTGATGGTTACTCCGGATATAATCAATTGGCAATCGCCATGGAAGACCAAGCTAAAACCACATTTACATGCCCCTTTGGCACATTTGCTTACAAGCGAATGCCCTTTGGGTTATGCAATGCTCCCGCCACTTTTCAGATATGCATGATAAGTATTTTTAGCGATATGGTGGAGCGAATTTTAGAGGTCTTTATGGATGATTTTTCTGTATATGGGGACAACTTTGCTCAATGTCTTCAAAACTTAGAGTCGGTACTAAACCGTTGTGAGGAGAACAATCTTGTGTTGAATTGGGAGAAGTGTCACTTTATGGTGACACATGGTATAGTCTTAGGCCACATCATCTCCGGGCGGGGCATTGAGGTAGATCCCGCTAAGGTCGAGCTTATTCAAAAGCTACCCTCCCCTAGGAACGTGAGAGATGTGAGATCTTTTCTTGGGCATGCCGGTTTTTACCGGCGCTTCATTCAATCCTTTAGTTCCATTTCTAGGCCCTTATGTGCCCTCTTGGCAAAAGACGTTCCATTTGAGTGGACTTCGTCTTGTCAGCTAGCTTTTGATAAGTTGAAAAAACATTTGACTACGGCTCCCATAATTCGGCCTCCGGATTGGAGCCTACCCTTTGAATTAATGTGTGATGCTAGCGACTTTGCTGTGGGGGCCGTGTTGGGCCAACGAAATGAAAGGAAACCTCATGTGCTCCACTATGCGAGCAAAACTTTGAATGAAGCCCAAATAAATTATACCACTACCGAGAAAGAACTTTTGGCTATTGTGTTTGCTTTGGACAAGTTCCGCTCTTATTTAGTGGGGTCTCATGTGATTGTTTTCACCGACCACGCTGCACTCAAATACCTCTTGTCCAAACAAGACGCAAAGCCTCAATTAATTAGGTGGATTCTCCTTCTTCAAGAGTTTGATCTTGAGATTAGAGATAAAAAGGGGGTGGAAAACGTTGTCGCGGATCATTTGTCCCGCCTCCCTTTTGAGCACCCTACCAAAGATGACTCTCCTATTTGTGAGACTTTCCCCGACGAGCAACTCATGTCTTGCAACGCCTTGAATCAAGCCCTAACTCCTTGGTACGCCGATGTGGCCAAATATTTGGCCACAAAAGCCATTCCTTCTCATTGGTCCGCACTGGACAAAAGGCAATTCTTTAGGCTAGTAAGACAATTCTTTTGGGACGAGCCGTATTTGTTCAAATATTGCTCGGATCAGGTTGTACGGAGATGTGTGCCGGATGAGGAATTTGAAAGTCTAATAAAATTTTGCCATTCTCATGCATGTAGGGGCCATTTCTCTTCAAAGAAAACAGTGGCAAAAATTTTGCAAAGTGGACTGTATTGGCTGACTATGTTTAAAGATATGCATTCATTTTGTGTGGCATGTGATAGATGTCAAAGGCTCGAAAGCCTTTCTAGGAAACACATGATGCCCCTTACCCCTATCCTTGTTTTGGAGGTTTTTGATTGTTGGGGCATAGACTTCATGGGCCCATTTCCTAGTTCTTTTGGGTATCTTTATATCTTAGTGGCTATAGATTATGTTTCCAAATGGGTTGAGGCAATACCGGCACGAACCAATGATCACCAAGTTGTGGTCAAATTTTTCAAAGAATACATTTTTTTCCGGTTCGGTATGCCTCGGGCCATCATCAGTGATGGTGGTTCTCATTTCTGTAATAAGCCCTTAGGGATACTCATGAGAAAGTACGACATTATTCACAAAGACGATAAGACCCCTTTCCAATTCCAATCCCTCTCTCGAGACAGTTTATTCCTCGAGACGATAAATCAATTTCAAATCAGGCACGTCTTTCCGAAGGCGGTAAGTCCCCTTTGCAATTCTAATCCCTT
This sequence comes from Euryodendron excelsum, assembly GCA_033060915.1. Taxonomy (NCBI): domain Eukaryota; kingdom Viridiplantae; phylum Streptophyta; class Magnoliopsida; order Ericales; family Pentaphylacaceae; genus Euryodendron; species Euryodendron excelsum. The sequence goes on along the minus strand of CM065377.1, from coordinate 72,340,809 downwards.
TCTCGAGACAGTTGATTCCTCGAGATGGTAAATCTACTCCAATCAGGCACGTCTTTTCGAAGACGATAAGTCCCCTTTCCAATTTCAAATCAGGCACGTCTTTTCGAAGATGATAAGACCCTTTTCCAATTCCAATCCCTCTCTCGAGACAGTTGATTCCTCGAGACGGTCCAACATGTTTTTCGAAGAAAATCCCTTCGAAACGGTAAGTCCCTTTAAACCTGTCGACCGGGATGAGACCCCAATTCCCCTAGATGGTAGAACGGTTCACCTTTGGCGCCTGCTAGCCCGCCAATGCAGAAATGTCCGTTTAGGCGTGCCTTCCGATAAAAGTTGACTTCTCAGGTGCTAAGTCCCCTTTAGCAGCTTCCCAAGATCAGGCAGTCTCGGGAATGATCGCGAACCATCAGAGTAATGGAAATACTCGCAAGCAGGTCGATATAGGGAATTGCCAACAAACCCTTGTATCAGACAACCGCCGTCAGAGTGGCAGAAACACTCAAAACCCAGGTCAACACCAGTGCTTATTAGCCCACTTCGGTGAAAAATGACCAAACTGCCCCTTGGGCCTTTTCCAATACGTTTCTCGAGACCACACCTGAGTCTTCAAAATGGTGAGTTCGACCGGCTAAGATTGTCTTAAAGGCAGACCGGCATGATTAGGTGTCTTCTAGTCAGTTTCGGGCCAATTCCGAGACTTTCCGGTCAAGATGACCATTTTGCCCCTAGGCATTCGAATGCCCCGGGAACCACACAAGCTCTGGGTATCAAACCGGTAACCTTCTCGAGAATGCTTCTTATAGTATTTTTAATCTGCCTCTATCTTTCCAGATCATTTCGAGTCAGTTCCGGCAAATCCGGTACAAAATGACCGTTTTGCCCCTGGTAGGCCGGTTTCCTTTTCCGACCACACCGGCTCTAGGTATCAAACAGGTAACTTCCTGAGATTGCCTCTTATAGTATTCTCAATCTTCCTCTGTCTTTCCGAATCATTCCGAGTCAGTTCCGACAAAACCCGGTACAAAATGACCGTTTTGCCCCTGGTGGGTCGGTTTCCTTTTCTAACCACACCGGCTCTGGGTATCAAACCGGTAACCTCCCGAGAATGCTTTTTATAGTATTCTCAACTGTCCTATACCTTCCCAAATTATTCCGAGTCAATTCCGGTAAACCCAGTACAAAATGATCGTTTTGCTCCTGGAGGGCCGGTCACCTTTTCCGACCACACCGACTCTGGATATCAAACCGGAAACCTTTGGGAACATTCTGAATAATGTTCCCAAATCTTAAGTTTTCTTCCGGGACAGTTCGAGTCCGTCCCGGTAGCTTCCCAATCCGATTGACCGTTTTGCCCCTAAAGGCCCTGTCAACCATTCTGACACATCTTATCCTCATTTTTCAAGCCAAATACCTCCGGGACACTGTTTTAGGTGTTCCTGCTCTTTTTTGGCCTTCTGAGTCATTCCCGGCCTCTTTAAATCATTCCCGGACGTTTCAGAGTCACTCCTAGTGAAGCCAGACTAAAAATTGCATTGTAGTCACTAGTACAGGCACCCAAATCTTGTCAAAGATACGTTGCTTGCCAACTTACAAAATTTCCTAACTTGTTGGCACCACTACTAGTGGCGCCAAGCCAAAAAATGGCCTGGCGCCACTAGGAGTGGCGCCAAGAGGAATTTTGCCCTAGCGCCACTGCAACAGGCGCCAGGTCTGTCCTACCTCTATAAATACAGAGCCTCTTCCAGCGTGAAAGAGGTCCGCAAACTCAGTCTAAAAATCCTAAATTTTGATATACAGAGCTCGCACACTCCTAAAACCCTAGCTTCCTTAGGTTTTCCAAACTCTAGCCACCATACACTAAACCCTAGCCTTCTATACAGTCATACACACCCCCATACACTTATACACTAGCCTTAAGCCTCCTTTGAAGACTTGAAGTGCTGCAAACTGAAGCTTTGAAGATTGAAGACAAACTCTTGAAGATTGAAGACGAAGATCAAGACGAAGACTGAAGAAAAGCAAAGCGCGCAAAATAAACAAGACACAAGGTAGGCTTTCGTTTTACGTTTTTGCACTTCCCCCCTCTCTCTTCTCTCTCCTAACCCACTTGGGTTTTCTCTATTTTAATCCCTCATGTCTTTCCCCCCTTTCTTTGCATGCTTGAAACAAGGGAACTTCCCGTCCATATGTAGGATTAGACTATTGTAGGGTCATCGTGTCGGGGGCTTTCCTTTAGGCTAACCGGAGACCACGTGGGTTCGGCCCCCTTGATTATGTGGTGAAGCCTTAACCTTGTATGTTCACGATTCCAAATTTTTATTGTGCATATCATGATCTTACATCTTCTAAAAATCGTTTTCAAACTCGTTTTCAAACTTGTTTTCAAAGCTTGCATTAGACTTGTTTTCAAAATTGCATCAAAATCTCCTTTTTCAAAACTTGTTTTCAAAATCAAAATCCTAGGGTGATTCTAGCCTTTCCATGGCTAGGGTTGCTTTAGGAAAGTGTTATATTTAAAGTGACCAATATGGTTCATATTTTCAAATCTTTGTTGTTTTCAAAACCACTTTCTTAAAGTGGTTTTAGCCTTCTTATGGTTAGAGTCGCTTTAGGAAAGTGAGACATTTTTATACTTTCCAAAAAACTCTCGTTTCAAAAATCTCTTTTTCTAGAACCTCCTTTTTCAACATGCTTTCCAAAAACTTTTCTTTCCAAAGTTATCTTCAAAAACTCCCTCCAAAAATCTATTTTTTCAAAACTCCCTTTTTCGACTCCTTTCCAAATCCTCTCCCCAAAATTCACTTTCTAAAAATGCTCCCTAAAAATCTTTAAAAAACTTTCTCCAACAATCTTCTACCAAAAATCTTTCTAAAAAAACTCCCTTCCCAAAATTTTCCTTTTAGAAACTCCCCTCTAAGATTTTCCTTCTAAAAATCTTTGTTTCCAAAAACACACTTTTCAAAAACTATTTCCTTAGAGTCCAAGTCAAGCCCTAGAACTCACAATTAGGAAACCCTAATTTTTTTCTCCAAAAACATGGTTTTCAATCTTGCCTTAAAATCTAGGTTCCCAAAACCTCCTATTTTCTGCGTTAAAACTGTACACTTCCAAATCTAGGGTTTCCAGAAACTTCCTTTTCCAAATCCTCGCCAAATCTTACCTTCCCTTTAGAAAACCAAATCCAATCTTCCCGTTTAGAAAACTAGATCCTATCCTCCGTTTTTGGAAACAAAATCAAACACTTCTTCTTAGAAACAAAATCCAATCCCTTCCTAATTCAACCCTTTTCTAATTCTACCCCCTTTTCAAATCTTAACTTTTCAAATCTAAGTTTTTAAATCTTTTCTAAACTCAAAACTTTCCTAATCTCAAGATTTTCTAAAACTCAAACTTTAAAGCTTTCTAAATCCTAAACTTTCTAAATTCGAAACTTTCTAAATCTAAACTTTCTAATTCTTAAGCTCTCTAAATTTCAAAATTTTCTAAATTCAAAGCTTCCTAAATTCAAAACTTTCTTAAGTTAAATCTTCTTAAACCTCTAATCTTTCTAAATTCTAAACTTTCCTAAACTTCAAATCTTTCTAAATCTAAAACTTTCTAAACTAAAAAATTTCTTACTTTCAAAACTTCCCTATTTCAAAACATTCCAAATTCGAAACTTTCTTATTTTAAAAACTTTTTAAATTCAAAACTTTCTCAAGGTAAAACTTTCCTAAATCCAAATTTTCCTAAAGTGAAACTTTTCCTTTTTCAAAATTTTTCTAATTCAAAACTTTCCTAAGTTGAAACTTTCTTAATGTGAAAACTTTCCTAAACCTAAAATTTTCTTAAGTTGAAATTTTTCTAAATCAACATCTTTCCGAATTTCAAGTTTTCTAATCTTCCAAGTCCAATATTCAAGTCAATTCTTTTCTAAAATATTTTCAAGTCAAATCCAATCTTTCTTTTCTAAGTTCCTAAGTCTAGGTTTCCTAAAACCAAGTCTTTCAAAACCAATCTGTTCAAATCTTCCAATGAAAGTCCAAATTTCCCTACTCTTCCAATTTCAATCCAAATTCCAATTTCAACTCTTTTCCAAATCAACTCTTCTATTTTCAATCGGACTCTTGTCCGAAGTACGACTAACCTGATTTCTCCACAAGGATACATAGGCAACCCTCATGGGTGCGGTCACCACATTTTTCAAGTCTCTATCTCCACATTTTTCAAATCTCAAATTCTACAATCTTTTCAAATTTTCAATTTCCAATTTGTATTTCCAAATCTCTATATTTTCAATTCCCAAAATCTTCTTTCCAAATTCAAACTTCTATCTCTTCCTTTTTAAATCAAATCAAATTCTTCTTTTCAAATCTATTTCTAAATTAACTTTTTTCTATTGCACTTGCATATCATGCTTTATGTTAGTTTATTTTCAAACATTCTTTTTCAAAGTGGATAGGATTGAACATTAGTTAGTTAAAGACTCTCATAGGTGAATCTAGGGTAGATTGACATGTAGGTACCGAAAGGGCGGGGTAGGATGATGGCTTAGTGCGTCTTCCCTACACGTAACCAACCTTCGAACCTAGGATCACTGATTTCAAAGACCAAAACGGAGTTATTTTCAGAAAAAGGGCTTACGTGTTTTGTAAAGGTTGCCAAACAACTTGTTTTTCTTAAAAACACTCTTTTGAGGTGATATTTTCAAAACCTTTTTCCAAAAAAAATCCTAAGTGTAATTTTCAGATTATGCTTAGTTTTAGGTGACCTAACTCACCTTAATCAAGTTAGGTGGCGACACCAAACTTTTTTCAAAAGCCCTTTATTCAAATCAATTTTCAATTCAAACCTAGTCGTACTCATTCTTCTAGGAGGGTGAGTTCTAACGAGAGAGTACAGTATTTTTTCCGCTTGTGTGGGTATTCCTCGAGTGCGAAAAATCTGGGCGCGACAATCTAGAGTACGACTTTGTTGCTCCAAAGTCTTGTCAACCCTCACATTCACCCCACCTTGTATTTGCATAAATTGCTGCTAGGTGTCCTCCATAGACCTTTTATGAGGCACTTGATATGACGTGGAGGCTTGCATGGGTGTTGTATAAGTTGTAGAAGGCCCTTGGTATGGTGCGGATGATGCTTGATATGGTTATGGGGCGGTGTTACCACTACCCCCCCAACTGAGGTTTGCGTGATTGCCCCACCCAGGGTTATATATTCCAGAGTAAGGATTCCCTTGTCTCCCTTGACTCGGGTATGGCTTCCTGTATTGGTCAATTGCATTAGCTTGACCGTGCAAAATGTCCTGAAAAGCGGGGATCGTGGGGCATTCACTGGTCATATGGGAAGTATTATCACACACACAACAGGGTTGTGAAACAGGTGGATTAACAGAGACGCTTTGCACTTGCTTGAGTGTCAGTGCCTCTATTTGTTTAGTTAGAGTGTTAGCAAATGCATTGAGCTTTTCATTAACATCATCTACCGAACTCAAAGTAAACTTCCCACTAGCTCTTTCAGTAGGTTGGGACTTAATGTTTCTAGTCCCTGTAGTGGCCCAATCCCCAGTAGTATCAACTAAATAATCAAAATACCCAAAAGCTTCATTAGGAGATTTGTCATAAAAATCTCCAGCAGATATAGTCTTTATCAGCTGCTTAAGTTGCGGTGTCAAAGATAAATAGAAAGTATTGATGACTCAGTAAGATTCAAAACCATGGTGGGGGCAAGAATTCGACAATGTCTTATAACACTCCCAACAGTGAAAGAAAGTCTTTCCCTCGTGAGGGGTAAACTCAGAGATGTTGCGACGAATCGCTTCAGTATGGTGCTTAGGAAAGAATTTACGCAAGAACTCAGCTTGAAGCTGATTCCAAGTAGTGATAGACAGAGGCCTTAAGGTGTTTAGCCATATCTTGGTATTATCCTTCAGAGAAAATAGGAAAAGCTTGAGGGGGAACACCTCAGCAGGACAACTGTTATCATGGTACATGAGGCAGACTTTCTCAAAGTCTTGGATGTGGCGGTAAGGATTCTTAGACTCTAACCCGTGAGAAT
>CM065377.1:71477274-71727274 GCA_033060915.1 Euryodendron excelsum | reverse complement strand
TGATAAGATTTGTTCATATATTGTACTTGCATCTTGAGTGCATGAAGTATGAAGTCCTCCACCAATTTTGTAATAAGGTATGTCAATATTGTTATCCTATTTTGTTGCAAAAGCGTTCAAAAGGCAGCACTGCATCAAAGCTTTCAAAAAATTGACAATTTTAACTCCAGCTAGTCCAAGTAAGTAATGTTTTGGCTATTAGAAAATTCAACAGTAAAGTAATATCAAATTAATACCTAGTTCTTATCCCTAACATAAAAAAGAGAGAAAGAAAAGGGAAGGAGAAAATGAAATAAAATTTTAAATTAATTTTTTTTTTTTTACTTTGTTTTAAAATCAAATGCAAAAAAAAAATATTTTTATTTTATTTTAAATTCCAAACAAGCTATAACATGGGTAATCCATCATTGGCGCCTCATTTGTCTTTTTGTGCAAAAAAGTCATCAGTTATCTACGCATGGTGCGGAGTCTGTCTCGTCAATTAATTAATTGATGGCTTTTGTCTCTAGGGCCAGTACCAGCGTCCTTTTCCCGTGGAAGAAAATTTTTCGCTTTCGTCATTGCAGATGTTACTCTAATATAAAAAATAAAAAAAAAAAAGCTGACGTTATCTTGCTGACGTAATAATCATTGCGACATATATTTTCGAACGGATGTTTTTTCAGATTTCAAACCACAAAAAGTTGTTTGTTAATAATCAACCAATTAATGGTCTTCTTCCAAACCGTTGAGGTTCACTCTCAAGAAATAATTATTGAAGTTGTTGGAGCACCCAGCACCCGTATTTCACATTTTCTCAAATACAATAGGTCCAATTACTAGATGGTTTCAAATACAAAGATCCAACCCATCACAAACAACAAGATTTACTTGGGAAGTCAATTATATTTGTAAATGGTGGAATAAGAATAGTTGCCTACTTAGCTACGAGAGAATTGAATAATTTTTCATAACTAAAAATGGTGTTTGGAGGAGTATTGGTCATTCTTTATTTTCTGAATATTAATATTGAGTACCTATTATTTTCCTAGAATAACATGCCGCTTCTCCATGTTGAAAACTTTTCAATGATTCAACAATCATTATTGCAATAATTTTATCGGGTAAGATGTCGTGAAAATTTTGGAATGATGATTCTGCTCATTCCAAAGCCATTAGGAAAATATCTTAAGAAGAACCAGACACCCCTTCTCTCATTCTTGCCTGAAAAGAAAAGACCCTAGGAATCCAAGGAAAGGGCTGGGAATTAGCTTCGAAGGGGTTGAAGACATTACAATGGTTGAAAACTCAGTTATAGTTTGGTTAGGGAGGGATTCTTGATCATCTCAGCGTTTCCCTATTTCTTTTTGCCCATCATGCCTCTTTATCCAAGCACTTCTAGGAAATCAAATGGGTTTTCTAAAAAAATCAATCTATTTACTGTATTTGTCAATAATCTCCCGCGATCGATGAACGATGTCTGGTTGAAGAAGATCTTTCAAAACATAGGCACGGTCATGGACACCTATGTATCGTATAAAGAAAGAGCGAGGAAAATGGCTCTTTTGGATTTGTTCGCTACAAATCATTTTAGGAGGCATACAATGCGATTTATAAATATAATGGAATCTAGTTTTTGGACCAAAGGCTGGTTAAAAAGGTAGATCATGAGATCTGTCCGTTGCTGCAGGCAAACGACCATATCGAAGAACTTTACAGGCTAGAAATCCTAATATGGGAAGTTCGTTAACAAGTGGGAGGACATATAAGGATGCCCTTACAAACATACAAAGTAATAGCAAGGAATTTGGGGGGAGCGAAATTCCAAAGAAAGTAGTCAAAGTCGATTGTGATGGTCACTGGTTGGAGAATTAAGGAAAAATGTTAGCATTAACTACGCCTGATCGTCAGACACCATTGACACTAACATTTTCCCTTAACTAATACCTTGAAAGGCTCAAGTTTGATGAAACATTTGAGATCAACATTTATACTCTGGGCCTGTTTGATGTTGACTTTTTACTTAACTTTTTAAAGCTTATAAGAAAAAAAGTTAAATTTTTTTTTCTTTTTATGTTTTTGCTTATCTTTAACTAAAATAAAATTAAAAAAACAAAAAAATCTAAAAACAATTTGACTTTTTTTTGACTTGTAAGCTTAAAAATATTTGATAAAAAAAATACCAAATGACCCTCCATCTAATACTGTGAGAGTCTCTAATTTAGTTATATCTCGTACTATATGTTGGACCCACCGCGCTTCGGGTGCGGCTATATGTATCTGCACTGGTGAAGGGACATCCTGCATCAGTTTCTCTCTGTTTTCTTCTCTCTCTCTATAGTTGACCTTGTGGGTATATGCATCAGGTATAGAGGCATATATATATATATATATATATGTTGTAAATAATATGTTTGTTAATATTGACAGATAATTCACTGAAGCTTTTCTTGGCATCTGCAGGTAATTGTGATGGAGGCGTACCCATAAGATCAGTGCCAGAGGCTGCCAGTCCTACTTGTAATGGAAAAACACAACACGTACGTTTTGAAGGAGGCTGGCCAAGCAGTAAATATGAGTGGGTCGGACAATTTGAGAGGGATCGCACAAGCTGGAAACATCGAGTACTTGTATGAATCAATAGAGAAGAACGCCAAGGTTTTGGAAGATATAGATGGAATTCCTTTTGTGGATACACCTTTGCACGTAGCCGCAGCTGCTGGACATACCCAATTTGCGTTAGAGATGATGAGCTTGAAGCCATCATTTGGTAAGAAGTTGAACCCAAAGGGGCTAAGCCCCTTGCATCTGGCTTTGCAAAATCATCAACCTGAGACTGCGGCACGGCTCATAAAAATTGACAGTGAACTCATCCGTGTCAAAGGAAAGGAGAGTCGCACGCCTTTGCACTGCTTAGCGGCCTTAGCCAAATCAGAGGATTATGATTACGTCGAGCTTTTGGCTGAATTTGTGTGTGCTTGCCCGGCATCTATCAACGACTTGACAATTCGACAGGAGACCGCGCTGCACATTGCTGTGAAAGAGCGTAATTTTGAAGCTTTTAAAGTCCTCTTCGAGTGGGTTTGGAGGACCTACAACAGACAGGTGCTAAAATGGACAGACGATAAAGGAAACAGTGTGCTCCATCTTGCGGTGATGGAGCATTCCATTTCCACTGACCAAACCAAGGCATGCAATCTATTCTTTTTTTGGTCTCTTCCATTCCATATATATAGTTGTGATTAAATATACAATATATATAGTTCGCCAAAGCAATGTTTCGTTTTTGCCAAATTCAATGCAAAACGAGTTAGTGCTTAATTTACAATTGATTAAAGTCTAGTTAATATTGGTTTATAGACTCAGTAAGCAAGCCAGAATTTCATGCTAAGGGGATCCAAGAGCAGGGTATCATTGAAGATAAAGGGTATTTTTAAAAGAATTTTTTGAAGGGGAGTTAAACTAACCGGGATTTTCTGAAAATAGGCCGCTCCTGCCGCAGCTCTAGCTTGTCTATATATATGCTTATAATTCAAGAAATTAATACGATTGCATCTACATCTTTTCGATCTATGGGTATTAATTATAAATTATTGAGTTGTGCATCGTTGTTGTTATGCAGATTGTGAAATTGCTAGCTAAAAGGGGCTCCATGATAAAAAATAAAAAGAATTCGGAGGGTTTTACTGCCCTTGATATTGCCTCGAAACATCGTACTGATCACATTAGGAATATTTTACGCAGTGCGAAAGCAAAACTGTCTGATGATCATAGTTGTCTAGGTAATAACCAGAAAAAAGATCTCTCTCTCCGTGAGTATTTGAGTTCTCCAGAGCAATTTCACGAACCGTTCCTTCGATGTGTTCTTTATTGGCGGAGGGATTTATCGATGGAGATGCGCAACGTGGTACTAGTGGTGGCCGTATTGATTGCAACGGCTACCTTCCAAGCTGTACTTAGCCCCCCGTCTGGTGGATGTTCGCCCGGGGGTGACACCTCGGGTGGTACTGCTACTAACAGCACCGTCGCCGCCACCAATTCAGTTCCATTTATTCTACTCGAAACTTTTGCCGGTGGAGGAGGGTTCTTCCTCGTGTTTTACGTGCTGAACACCATAGCCTTTACTGCCTCAATCATGGTGATTATTTTAGTCCTCCAGTGGCGGCCTTTCAGTGCTCTACTTCACGCATCACTGATCTTTATGGTAGCAAGCTACGGGATCTCATTGTTCCATCTGTTATCATCGCCGTTGGTTGCTGCCTATTTGATCATTCTGTCATCTACTTGTTCCCTTCTGGGCTATTGTGTTAAGAGTTTGTTTTGGAACATGGAGATGCACATGAAGTCGGACATGTTGAGGAACTTCGGATTCTTTTGGATGCCACTGCCACGCAGTGTCAAGAAACGCCTTCAGATCCTAGAACGTTTGATGAGTGGAATATAATTAACGAGAAAGGAAAATGCAATTCATAACCTCCTAGAATCTAATTAAGTTAAATTGGAATGTTCAAGGACTTTCAAAATAAAAAAAAAAAAATGCATATGTGATCGATGTTCATCTATGGGGGTAAGATACCAATATTTGTATGTGAGTGTAACATGCATTGGCTAGACTGTTTCCTGTTCTCCTATAAACAGGACATTATGTTGTGATTATTGTAAGATATCAATAACAAATAAATACCTTCTATGATGTTATATTATGGTGGTATATATATATATATATATCTTCAAATAAGTGTTCTTCCCATTGTGCTTGACCTAATTCATATGATAGGAGCTCTATACAACTCTTACAGTTCTACCTTCTAATAAAGAATCAAGAATCTCTTGCTTGTGCCTTCTATTATTCTCTAACTGAAAGAAAATAGTTAAAAGTGATATCTTTTAGCAAAAGATCAGAAGGGTTACTCATTTCCTAATTAATAAGATTAAAATTAATTCCCAGTCCTAGTTGAACAAGGCATTTTCCTTAATAAGTTCAAAACCGAGGGCTTAGAGATGTAGACCAATCCCTATGAAAAACACACACCAAAAATAAATTCTGAACTAGTCCAGATTAAAGATAATTTTTAAGGACCTTTTCGGCTTCAAAAAACTAGTAGTTCTTATTGTAGTTTTGCCTTTAACCTAACCACTTCCAGTAACGTTGTGGTGCTTCTTGAGAGATTTTCAGGAGCATAAGATTGTGTCAATGTCCTCTAATACCCAAAATTATACAATGACATAACAAATTAATATATGTTAAACAACATTATTATATTCTTTCAATAATTTAACAAAATATCACTGGATTAATATATTATGCATTCATAAACAAATTTTAGAATAGTCTTGGCTTATGAGATCGAGAGGCACAATGAAGTCGTTATCTTAAAGTTATTATGCCTCCCTAGCTAGGTGAAAATTTTGATAGATATTAACAGCGCCAAGATGCTCTGAGATACAACCAAAGTGCTTATAAGTCGATTTTTTCAAATGTCAGGTCAATTGGTAGATGATGAGTCGTCTTAGACTCAGTTGCTCACAAATAATAACATAAAATTATGTATGAAAATAGAGGTAGAAGATAATGTACATAATGGTAAATCTTTTATACAAAATATCTTCTCAGTTAAAACACAACATTAAAAGTTGTGAAACCTTATTAAGAGAATTCTAACCATTTCTGATTTAATTTGTGCATATCATGAACCCATACGTCAAGCTTTATATCCAAGACGCAATATTGAGGTTATTTTTTAAAAATTTTAAATAAATAAAATATATTTCACATAATAAAAGATAGCCTAAGCCAAACTATTGAACCAACTCAAACCAACTTGAGTTGGTTTAATTTGGTTCCATGGATGAAGGGTTCAAGTTTGAGTCAAAAAATTTGAACATCCAATCAATATCGATTCAATTATTGAAAATCCGAACACCTTTAAAATTTGGAAGAGGGGCAAAAATGATAATGGGGGCATTGTCTAGATATATTGAAACTAATGGCACAAAATTCAATATAAGTTGGGGAAGTTAGGTTTTTGCTAAGCTTACAATTTTATCAATGGACACTTGCTTGTATCGTGATTGCTTCTTGTTGATTTTCGGTTACTAACGCCAATAATATATTGTGGCAAATACTGTTCTTAAATCGTGTGTTAAACATGCATAAAAAAGTTGCACACCACTAAAAAATTGTGAAAAAAACGCGAGCCCCATATTATATAAAATCTAATAATACAAGCTAAAATGTGCCTTTTTTTTTTTTTTTTTGTGGTTGATAGAAAGACAAGATTTTATCGTGTTATAGCGATGGTGTAGGGTTTTTTTTTTTTTCTTTTTTTGTGTTCACGTGTTTGGTCAGTAAATTAATGGATTTTGCCTTTACTAGTACCCTTTTCTGGCGGGAGTTAAAGTCTTGAGAATTTTGCTTTCGTCATTGCTGACCTTATTTTAATGAAAGGCTGATGTCATTTTACTTCCGTCATTGCTGACATTACTTTCATCATTGGGACTTATAATTTCAATATATTTTTCATATTTCAACAACAAAAGTTGTTTGTTAATAACCAACCAATCCTCTTCTTCCAAACTATTGCTCTTGCTTTTGTCACAAGGCCTGACTCACAACTAAAGAGTTTCACTGTGAGATATTTCATCGTCAAATTCATATTCTTGAGATGCATTCTCAGTATCTGTATCATAGAATCTCTAATAATTTACAGAAAAATGAAATTTCATTGTAAGATAGTGACGATACTATTGTCCCACGTCGGGTGAGAACGTAGGAATTTGATAATTTATAAGTATCGGCTATTTTTTTTCTCTTTGAGGCGTCTTTTGAGGACAAAATTGTGAAGTAAAAGTCTACAGGCACTAGGCCAGCTATGGTCGCGCCATCATCAAAGTGGACAATACCTCAGGAGTGAAGTCTCATTGTGCAAGAATGGATCATCATCAGTTACACCGTTTATGAAAAACTAGTCACGTGCTCGCTACCGACCCCTCATTGCAGAGTACTAATGATACCGTTATCCTACATCGGATGAGAACATAAGGGTTTGATAGTTTATAAACACCGAGTACCTCTCTATCCTTTGAGATATTTTTTGGGGACAAAACCGTGAGGTGGAAGCCTACTGACACTAGGCCAGCTACAGTTGTGCTATTGTCAAAGGGGACAAAAGCTTAACGACGAAACCCCGGTGTGCAAAAAATGGATCATCATCAATAAACATTGACCTTAAGTGAAAATTCCATCTCCTTGGAGTCAATAGTTCAAGTGGCCGGAACCGAGATTAAAATCTCCCAATTTATCCGGTTGTTTTTATAGCATTAACAAATCCCGAATGTATCCCGCATAATTCAATAATTCTCAAAATTTTCACAAATCGCTTGAATATTACCAATAATTCTTGTAGTTTTTCAAATTTCCCAAATTGTTCTTTACGACATTTATACAATAGTGGCGCATATATTAAAATATGCTATGCATATTAATTTTGTAAATACAAAATTTTCTAAAAACTATTATGAATAATTTTCCCAGTAACTTTTGACTTCCAAATTATTTCGTGACCAAATTAATTTGTCACTATGATTGATGCAGCCATATATAGCGGCTATGGATTTAGTGGATTCAGCAATCTTTAACTTTATGTTATACATCACTACAAAAAAAATTTCTTTTTGCAACAGTAGATTCGTTACAAAAGATATCAGTTCCCGTCACTAAATAAATTTTGAGACAAATTTAAACTCGTAACTACAACTTCGTGGAAAAGTTTCGTGATCATAGCACAAACTCATCGTAAAAGTAGGCATCTTTAGAGATGAAAATTAAGATAGTCGCAAAAAGCTTCTTCACAAAGACCAGTATTTCGTATATAAAAGCGGTAAATATTGTCACGAGTAGTTAAACTGGTCACAAAAAAAGTATGAGAAAATAATAGAGCATGTTCTTTTGATGACATTACACTCGTCACAGTAAGACTTGTAAATACCATTCCCCCACTCTGTTTCGTGGCAAATACCTTAAAATTGGCAACTCAGCACAATAAGTTTTGTTGCTACCTTTTCAACCATTCTTTCTCATTACAAATACCTCTTGTCAATGGCCTAGGATTCATTTATAAAAAAATATAAAAAAGAAAGAAGATTTTTTTTTTTTGTAAATTTTTATTAAAAATAAAAAAGTAAAAATTTTAGATGTTTTCTAATTTTTTCACTAGTAAAAAAATGAACAAGTACTAGTAGTTTCGTTTACTTTTCTTTTTTCTTATCCTCAAAAAATCCTAATCCAAACAAACAAGGCATAATTGATTTGTTACTACTCCCACCTGTCTTTAATTCTTTCTTCCATTTGATTAAATTCTGGTAATTTATTTTTTTAACCCCCCACCCGCTCCTCTCTTTAGCCATGTTGTGCTTCAAGTCCTATCGCTACAAAGCTGATCTCGAGTCCAAGAAAATAAACAACTTCAGGACTCTGCTTGCCAGAGATTTGGCTTTGTAGGAAAATTTCATATTGGAAACTGAAACAAGGCTTTTGAAAATCACGAAAGAGGAAAATTTCATTTGTGACAAAAATGAAGATTCATTATTAAGGAAGTTTTTATTTTTATACATATTTTTATAATTATTATATTGATAATATGAACTAATAATATTAAAAAAAGGAGAAGAAAATACACCAAAGAGGCAGATGATTTTGTATTCGAGTGAGACACCAGGTTGCTTGGATGACTGCAAGTCTTTGTTTAGTAAAAGAAAGGACGAGACTATGAGTGAATGGTCTTTGTCTATTATTTCTTTAATGGTGTCTTTTCTATAAAGGAGTGACCAAAAGGAAGAAGATTTTAATAAATTAATTGAGTGGATATTGATTGCAGTCTTTGTTTATTTTTTCTTTCATTGAGTCTGTCCATAAAAGAGGACCAAGAGGAATAAAATTTTATATTAAACTAATTAAAGTGGGTATCCCCAGTATGTAAGGATGACAGAAGTCTTTCTTTATTATGTCTTTTTATGATAAAATCCATCCAAGTGAAGATATGAGTGAAAGACGGCATGTTTTGGTCGTCTTCTATATTTTCTTTGATGGAGTCTTTTCCATAAAAGAGAGAGAAACGTTATGCACTAGTCATGCATAACTCATTCTAAATGAATATATAGCGTCAACAATGGTACTTGTTGTTTTTTTTCTTAATTTACAAAAGTTTCCAAATACGTATCCCATTATGATATAAAAATACATAATAACATATGGATGGTGTTAGTTTAAAAAAATATTAAATCTTTCATGAATTTACTTAGTAAAACTAGGTAGTTTAGTTAGGTGCATAAGATACAAGTAATGTGGTTTCATATTACACGTTTATTTTTTCGTTAATAATGTGTCAATCTCACAATAAATGAAATGGTGGAATGAAGAGGTTTCAAATCCATAACATATCTTCTATTGAAATTTTGCATAAAAACTTCTATAACTTAGTAAAAAAAATTACTATTTTGTTTCTTTTATTTATCTTAAATATCATAAGTTTAGGTATTTTGAAGAAATTGATGCATACAAAATTAAAAGTTATTTATATATATTTATATTTAAATATATCATTATGCTGCCTCTAAACATACTTCCACTCTTAACATATTTTTACAAATGAGATTCTCGTGCACCTACACTCACATTATAAATCGGTTACTTAGAGAGGAATATCCACCACTACACGGGAAAAGGGTCTAGCCTTACTTTGCTAATTCTCTTTTCTTTCTTTTTTTTTTTTTTGGTTAAAAATTCATATTAGAACCTTGAACAAACTTTTGAAAGATAAAGGAAGAAGATTTGATGAGTGTGTGACTGAGGGTCCAGGGTGCATGGATGACTGCAAGACTTTCTTTACTATTTTTTTTCCTAATTAACACAGGAGTGCAAAGGGAGAGCCAATTCAGGTCGAGACGGGCAGCTGCCCCTCTCAATATCAAAATTCAATTTTTGCCTATAAATTTTGAAATGTTTTTTAATTTGTCCCTCTGAAATTTATTAACGCCTTCCTCGAGTTTTTAAAAAAGAAAATTTTACCTAAAAATTTTGAAATACTTCTCAATATGCACCTCGGTGTTATAAACTAAATGAATTTGCAGTAAGCAATATATATAGGGATAGATTACAAATCACGTGAAGGTCATCCATCGATCAACATTTTATAACACTCGGAAAATGAATCCCCTTAAACCGTTATTTTGCATTAAAGGCACTATATATATATATTGTATATGTAAACAAAATTAAGTGTACTATGGTTAAATGTGAAAAAGATTTCTTAAATTAATGATTGCCCGAATTTCTTTGTTTCACCACAGGATGAATGAATGGTATTTTTCTAGTATTTCTTCAAAGGAGTCTTTACAATAAAAAAGTGACATAAAGGAAGAAGATTTATAATAAAGCTTGTCTGCCATTATTTTACGTCTTTACTAGTGTGAGGGAAGGATGAGTGGATGACTGCATGTTCGGTCATTCTTAATTATTTCTTTCATGTAATCTGTCCCACAAAAGAGTGATCAGAAGGAAGAAGATTTAACAATAAAGACAAACTGGGCATAGGGTAAGGAAAGGATAAGTAGATGAACTGCATGTTTTTGTCTTCTGACTTCTATTATTTCTTTGATGGAGTCTATTCCATGAAAGAGTGACTGAAAGTTAATGCACTATCCATGTATAAATAAGACATTGTAATAAATATCACGTCAGTAACTAACCACATATATACATACATATAAACAAGTAACGAAGGCTACTGTCAAAAACATCACTCGAGATCTAACAACATCTAGTGACAGGTAGCGAGGACTTTTCTACGCGATCTCGCTACACCGAAAAGGCAGGGACAAGTATCGAAGCTTATTAGAATTTTCTCTTTGCCCATTGCTTAATTTTGGTTGCCTTGGCAGACAGAGAACTGCAGTATCTTGCTTCACATTTTAAGTTAAAGTATGTTTAGCTAAATTTGGTACAACTTTTTTTAAGTTTTTTTAATTTATAAATAAAAAAATTAAATTTTTTAACTTTTTTACTTTTAACAAAATAAGATAAGTAAAAAAGTCAAAAAAAAAAAAAAAAAAAAAAACTTCAAAACTTGACTTTTTCTTATGAACAAAAAAAGCCAAGTAAAAAAAACTCAAAAAAAAACCTACCAAACAAACTCTCACACTCCTTAACTACTGCATGGGTGATGAACACTCACCTCTTATATGTTTGCGTTCTACATACTCAAGAAAAGCTACGCAAATAATAACTCTTAAAAAAACGATCAACATGTTTTTGTTGCAAGATTTGCCAACTATTGAAGTCCTAACAAAAATAAAAGAAATGAAAACAATATGAAAAAATACAAGGAAAAGTTATTTTCCCTCTCATTTTCTTAATGTTTTCTTTCATCTTTACAACGTAATAGTTACTCTATTATTGTCTTTACTCTTCTTTTTAAAATCAAACAAAGGAGTGTTATTTTATGACTGTACTCTAAAAGTGCAGTTACAATCCTCTAATTAGTTATTTGTTGATCTTAGTTTAGTAGTTTTGTAGTGTTTTAGCTATATTTGTGATATTAACTTAGGTTTATGGTTTTTGTGTAGATTTGCCAAATATTGAAGTCCCAAGGGCATTTGAACGGTTTTGTAGGAATGAGCCCGTATAAAGCCTTCTGCAACTATTCGAAATTATAGAGATGTGATTTGCCTATTTGAAGCCCGTCTAAAGTGTCGTTTGAAGCCATTCAAATACCGTTTGAACGGCCTATAATAGCTCTACTTTTTTTTTTTTTCTACACTGAATAAGTAGTTTTTGTACTTAAAATTGGGGATCCAACTTTGTGTGAGAGTACGATTTTAGACTCTTAGAGAGACTTTGAGAGTATTGTAGAGATAGAAACATTAGAATTCAATACAAAGTTTTCATTTAGTTTTTCAATGTTTGGTTTTATATGGAAATTATTAATTTCAATGTGGAAATGAGTAGCTAATCTCTGCATTGAGTTCAATTGTAAAGGTTATCCAAGGGTTTTAAGGTTTTCTATAGAGGTAAACAATGGTTTTAGTGTTCTATCTTTCTAATTCTCTCATTCTTAGCAATTGAAGCCTAAATCTCTAAGAACATTTAGATTATTGATTATGTTTGGTAATTTTAGTACTCACTTCTCTAATTGGTGTTGTTATTGCTCAAATCAATGGTATTAGTCTAAGACTCTTAAATTGGCTATGACTCTAACTTCAATTACTATAGAATTCATATTTTTCTATTCGTAATCTTCTGAATCAAATACTCTTAATTGTTGCATTTGATTTAAGTTATCAACTTTTTTAAAAATCTTGGACAAATTGAGTGATTAGATCAATTGAATCCAATCCTTCTCTCTTAACTAATCCGATTGTTATTAGAATTAATTGCTTAGTTTAGTCAAATCAAACCTCTACTTCAATTAATTTTTAGTTTCACGTTTTTAGAGGTAATTCATTATTTGTGATCATTATCAAGCGGAATTTGTGTTTGTATTGCCTATAATCTATATTTGATTCATTTTCAGGAAGAAATGGACCTTGGTCTTACTGAATGTACTATCTGGCCTACCTTATGTGTGAGGAGAAGAAGTGCGCTTGTAAGGGTGAATCATTTTACTTTTTATTTTCTTTTTAGTAACACCAAATAGAAAAAAAAATAACTATTCTATGTTTTCTCCTTGGTTTACGTTTTATTTTTTTTTTTCTTTCCTTTCTCACAAGTTTCAAACACAGCCTGCACCTTTTGGGTCGTGAAAACTCCTTTTATCTTTTTTGCTATCCATATTGGTAAGCGGAGCATCAAAGGCTGTAAAATAAATTAAGCTATTCAAACTCAACTCGAATTTGGTCTATCAAAAGCTAGTTCAAGATGGGTTTGGTAATAAAATAAGTCAAATTTAAATATATTTTTAAATTCGTTAAGTTTTTGAGCTCAACTCTATAAACTTTGATGCACTAAAATCCTAGGCTATATACTCGAGCTCAACTTAATTAAAAGATGTTTGAAATTAACTGAAAAATTAAATAAATTAAACTTAAACACTTTTTAAAATTCTCTAAATTTTTAAACTAAATTTCATTAACTCACTACTCGACGAGGCAAAGTTGATTTACAACCCAACTTACGCTATCCTTCATATAAGAAGGCTTGCTGTGGTGTGAATGTGATTGACCTTATGGTTGGCTGTACTGGACTTTTGCTCTCGGTTTCTTATGTATTTTTGGTATCATCATAAGTTGTCTATTGAGCTCTTTTATGTTTATCCATTTTTTTGGGAAGAATAATTGCGTTGGGTTCTTTTATGTTTATCCATTTTTTGGGAAGATGATTGCGTGTCGGGGGAATATAAACACCACTTTATTATAAAGTAATAAAAGGGAACGGGTTTCACACTTACTTTCGTTCATTTCAAGACAACTAGTGGGTGGGCTTCCTTACAAAAAATAACGAAGAAAGAGAAAGGTCATCTTTTGCACCTTGGATACCTACTTTATTATCAATCTTATTTCACGGTTTTTTTTTTGGTTATTTTTTTACTCTTAATTTAGTCCTACATCAATATCATTTGAATTAGAACGCATGAAGTAGGTGAGAGCATAGCCCTCAGAAATCGAAGCAAAAAGGTGAACCAATGAAAAAAAAATTGTAAAAGAAATTTACAATATTATTAAAAGAGAAATTTTATAGAATCAAACATGGAACAAATTTTGAAAAACTTTGTAAAATATAATATGGAACAAATTTTGTTGAAAGAATCTAAGTGCCAACTAAGGTAATTATTATATTGTAGACTTTTCGAGAACCATATATATGTTTATATATATATATATATATAGATCAGTATTCGATAAAAACAAAGAGAGATTTTAAACATTGTTTGTGTTGATGGCCATTCTAAACGTACTTGAAGAAATAGAGGCCTGCACAACCTGTAACCATTAAAATATATATAAATATATTTATTAGCATTGATCCGATGCACATGATAATGATCAAACCTCTCACCATTTTTATTTACATCTGAAGAGTAATCTTTCATTTACATTAAATGAGATCCACTATCCCCTCTATACTGTCTCAATTATTATAATTTTCTTGCGACGATGATGGTAACGGATGAGATGAGATCCCGTGCGATAGTGATGAAGGAAGAAGCGCAGCGGCAACATAAGAAAGTCCACCGGCAATGGTTCAATCTATAGGTTGTGATGGTGATTCGGCGAATCCATTAGATGAGTTCTAATGCTCCTGCAATGCGTTCATGACGGTAAAAAAAATATAAAGAAAATATAACTGGAAAAACAAAAAATTGACAGCTCTCACCAAAAAACATAAAACACAAAAATCAATAATATTTAAAATGAGATGGAAAAAAATAGTGACGAAATACCTCAAAGGAACCAAAAAAAAAGCTTACCCCAAAAAATAGCCGAGGGTGAGGGATAGTGAGGACGGTGAGACTAGTATCTTCGAAGGAGACACTGGTGCAGGGGAGCCAACAAAACTTCTCGAGCTTGTACATTTTAGTTTAAAGAGAAAAGGAGGTAAGCAATGAGGAAGAGATTTTAGAAATGTGAAGTTTTATTAATCGTGGGAGAGATTTTTGGAGTAATATTTAGGTGGAATATTGATTTCAAGGGATTAGGATGACAAGCAATGAAGATCTTCATCTATTGATTGAGAAATTGACCTTTGATTGATGAAAGAGATCTCCATTCTAACTTTAGAAGGGAGATGATCCAAATTCGATTTCTCATAAGGAAATTAATATTTTTTTGAATACGGGAGAGATTTTCAAAGTGAATTTTGGTGGGATCTTAATTATCTGACCAATCAATCATAAACTAATTACGCACACCTATTATGTGCTTTTTCTTTCAATCTAAGTTTTTATACAATAAATGGAATAATAAAAAAGGATAAACAATCATTTAGTCCCTCCAATTTTGCTTCAAATTTCAATATCATCCTTGAACTTTAATTTCTTCCATTTAAGCCTTCAACTTTTAAAAGAAAGTCAATATTGTCCAACTATTTAAAATCAGCAAGAAAATTAAATATTAATTATACTTTGGCATTTTGAACTATAACTTAATATGAATTTACCTCATTCAACTAAAAAAAAGGTTACATTTTCATCATCATAAAATTTAAATTAGAAATTTGTTTGGTCAAAGTTTTATACAAATCTCTAAAACAAAGACAAAAATAATTTTACTACTATGAAATGTTACAAATCAACTCAAAATACCTAAAAAAAAATCCAGAATAATCCATAAAATCTTGCTTTTGTGGACTATCAATTATTAGCTTGATAATATCAAGGAGATTTTTAAAACTACGCATTTGTTAAGCATGGACAAATTTTTTTTATATTATATTTGATGAGAAATGTTACAAGTGTTCAATTTATTTATTTATTTATTTTGGTCAATAGCGTTAATACAAACTTAAATTTTTATAAATTATGGGCAAAATTGATTACTCCAAAATAGTGCGATTGATACTAGCTAGTGTGCAATTGTGATGTAGTAATAATACTTGATGAAGTCTGAGATCTAATCCACAGGGAACAATCGATAAGTTAAAGAGAGTGAACCACTTCTCCCAATTCACACAAAATCTAAATAATTACTTCTTAAAAAAATAAAAAATTGTAAAGTTGAGATTCAATTTGTTTAATCTAAGTTATTCTATGAAAACTGATTTAATGCAATAAAATAAAGTTTCAAGACCAATTGATCCAATCAATTGCTTCACTTGGAATTCCAATGGAGGTTTCTGATAACTCAAATCATCAATTACGTTGTGAGTCTTTGATTCGGAATATTTAGCGATAAAAGCAGTTATTCTGTAACAATCAAATCTAGAATAAATCAGTTTTAGTAAAAAAATGCATACCATTGACTTGTTGCTTAGCATAATCAAACATCTAAATTTTTGTAAATATTAAGGGTTTGATCCCAAAGGATAAAGAAGAAGAAGATTTAAACATTAAAAATTAGTTTACCTGCATTGTTCATCCATAATCTTCCATTGATCTTTACAATGGATCCTAAAATGAGATTTAGCTATTTATAGACATGATAGATACACAAAGTTATATAGAAATATATTGAAAACCTGAAAATCTGATTAGAGAAATTGAAAAAAGCAATAGAATTATCAACTACCCTTAAGAAAAAATATTCTAAAACTACTACTAATTTATCCTAAAGTAATAATGAAAAGCTAGCCCTAAAAATAACAACAACCCTAACTTTTATAGGCTTCCAAAAAGTGCATATTTCGGGCCACCATTCAAACTCTTGTATATACCGTTCGAACGCAACAGCCCATCGTTTGAACGCTATGTCTAACGCATTTCAGACGGGAAGGATAGCTCTTTGATTCTTCAAACATGCTTCGAACCTGATTCTGATGCTAAAAATAACTCTCTGAAGTTTCTAACGAGGAGGAGCGCCTGACAAAGCGTTCGAACGCTCACCGTCACAGTTCGGATGCAGGCTCCATCGTGGAGTTCGAGACACAACGAGCTATAATGCAAGCTACCACCCAGTGGGTTACTTGAGCCTACTTCTTGGATGCGGTGGAACCGGAAGACGCAGCGGCTTCCTTCTTGGTTAAGCCGGAAGATGAAGAGGGCGACTCGTTAATGAGATGAGAAGCCACCAAGTAAACAACCATGATGGCGTCATCCGAAGGAAGGTGGGATAAGGAGGTACAAGTGTAAGCCCGTAAGAATGCGGCGTAATCCGGGTCCTCCATCTCATCGAAATTCGAGGCTCGGGAGGCCTTCTCATTAGCCTTGGATGGATCTTTAGATACAATGGATGCGGCTGAATGAACCAAGGAGGACTAATGCAACAATGAGGGTGAATAAGGAGAGATGAGAGTACAAGTGAATGATGGCCGGAAGCCCCTTTATTTGTAAGCCTAAGAATCACATGAGATATGAAAGTACAATGCAGTTGGGATTCTTTGTACTAAATCAAATTATGTGATTCTCCCCAACAACAAATGGCTAGGCCCAACAAAACAACCTACTCCTAATCCAGCCTAAAAATGAAAAACAAACAAACTACCACAAACCTTACTAAAAAAAAAACTACCTAAGAATACTCCAACAACAAAGTTCTAGTCCTAACTAAATGGAAACAAATTAAACCAAGAACAAACGAAGAAAGCTAAGAAACTAAACTACTCCTACTCCTAAAGACTAGAGTATAAACCATCATCAATCAAAGGATGGTGGATCAATGAGATCCACACAATCTAATTCGCCCTGAAAAGTCTTAAAGTAGGGCTTCAACCTTTAGCCACTTACCTTGAAAGCCACCCCATTGGTAAGATTCTTCACTTCTATATCTCCTTGGGGGAAAATGTCAATAACAAGGTAAGGACCCACCTATTTACTCCGTAATTTGCCTGAAAACAAATGAAGGCGCGAGTCATAAAGTAGAACCTTTTGACCAATTTTAAAGGATTTGCGAAGAATGTGTTGGTCATGGAACTTTTTCATGCAGGCCTTAGCAATTTTAGCATTTTCGAAAGCATCATTACGGAGTTCATCGAGTTCATTCAATTGAAGCTTTCGGTGGAACTCCGCGGCCTCAAAATCTTCATTACATTGCCGGATGGCCCAATAGGCTTTATGCTCAATTTCTACCAGGAGGTGGCAAACCTTTTCATAAACAAGTCGATATGGTGATGCACTGAGCACGGTCTTAAAGCTCACGCGGTAGGCCCACAATGCATCGGTTAGCCTAAGGGACCAATCCTTCCTATTAGGGTTAACAGTTTTTTCAAGAATTCTCTTAATTTCCGTATTAGCTCACTCAACTTGCCCTTGGGTTTGAGGGTGGTAAGGTAAACCGACCTTATGAACCACACCATACTTTTTCAATAAAAATGCAAAGGGCCAATTACAAAAGTGTGAGCTACTATCACTAATGATGGCTCGGGGCATACCATATCTTGAGAAAATATTTTTCTTCAAAAAGCAGACCACCATTTGATGGTCATTGTTCTGGGAGGCAATGGCCTTCACCCATTTTGATACATAATCCACCGCCACTAAGATGTAAAGGTAGCCAAAAGAACTAGTAAAGGATCCCATAAAGTCAATCCCCCAACAATCAAAGATCTCCAAAATTGTAAGGGGCTGGAGAGGCATCATGTGACGCTTAGTAAGAGTTCCTAACTGTTGGCACCTATCACATACAAGACAAAATGTATGCACATCCTTAAACATAGTTGGCCAATAAAGGCCACATTGAAGAATCTTGGCGGTAGTCTTTTTGGAGGAGAAATGTCCTCCACAAGCTTGGGAGTGGCAAAACTCCATGAATCTTGTCGGATAATTTGATCTTGCCGGATAATTTGATCCGGGCAATATTTGAAGAGGTGAGGATCATTTCATGAAAAATAACGCACATTTCAAAAGAATTTGCGTTTATCAACGGATGACCAATGAGATGGAACCTCACCGGTCACAAGGTAATTTACAATATCTGCAAACCATGGTGGGGGAACTTTCTCCAAAGATTGCACATGCAAAATTTGCTCATCCGGAAAATGTTCATTGATAAGGGTGTAGTCGGTGGCTTGTCCATCAAGGGGGAGTCGGGACAAATGATCTGCCACTACATTTTCTATCCCTTTTTTATCTCGCATTTCAATGTGAAATTCTTGGAGCAATAGAATCCACTGAATGAGGAGGGGTTTCTCATCGGGTTTGGTGAGAAGATACTTAAGGGCTACATGATTGGTGTAAATGATGACTAGAGACCCTATCAAGTAAGAATGAAATTTATCCAATGCAAAGGCCATTGCAAAAAGTTCCTTTCAGTTTTGGTGTAATTGATTTGGGCCTCATTGAGGGTTTTAGAAGCATAATATATGATATAAGGCTTTTTGTTAATTCTTTGTTCCAAAACAGCCCCCACCGCATAATCGCTCGCGTCACACATAAATTCAAAGAGATGTGACCAATCAGATGCACACAAGATTGGGGCGGAGGTTAAAGGCCCTTTTAAAATATCGAAGGCTTGTTGACATGATGGGGTCCATTCAAATGGTATGTCAAGAGACAAGAGTTGACACATTGGCCTAGCTATTGCACTAAGCCCCTTAATAAAGCACCGGTAGAAACTGGCATGCCCAAGGAATGATTGCACATCCTTAACACAAGTGGAGGAGGTAATTTTTGAATTAATTCAATCTTAGCCTTATCAACCTCTATCCCCTTGGAAGACACAATATGACCCAACACAATTCCACTAGTAACCATGAAATGGCATTTTTTCCAATTAAGGACTAGGTTACTCTCCTCACATCGCTCTAGCGCATTTCTTAAATTTTCAAGGCATCCCTCAAAGGTGTCTCCGTAAACTGAGAAATCATCCATGAACACTTCTACAATATGCTCCACCATGTCGCTAAAGATACTCATTATACACCTTTGAAATGTGGCCGGTGCATTGCACAAGCCAAAGGGCATGCGTCGGTATGCATAAGTACCAAAAAGACATGTAAAGGTGGTCATGGATTGATCCTCTAAAGCAACCTCAATTTGATTGTACCCGGAATAGCCATCACGAAAATAATAGAAAGTTTTTCCGAATACTCTCTCTAGTACTTGATCAAGAAATGGCAAGGGAAAATGGTCCTTTCGAGTCACGGCATTGAGGCGCCGGTAATAAATACACATATGCTACCCGGTTTGGATACGGGTGAGCACCAACTCATTTTTTTCATTCTTGACTACCATGACACTCGATTTTTTTGGCACTACTTGGGTAGGACTTACCCACTTAGAGTCGGAGATGGGTTAGATAATACTCGCATCTAGCAATTTCAACACCTCACCCTTTACCACTTCCTTCATGTTAGGATTTAATCTTCGTTACATTTGATGCACGGTTTTAGCCGCCTCTTCTAAGAAAATACAATGTGTGCACAAAAGAGGACTAATACCATAGTGGTTGGCAATGGTCCACCCTATAGCTTTCCTATGATGTTTAAGCAAATCTATCAAGCTCCCCTCTTGACTCAAAGATGGGGTGGAAGAAATGACAACGGGATAGGACTCACTATCACCGAAAAATGCATACTTCAAAGTGGTTGGTAACGATTTTCTCTCGAGAACGGGAGGCTTGACCTTCGATGGAATTGGCTTTGTACCACTAGGTTAGAGAGATTCAAAAGAAGGGACCCATTGACTCATATGCATACATTGGGCACTCTCATGACCTAGAGATGAAACTTTTCCTAAAGTCTTACCTTGACAATCTGAAGCCTCATACGGCTCATTCCTCAACAACGCCTTTTCCAATGAGTCCTCAAAAAACTCATTCTCAAAATGATCTCGCACTATAGTCTCAATGATATCGACCTCCTTGATATCCTTACACTCACCTAGTTGTTTGGCAACCAAAAAAATATTCAATTCAAAAATGGTGTTACCAAATGAAAGTTTCACTAACCCATTCCTATAATGGATGATGGCATTAGAAGTAGCTAGGAAAGGTCTCCCTAGGATGACGGGAATTTGGTTGTGAGCTATACAACTATCCACGGGTTGAGTATCCAACACTATGAAATCCACGGAGAAATAGAAGTCATCGACTTGGATGAGCACATCCTCAATGATACTCCTAGGAACCTTGATATACATATCCGCTAGTTGTAAAGTGACTCGGGTAGGTTGTAACTCCCCTAAACCAAGTTCCTTATACACCGAAAACGGGAGAAGATTAACACTAGACCCTAAATCCAACAGAGCTCGGTTTATCCTAGTGTTCTCAATAGTGCAAGAGATGGCAAGGCACACGGGGTCCTTGAATTTTGGAACAGTTTTGCATTGCAAGATTGCACTTTGATTTTCATTCATCATAGCCGTTTCCTTGACATGTAACTTCCTCTTGAAAGTACATAAGTGTTTTAAGAACTTGGCATATGATGGAATTTGCTTAATGGCATTTAGAATAGGGATGTTGACCTTAACTTGCTTAAGTACTTCATAAATTTCAGTATTCAAGAGTTTATTCTTTGATTTGGTCAACCTTTGAGGAAAAGGTGCATGTTTCAAAATATCCTTCCTCTTATCCCTAGTGGTCTCATTCAAAATCTCAAAAGGAGTAGCAACGGGCTCCTTTTTCATTTGATGCTTATCACTCTCTCCTTCCTCTTTAAATTTTTCTTCTTTCTCACCCTCCTTTTCCTTAGCCTTCCTCTCTTGGTCGACACATGGTTTAAAAGCTACATCCTTTGATGGAATGGTTTTATTAATAACTTTACCGCTTCTAAGAGTGGTGATGGCTTGTACTTGTGCATGACTTGTTTCAGGGTCCATATCACCCTCAGTGATGTGTACTTGCCTAACCACCGGATTGGGTTGAGGTTGAGCTGGGAATCTCCCCTGGACATTTTGGGTCAAAGCTTGTGTCAATGCAGACATTTGCTTTTATATATCCTCAAGCATCCTAGTATGTTAATCCAACACCTTATCTTGTTTATCTACCCTTGTGTTAACCCCTCTCACATCATTGGATAATTGATAAAAATTATCTTCCATAGGTTTCCTAGGAGGAGCTTGGTACGTTTTGGGTTGATTTGGAAGTTGTGTAATGGGTTGGGGTTGGTGAACTTGAGGTTGAGGTGCTTGGAATGGAGGAATAGGTTTAGAATAATGTTGAGGGTTTTGATACCCTCCTTGGTAAGGTTGGGAGTTTGAACTCCCCTCGTTCCTCCACCCAAACTTACGGTAATCCTGCTATCTTGGATTGTAAGTGTTAGAATAAGGGTTACCCCCTCCTCTTTGGAATTGGCCAATTGCATTGACCTGGCCATGCAAATCTTCTTTCACCCCCGGAATAATAGGACATGAAGGTGTGTCATGGTCGGTGGTGTCACACACTATGCAACAAGCCTCTTTCTTCACCTCACTCTCAACCGCTAACACCTTTCTTCCTTTTAAAGCCTCTAGTTTCTTAGTTAAAGTGGTCACTCTCGTATTAACATCATCAACATTTTTCAATTGGTATCGCCCTACCCCTTGTTGTACGGAACGACCCTTCGAATTTTAAGTCCCGGTGAGTGCCCAATCCCTAGCCTTGTTTGTTAAAGTGTCAAAGTATTCATAGGCTTCATGGGGTTGTTTGTCAAGGAACGTTCCTGCACACATTGACTCAATCAAGTGTTTAAGTTGAGGGGTTAGAGATGAGTAAAAAGTGTTGATGATGTGACAATTGGCAAAACTATAGTGAGGGCAAGTATTTAAGAGGTCCTTAAACCTCTCCCAACATTGGAAGAATGTTTCCCCCATCATAGGGAAAAATTAAAAAATTTGTCCTCGAATGTTTTTGGTTCGGTTTTCGGAAAAGAACTTCTTTAAAAACTCTCCTTGGAGTACGACCCACGAGTGAATTGACATAGGCCTCAACGAATTGAACCAAAGTTTGGCCATGTCCTTTAAACAAAAAGGAAAGAGTTTTAACAAGAAAACCTCTCTCGGGCAAGAATTATCCATGATGAGTGAACATGCATCCTCAAATTCCTTGATGAAATCATATGGCTATTCGGAATCCATTCCTTGAAATTGAGGGAGCATTTGCATGCTTCCCGGCCGAACGTTAAGTGAAGTGTAATGTGGCGGGAATACTATGTAAGAAGTTGGTGCTTGACGTGGAGGGTTCAAGTAATCCAGTAAGGTTCTTTGGTAGGGGCTGCCATGTCACCATGGTTGCTCCCTCTTTCCATGTCATCATCACCCCCTACATTAGGATCTACCCCCGGTGGAATGGGTTGAAAATTAGGATGGAGTTGTGGGTTGGGTGCATTTAGTGCGGTATTAAGATTCAGCGGGAAGATACTGGGTAAACCTTGATCATTCATATTTTCCATTGGGAGAAATCCTAGGTCCACAACTAATGGAAGTCCCGGTGTGAATGGTGATGCACTACTCGCACTCTCAAGCTTCACAAGTCGGTTATGAATGTCCCTAATGAAATGTGGCATGCGATGATGAATGCAACAAATAATGGACCATCCAGGTCATACAGCACATCATACACAAACATGCATTGTCAGACAACGGCTTTTTCTCTTGTTCACCAACTGAACCTCCAATCTCCTTATGCAAAGCAATACCACCAATTTGCAAGTTAAGCACACTATCCTATCTCCACTAAATGCCTCCTCACAAGGAGTCCTAACAAAATACAATGCAACTACACCTAAGTCAAACAAAACAAACTAAACAAAGAGAAACAAAAAAAATCTAAGCACCTTAAGGAAGAAAGAGATTACCAAGACCCGAAGCAGTAGATACTTCCGTCGAGGGTGAGTGATCAAATCCCACCCGTTTGCAATTTTGTTGGTTTGTTTAGTTTTCTTTTTCTCCTTTATTTGCTATTTTTGTGTTTTTTTTATATGCAATTTGCCAAGCACTTCTCCAATCCACAACTTGTTGGTGTTTGTTTTATGCTTTTGGTCCCCAGCAACGGCTCCAAAACTTGATATGATCTCGCCCATGTATCGAACTTGAGCTCCCCGCAAGGCTTACGGGTGTCGACCAAAGTATAAACCGGTAAGCATCGGTGTCGTTCTCTCCCAAAGGACCGAACCAAATATAGGCATCGTAAAAGGACAATGCAACCAACAAAATGGGATGAATTTAATGAATTGCTTAACAAATTGAAATTGAACTAAAAATAGACCAAAAATTGATTAGGTGGTGAAAGATTGTGAACTATTCAAATACACTAATTACAAGCAAAATAGAAAGCAATTATACTAAATTTGAATCAATTAATGAAGGGCTTGGACGCAATTGCTTCAATATACCTAATCTCAACAAGGTCTTCAATGGAGTTTTGTTTAACTCAAGTCAAGGTTCACTCCATGGATCCTTGACTCGGAGGATTTCGACCATAAAAGCTTGAATTCAAGTTCAATTGAGTGTAGATTGTAGTTTCATTGTAGGAATCTTAGAAACAAATCCTCAATTGTGCAATTCCTATACCAATTAGAAGATTATGCACAACAATTATCAACCTAGATTATGAATCTAAGTGCTCTATATGTCTACAACTCAATTGAAGCAAAAATTGAAGAAAACATAGGATAAATCATTAAAATTCATATACCTCCATTGAAGCCCTTGCAAATCCTTGGTAGATTTTCACAATTACATCCAAGAGATGCCTAGCTACTTAATTCCATAGAAAAAAGCATGAATAATTGAGAATTGCTCATTGATTAATGAAGAAGATAGTGTTTGGGTATAAAGAAAATATAGAAAAATACAAGAAAAATTGTAACAAACCCATTGTCTCTCTTTATATGACGTCCTAAGAGAAAATCTAGCCTAAAAATGAAGTTAGATTCCAAAATCGCATCATCTTCGCATGATATATCTTCAAAACTCGCGCAGGTTATGCCAAGATTGTATGTACGATACTATTCACCGTATGTACGGTGGACGTACCGTACGTACAATGAGGCGTACGCTAAAATACACTCTCTGAAGTTTAGGGTTCTAGCTGCAAACGTACGTGCTGTGGAAGATACCATACGTACGGTTGGACCACCGTACGTAAGGTGTCTCCTACTGTACGTACGGTCAATATGCACTTTGACTTAAGTTAAACAAAACTCCATTGAAGACCTTGTAGAGATTTGGTAGATTGAAGCAATTGCGTCCAAGCCCTTCATTAATTAATTCAAATTTAGTATAATTGCTTTTTATTTTGCTTATAATTAGCGTATTTGAATAGTTCTCAATCTTCTATCACCCAATTAATCTTTGGTCTATTTTTAGCTCAATGTCAATTTGTTAAGCAATTCATTAAATTCATCCCGTTTTGTTGCATTGTCCTTTTGCAACGCCTATATTTGGCTCGGTTCCTTGGGAGAGAACGATACCGGTGCTCACCGGTTTATACTTTGATTGACATCCATAAGCCTTGCGGGGAGCTCAAGTTCAACACACGGACGAGATCACATCAAGTTTTGGCACTGTTGTCAGGGATCAAAAGCATGAGGCTAACATCAATAAGTTGCGGATTGGAGAAGCACTTGGCGAATTGCATATAAAAAAAACACAAAAAAAATAGCAAATAAAGGAGCATAAGAAAACTAAACGGGTGGGAGTTGATCACTCACCCTCGACGAAGGAATCTTTGGCTAAGGCCATGGGTAACTTCGTTCCACCCTTTTGTGTGATAGCATGATAGATTTTGATTTTTAGTTTTCTCTTTTATTTTAGGATTATTTTTGTTTGATTAGTGTAGAATTTTTCATTGCATTGAGAACTCAATTGGTGGATAGTAATTGGTGGATAGGCTTGTGTGCTATTTGCTTATTGGTGGTATTGCTATTGCCTAAGGAGATTGGAGATTTCAGTTGGTTTGAATTGAATTGTGAATTGGTGGTACATTTATGTGGAGATTGGAGGGTTTGGAAGGCAAATTGGTGGAAGGGAATTGTGAATTGATTTGTTGAGGCACGGATTGTCAATTTGTTTGTGCATTACATTCATTTACCATTGTGCACTTCATTATGTTTGGTGGCTCATTTTCACACACATCACCATCTCACCACATTGGCATGGGCACAATGGACTACTCTTCTTAATAGATTGAGAATGGTGGTGTAGACGCCGCTCCATGTTGTACTCTTAGAGACTATATTCAAGCTAATACAATGAGAAACCAAGAACCATCCAACATGTCTTTTAGAGAGTGTCTTCAAGCCAATGGCCAAGGAGAGCCTCCTACCCCACCTCCCAATCTCGGGTGGTGTAATCAATCCAACCTTGGTAGGGGACATGAGAGCATATATTCACATCATTATCTCGACTCACCTCAATCCTACCAAGAACCCTTTGACTATTACCATGTATCACCTCCACTTTATCACTACCAAGAACCCTTTAACCATTCCTAAGCTTCACCACCAATTTATCCTTATCATAAGAACTTTAGTGAAGCCCATCCTAATTCTTACCCCCACCAAGAACAAGTTCATCCCACCTCTCCCCACGATGGCACAATAGAGTTTATTCTCGAGGATACACTAGAAAACACCTTACAACCATTCATGCAAATGCAAAATTATGTAAACTCTAGGATAGACAAAAGCCTTGAATACAAAGGTCAACTTCTTGATGATATTAAGGGTTAATTGGCCCTATTAATGCAAACCTTAGGTGTTCAAGAGGGGGAAGAGATTTTCACTCAATTTCAACCTAATTTTCATGAACAAATGCTTAAAAGTGAGTCAAATCTAACTCTTCACCAAGAGCAAGTCCATCAAATTAAGCACATCCACCCTATTACTAACCTTGGGAATGAGAGCATCACCATTGATCAAACCTCCTTTCCTCAAGCCTTTGAGTCTAAGGAAGATGTTCTTAAGGTAAGTGAGGACATTGTTGAAAATGTCCCTAAGGATAAAGAACCTAGTGAGAGCGAAGAGAAGTCCAATATTGAGGACCCTAAGAAAGGCAAGAGTGAGCTTGGGGGAGAGGAAGATAATAAGAGAAAAGAGGAGCCCAATAAGGTTGCAAGTGAGTCTAATCTCTTCTTCCATTCAATTAAGCAAATCCATCGGATCTTTATCCTTAAGAGTGAGGATATCATCGAACACATCACCTTTCCCCAAGAGTGTGAGTCTAGGGGAGAAGTTCTTATGGTGAGTGAAAAAGTTGTTAAACATCTCACTAGTGATGCGGAACAAAAGAGAGAGGAGCCTATGATTAAAGCTTCCAAGCAAGACAAGAGTGAGGAAGAGGGTGATAAAGGAACTAGTGAGAGAGAAGAGGAGTCCAATAAGGTCAAAAATGATGAAGCGCATACTGAGGACCCTTTAGAGAGAACAATTGCCTAATTAGTTGTTTGTTAGCCTATATATGGGTTTTAGAATAGGTTTTTAGTAATAAATTGATCTAAAGTGGTTTTCTGTGTGTTATAGGTTTTTGATGATAAAATGGCGAATATGGGCTCAAATTGGAGAAGTCCGTTCGGACGGTTCGTCCGGACAGTTAGAACACCGTTTGGACGGCCGTTTGAATGGCATGTCCATTCGGATAGACGAATTACCATTCGGACGCTACGATAGAATTGGGCGCTACAAATTCAAGTTTTTTCGTTCAAAACCATTACAGATTCATGTTTTTCCATCTGAGGCCCTCACAGAGTTGATTTTTCCCATTCGAAGAAAACCAGAAACGAGATTTCGCGTCTGAAGACCGTCCGAACGGTGAAATAACCATCTGAACGGTTACTTCACCGTCCAGACGCCTATCGGACGTATTTAAGACGCTAGACAGTCAGTGCAATTTTGCCCTACATCACAACAGTCGAACAAAACAGATCTATATCTATTTTTCTGTATGTTCTGGGCAGTAGGAGGAGCTTCTAAATGGGAACTTTTGATATTTTGTAAGGTTTAGTTAGATTTACTTTAAAGTTTTGTCATCTTGTCATTTATTACTTTTGGATCATTGTAAATGAATGCTTATTTATAAAGTGAATGTTTCTCTATTCTCTTGCCATCTTTCTCTCATTTTCTTATCATTTTCTCTCACTTTCTTAGCAACCAAACACTAGTTCTACATAATTTAATGGTAGATTTATCTTTATTTATGCTCTTTGCCATGGATTTTAGTAGCTAAACATCCCTTGGATGTGGTTGTAAAGATCTTTCAAGGATCTTTAAGGGTTGAAAATGAGATTTATGAACTTTAAAGCCATATTCTTATAATTCCATGGTTCCATTTGATTTACTATGAGATTCATTAGAAAAACTTAGATTCATAACCCCTCTTGGCAATATTTATACACAAATTCATATTTGGTATAGGTATTGCACATGTCTAAGATTTGATTCTAGGGTGCTAGTCATTGATTTCATCTTTATACTCAATCAAACATAAACCCAAGTATTTATAGTCAAAATCTTCTGGATCAAGAATCCAAGGTGCGATTTTTGATTTGAGTTATAAACCTCTTATTAGAAACCCTTGTTGTGAATTGGTGGATTGAAACAATCACGTCTAAGCTTTTTCCTAATTACATAAAACTAGATTTCATTGCCTTCATCAATTATTAAGTTATTGCACTAATCATAGAATAACCATCATCTCAAAACCAACAAATTTTTGGTCTCTTTTATGTTAGAAAAAGAAAAGAATTTTCCTTTACAATCCATCAAGATAAGTGTCCGTGCTAGTTGAGTTTTGTTACTATATTTGCAGAATTCCCTTGGGAGAGAACGACACCGGATTTTCCAGTTTTACTACATTTGCGACCTCTATATTCTTGCGGAGTAACTCCGATTGTGAAGCACATCTGGAGGTGTTCCAAGTTTTGGCGCCGTTGCCGGAAAATTTGTAAGCAAAGCTACATTGGACGAAAGCTAAGGTTTGCAGAAGAAAATTGAAAAAAAAAAAAAAAAAAGAAAAGCAAGCAAAGAAAAAAAAAAAGGGGGTGGATTTCATCACCACCCCTGAGGGAAACTTCTACGAGCTTCGGGCCCAGGTACACTCTCATTGCCCTTAAGGTGTTTTATTTTTAGGATTAATTTTTATTTTTCCTTTTCCTTAGTTTCTTTTGTTTGTTATAGTATAATTTTATTGCATTTTTGTTAGGAAATTTTCCCTCTTCGGGAGTTTTTAGTGGAGCTAAGTTTGTGTGTTTAAAGTGCAAATTGGTGGTACGCTTTATGTATGTGGAGATTGGAGGTACGGGATTGAATTGAGAAAAAGCAGTTGTCCAGCCTAGGGAATTGTGTATGATGTGTTGAACGACCCAAACGGTCCGCCCTTATGTGTGCATTCATTCTTGCATGTCATATTTCACTAGGGACGTACACCGTCGTCTTGTGAGAATTGAGAGTATTGAGAGCATAAGCACAACTTCACCAACATCTAGCTTGCCATTAGTGGTCGACCTAGGTTTCATTCCAATGGCAAATCAAAATGAACCCGGCTTACCTAATATTCCACCCATGCATCCAAATGTCCAACTTAACCCGGATGGTAATGAGGAGTTTGAAAGAGGGAGTCACTATGGCGACATGGCAGTTCCCCCCTCTACGAACTGTATGGGATTACCTAAACCCACCAAGGCAAGCACCAACATCGTGCATTGTTTTCCCGCCCCATCACAACACTCTAAACATTAGGCCGGGAATGATGCAAATATTGCCTTAATTCCACGGGATGGATTCGGAACAACCCTACATTTTTCGTAAGAAATTTGAAGATGCTTGTTTGATTGTAATGGACGATTCATGTCCAAGGGAAGTATTTTTGTTAAACCTCTTCCCATTTTGTCTGAAAGATAAGGCTAAGCTTTGGTTTAATTCCTTATGACCCATGTCCATCTACTCTTGGGCTACTCTCCAAGGGAAATTTTTGAGTAAATTTTTCCCTGAAAATCAAACCGAGGCCATACAGAGACAAATTTCTCAGTTTTCTCCTTTGTTGGGGGAAACTTTCTTTCAATGTTAGGAGAGGTTCAAAGACCTCTTAAATTCTTGTCCTCACCATGGGTTTGCCGATTGGCATATCATCAACACATTTTATTCTTCTTTGACACCCCAACTTAAGCAATTTGTCGAGTCCATGTGTGCGGGGATATTTTTTTGATAAGCAACACCATGAGGCATACGATTATTTTGATAAATTGGCAAATAAGGCTAGAGATTGGGCACTTACCGGGACACAAAATTCTGAAGGTCGCTCCATTCAACAAAGGGTGGGAAGATATCAACTCAAGGAAGTTGATGATGTCAATGCTAGGGTGGCTACCTTGGCAAGAAAATTAGAGGCCCTTGAGGTGAAAAAGGTTCAATCGGTGGAGAGTGAGGAGGTGAGAGAAATATATTGTCTTATGTGTGAAACCTCAGAGCATACCACCTCTTCATGCCCAATCATTCCGAGAGTGAAGGAGGTTTTGCATGGCCAAGTTAACGGAATTGGCTAATATTCAAGAGGATAGGGTAACCCCTATTCGAACACATACAACCCAGGATGGGGAGATCATCCCAACTTTGGGCGGAGGAATGAGGGGACTTCACACTTTCACAACTACTAAGGAGGGTATCAAAAGACTTAATCATACCAAGCACCTCTTCCACCCCCATAAGCACTCCAACCACAACATCCACCCCCACAACCGCTCTAACCCCAACACCAACCTCAACCTTACCAACAAGCACCCATGACTCAATTTCAAAATCAACCAAGGCTATATCAACCCCTCCATAAGAAGCCCATAGAGGACAATGTTTACCAACTTGCCAATGACATGAGGGGGGTTAGTTCAAGAGTTGATAAACAAGAGAAGGTACTAGACCAACACTTCAGGTTACTTGAGGACATCCAAAAGCAAATGTCTACATTGACACAAGCTTTAACCCAAAATGTCCTGGGAAGATTCCCGGCTCAACCTCAACCTAATTCGGTAGTTAGGCAAGTACACATAACGGAGGGTAAGAGTGACCCTAATTCGAGTCATGAACAAGTACAAGTCATAGCCACCCTTAGAAGTGGCAAGACCGTTGACAAAACCATCCCACATCGGGATGAGACTTCTAGGAAGAGTGTTGACAAGGAAGAAAAAGGGAAAGAAAAAGAGAACGAGGAAAAAGAGTCGAGAGAAGGGGGGGGAACCTTAGCCAACCCCATTGAGATTTTGAGTAATGGTGAAAGGGAGAAGAGGAGGGACATAGTAAAACATGCTCCCTTCCCACAAAGGTTGACCAAACCAAAGAATGAACTTCTAAATGCGAAAATTTATGAAGTGTTTAAACAAGTAAAGATCAACATCCCTATCCTTAATGCAATCAAGCAAATTCC
Organism: Euryodendron excelsum; assembly: GCA_033060915.1. Taxonomy (NCBI): domain Eukaryota; kingdom Viridiplantae; phylum Streptophyta; class Magnoliopsida; order Ericales; family Pentaphylacaceae; genus Euryodendron; species Euryodendron excelsum. Next base: position 71,696,381 of record CM065377.1, on the reverse strand, counting down.
TTCATATGCTAAGTTTTTAAAGGACTTGTGTACTTTTCAGTGAAGGTTGCATGTCAAGGAAACCACTATGATGAATGAAAATCAAAGTGCTATTTTGCAATGCAAAATTGTGCTAAAATTCAAGGACCCTGGATGTCTTACCATTTCTTATACCATTGGGAGTACTAAGATAGATCGTGCCTTGTTGGATTTAGGGTTTAGTGTAAACCTTTTACCCTTTTCAATGTATAAGGAACTTGGCCTAGGAGAGTTAAGCCCTACTCGGGTTACTTTGCAATTGGCAAATCGTTCTATCAAGGTTCCAAGAGGTATCATTGAGGATGTTCTCATCCAAGTTGATAACTTTTGCTTCCCGGTCGATTTCATAGTCCTAGATACCCAACTTGTTAAGAGTTGCATAGCTCACAACCAAATTCCTGTGATTTTGGGATGCTTTTTCCTAGCTAGTTCTAATGCCATCATTCATTGTAGGAATCAGTTAATGAAATTGTCTTTTGGCAATACCACCTTTGAGCTTAACATCTTTTCGGTTACCAAATAAAAAGGAGAGTATGAGGATATCCGGGAGGTAGACATCATAGAGAGTATAGTTCAAGATTATTTTGAGCAGGAGGTTTTTGACGACCCCTTGGAGAGAGCAATAGTGAGAGGTGAACCACACGCTTCACTTGATAGTGATGGCATGGCATTGAGTGATTTTTCTTATTTAAAGGGTGAGAAAGAGGAATGTTTACATATGGGTCAATGGACCCCTTCTTTTGAACCTCTACACCCTAGTGCCGAGAAACCAATTCCTTCGGAGGAGAAGCCTCCCATTCCTGAGAGGAAGCCTTTGTCTTCCAATTTAAAGTATGCATTTTTAGGGGATGGGGAGTCTTACCCGGTTGTGATTTCTTGTAGCTTATTTGGAAGCCAAGAGGAAGGGTTGATAGCATTGCTTAAGAAACATAGGAAAGCCCTAGGATAGACCATCGCTGATCTTCATGGGATTAGTCCTCTCGTGAGCACTCACCGCATTTTCTTAGAAGAAGAAGCTAAATCTGTTCGCCAAATGCAAAGGCGATTGAATCCTAATATGAAGGATGTGGTAAAGGGAGAGGTTTTAAAGTTGTTAGATGCGGGTATTATTTACCCCATCTCCAATTTAAAGTGGGTGAGTCCAACCCAAGTGGTGCCTAAAAAGTCGGGTGTTATAGTGATAAAGAATGACAACAATGAAAAAGTCAGGTGGCGAATGTGCATTGATTATCGCCGCCTTAATACTATGACCCAAAAGGACCACTTTCCTTTACCATTCCTTAATCAAGTCCTAGAAAGGGTGTCCGTTAAGGCTTTCTATTGTTTCTTAGATGGATATTCGAGATACAATCAAATTGATGTAGCCCTTGAGGCTCAAGCCAAGAAAACTTTCACTTGTCTTTTTTGGCACATATGCTTATAAACGTATGCCCTTCGGGTTATGTAATGCACTAGTGACGTTTCAAAGGTGCATGATGAGCATATTTAGTGACATGGTTGAGCAAATCGTTGAAGTCTCCATGAATGATTTTTCTGTCTATGAGAATACCTATGAGGGTTGTCTTGGGAACTTAGGGAAAGTTTTGATGAGATGTGAGGAGAGTAACCTTGTGCTCAATTGGAAGAAATGTCATTTTATGGTTACTAGTGGTATAGTTTTGGGCCATATTGTGTCGGCCAAAGGGCTTGAGATGGATAAAGCAAAAATTGAACTCATTCAAAAATTGCCCGCCCCAACGTGTATGAAGGAGGTTAGATCATTTCTTGGGCATGCCGATTCTATCGGCGCTTCATTGAGGGCTTTAGTGCAATCTCTAGGCCCATGTGTCATCTCTTGTCCCAAGATGTTCCCTTTGAATGGACTTCGTCTTGTTAACAAGTTTTTGACAAGTTGAAAGGACTTTTAATCTCAGCCCCAATCATTCGAGCACCCAATTGGTCTCTTCTATTTGAGCTAATGTATGATGCTAGTGACCATACCGTGGGGGCTGTCCTAGGACAAAGAGTTGATAAGAAGCCGTACGTCATTTATTATGCCTCTAAAACTCTCAATGAAGCTCAAATCAACTATACCACAACCGAAAAGGAACTCCTTGTGGTGATTTTTGCATTAGATAAATTTAGGTCTTACTTGATTGGGTCATTGGTCTTCATTTACACCGACCATGCGGCCCTAAAGTATTTCCTCACCAAGCCCGATGCAAAATCGCGCCTCATTCGGTGGGTACTTTTGCTCCAAGAATTTCATATTGAAATACGTGATAAAAGAGGGGTTGAAAATGTGGTTACGGACCACTTGTCATGGCTTCCCTTAAATGGGCGAGTCATGGACCCAACCCCTATCAAGTAGCACTTTCCGGATAAGTATCTCATGTATGTAAGTGCCATGGAGCAAGTTTCAATCCCTTGGTTTGCAGAGATTGCAAACTACCTTATCACCGATGAGGTTCCTTCCATATGGTCATCTATTGACAAGAGTAAATTTTTTCGAAATGTGTGCTATTTTTCGTGAAATGATCCTCACTTATTTAAGTATTGTCCGGACCAAATCATTCACCGGTGTGTCTTGAATCATGAATTTTAACAAGTAATAGAGTTTTGTCACTCTCATGCTTGTGGAGGAAATTTCTCCTCCAAGGAAACCACGGCCAAAATTTTACAAAGTGGGCTTTATTGGCTCACCATGTTCAAAGATGTACATACTTTTTGTCTTGCATGTGATAGGTACCAACGGTTAGGAATACTTTCTAAGAGGCACATGATGCCTCTTCACCCCATCACTATTTTGGAAATTTTTTATTGTTGGGGGATCGATTTCATGGGACCGTTTCCTAACTCGTGTGGGTACCTATTCATTCTTGTTGCGGTAGATTTATGTTCAAAGTGGGTGGAAGCAAGTGCCACCCGAAGCAATGACCACCAAGTGGTCTTGAGATTTTTGAAAGAAAACATATTTTGTAAGTATGGCATGCCCTGAGCCGTGATAAGTGATGGCGGTTCACATTTTTGTAACAAACCCTTTACGTTTTTAATGCGTAAGTATGGAGTGGTCCATAAGGTTAGATTACCATACTATCCTCAAATGCAAGGGCAAGTAGAGTTGGCCAATTAGGAAATTAAGCGGATTCTTGAGAAAATCGTCAATCCAAATAGGAAAGATTGGTCTCTTAGATTGACCGATGGGTTGTGGGCTTACCACACGGGTTATAAAACCATTCTTGGCACAACGCCTCATAGACTTGTGTATGAGAAGGCCTGTCATTTTTCCGTCGAAATTGAGCATAAAACATATTAGGCGATTCGTCAATGTAATGAGGATATTGATGTTGCGGGTACCCACCGAAAACTCCAACTCAATAAGTTAGATGAACTCCACAATGATGCCTTTGAAAATGCAAAAATTGCTAAGGCTTGGATCAAACACTTTCATGATCAACATATCATTCAAAAAACTTTCAAAGTTGGCCAAAAAGTGTTATTGTATGATTCACGCTTGCATCTATTTCCAAGCAAATTGCGGAGTAAGTGGGTCGGGTCATACCTTGTGAAAGAAGTTTTTCCCCATAAAGCCGTAGAGGTCCAAAATCTTACGAATGAATCGGCATTTAAGGTGGATGGGCAATGGTTAAAGCCCTATTTTGAGCCCTTCCAAGGCAAGGTAAAGTGTGTGGATCTCATTGATCCACCCCATCTTGACTTGAAAATTGTCCCTATAATCTCCCGCACTCCCGTTGTCCTTGTCCCGGTCTCTTTTGTGTTTTTGTTGCTTTGAGGACAATGCAATATCTTAAGTGGGGGAGGGACGAGCTTGTTTTGAGCTCGTTTTTTCTGTAACTTTGTACATTTTGGTAGATTTTCTTGTGTTTTTGTGTAGTTCTTGAAGTAGAAGTTAGTTTTTGTATGTTGGTTTGAGTTTTCTAGAGTCAATTCGAAAATTTTTGAGAATGACCGTTCGAACGGTCCGTCCGAACGCTTTGCTCGTTCGAACGATGCATCCGACCGCTGTTTTTGACCGTTCAGATGGTGAATTTGGATGGTTCACAATGCATTTATTTCCCGTTTGGACTGTGTCCAAACACGCATCGAACAGATCCTTCGAACGCAATATTGAGCGTACGGAAGCATTTTTTACCGTTCGGATGCCATTTCACCATCCAGATGGTGCGTTTGAACGCGCGTCGAATGCTTGGCAACCCCTATAGATAGGTGCGTCTGTATTGAGTTCAAACTCAATACAGACACTATACGGGGAGTTTTTTTTTTTTTTTTGAGAGCTTTTGGACGATAGCGAAGCCCTGCAAAGCCCGAGCACGCGCCCTTGACTCCTCCACCCTTGGTTTCACACTTTCCTAGGTATTCCTGTGCCTTTTCTTTGTTTATTTTATTTTGTACCTAGGGTTTAATTTTAGAGGGTATGGTGATTATGGCAGGCAAAGGGGCCCCAGATGCCCTTTTGGCTGGCGCAGCTAAGGCTGAGCCAGCCCTAGCCTATGACGTCACACGATTTGTGTCGAAGGATGCCTTCGAGGCATTCTCCAAGACTTGGATTAAGAGGGGTGTTGTACTTGAGCGACAGTTGGACATAGAGCAGTTTGGGGATCCCGATTTTATGTGGGCACTGATCTTTGGGGCCCGGGGTTGGGTCCCTCTCACTACCTTCACGGGAGAGGCCATTTTTACTTTACTCGCCGAGTTTATGGCGAATGTGTCAGTTTGTTGTATTACTCCAGGACACGAGTAGATTGTGTCCTGGGTGAGGAGGCATGACATTGGGATCACCCCCGACATTTTTACGGAGATTTATAGACTGCCTAGGCTGACAGACCCATAGTACGAGTTCCCAGCTAGGGGAGCTCCGGATGACTTTAGGGTCATTTTCGACGAGGTCTGCCTCCCAAGCACTGATTGAGGTATTCATCGATAGCTGACGGTTAGCTCATTGCTCCCAATTTACGCCCCTTTGTACATTTTTTGCTGTCAGTCAGTCTATCCCATTGCTAGGCACTCTGAGGTTAAGAGGGGTAGGGCGAGTCTATTGTGGGCTATTGGGATGGGTAGGACCATAGATCTTCCCATGTTTTAGTTTAGAGCCTTAACGGAGGAGTGCTTGCACTCGCGTGTTTAGGGATCCATCCCCTTTGCAGTTTTTTTGACGCGAGTGATCGAGGCTGCATTTAGGGCCCCCATTGTTGGCTTTCCCCGTCTCCAGCAGTTGAGGGAGGCCATCGACAGGTCCACCATCCAATAGGGATTGCGATCTGGCAGACAGCTGTAGCAGCTAGAGTAGTTCCAGCCACAGCCACAGATGCAGCAGCAGTAGCCGGACCTTACTGACCCAGACTAGTACGACCGAGATATTTATCAGCATCAGCAGCAGCAGCAGCATCAGAAGCACTTCCAGCCACAACCACAGATGCCCGATCCGGTATTACAGATGCTTGAGCAGATGCGACAGACCTTAGATATGTTAGCTGCGGCATCAGCACATCAGTCTGCTGATATTGCTAGGCTGGAGATTGCCCACGCAACTCATTTTGCTACTTGAGGGCTAGGTCCGAGCCCAGTCTGAGCAGATTACCACACTTCAGGGTCAGAACCGAGGCTAGACCAAGATCATAGAAGAGTTATTCGTTGAGGTTTGGGCCCTTAGGTCAGCTCTTGAGCCACCTCCAGATGATGATAGAGATGATTGATTAGAATCTAGGGTTTTGATGCCTTTTGTACACACATAACATATCATTGCATCAATTTTTTTTTTTTTTGTATCTAAAATCTTGTTTTGATATAGTGAATTATGTTTTAAGTTTTCTTTATTGTACATCATTTATTTTTTAATCCCTTTGTTATCTATCTTGTATTTTTAGATTGTTTAGCTACAGGTGTGCTCAGATTCTGGTATATATTACTCACCTGTACTATTTTGATGGAGATTTTGGTATTGTATGGTATCGGTATCTGTCTTCGTTTCTCTCACGCATCTATTTACATCTCTTATTGTGTATGCTTTGCTAGTTTTTGCGATGGATGTGTGACTCCTCATTTTTGATGCACTATACCACTATTTTTGACATTAAGACCCAACTTAGATTGAGATAAACTCGTTTTCTTACTTTTGACTCTATGGAAAGTGCTTAATTCATGCATTGGTAGAAAGTTATACACTTTTAACACGAGTTATGCTGTGTAACATATTTTTATTACTCTACTTTGCATTTTTGTCCATACTTAGTGGAGATTATTACCTCGTGAGCTTTAGAGCGTTCACTGTCTTTTTGAGAGTCTACATTTACTTAAGAATTAATCTTTCACCCTCATTTCTCTTGAATAAATTTCTTATGCTTGCATTTGGTTCATTAGATAAGCTTCGATCTTGACATTGACACTTTTACTCTATAGAATATTATAATTTGGCATCTTTATGTAACCCTATACCCATATCTTTCTTGATAACTATTATTCTCTTTCTTTCACCATATGACCCATTTGTCATTTTATTTGTCACCAACTTCTTTCTCGAATGGTATCACTGCATATTTAGGTAGTTTATACCCCCTTTTCTATTCTATGTTGGGGAAACGAAGATATAAGTATCTCTAAAAAAAATGTATATATATAGATGTATATAGAAAAAGAGAGAAGATTATATAAAAATAAAAAATAAAAAAATAAAATAAAAAATAAAATAAAAAACAAAGAAGTGGTTATATGATGGAGTTGAAAAAAAAAAAAAAAAAGAAGAGAATCATGTGGAGTGGTAACGAAGCCAAAGAGAACGAGTTGTAAAAATTGAAAATGTTTATTGTTTGAACCTTTGGGTGCATAAAAAGGGAGGAGTTAGAAATAATATCTATTCATCATTTCGTAGACCCCTGATGTGTTTTGCACTTACCTTTTCTATCATTCTTACCTTACCTCTTCGCCTCTCAAATCACTTAATCAATCCAAAGATGCTTCATTATAATTTTCATTAAAGTAAAAGTTTTATCTTGTCAATTATTTGAATCATTGCGCATTTATAAACATTCTTTCATGAAGTTATGCCGAAAGCAATACATATACATGTTGTCCGGTTCTTTGTTTTAGATATGTTCACCTATTTTGCCTTGTACAATTACTCCATTGTTGAACATATCATTGTGTGAACCATGTGGATCTTTCATTCCGAGTGTATGCCCGGTGAGGATTGAATCAAAACTTTACGGTTCGGAAGTGCATAATTGAGTTACTTATATGTGCTTAGCATTGGCTTATCATGCACATGCGCACAAACTTCTTTAGTGTATGAATTTTTGCATAACTCCTACATGTGTTTGAGGTTTGAGATATGTCCATTGATATCTTGAGTGGGTTGTGCATATTCTCTTTCATCATTTCTACATATCTCCTTTCTATAATATAAAAGCTAAGTTGGGGAGTGTTGATTCCACTCTAAAAGTGTAATCTTTATTTCCTAATTAGTTGTTTGTTAGCCTCTATATGGGTTTTAGAATAGGTTTTTAGTAATAAATTGATCTAAAGTGGTTTTCTATGTGTTATAGGTTTTTGATGATAAAATGACGAATATGGGCTCAAATTAGAGAAGTCTGTCCAGATGGTTAGAACACCGTTCGAACAGTCGTTCGGACGGCATGTTCGTTCGGACGGTCCGCTCAAATGAACGAATTACTGTTCGGACGCTACAACAGAATTGGGCGTTACAGATTCAAGTTTTTCCTTTCGAAGCCATTATAGATTCATGTTTTTCCATCCAAAGCCATCATAGAGTCAATTTTTCCCATTCGAAGAAAACCAGAGACGAGATTTCGCGTCTGAAGATTGTCCGAATGGTGAAATAATCATCCGAACGGTTACTTCACTGTCCGGACGCCTATCGGACGTACTTAAGATGCTATTCGGACGGTCAGCGCAGTTTTGCCCTACATCACAGCAGTCGAACAAAACAAATTTACATCTATTTTTCTATATTTTTTGGGCAGTAGGAAGAGCTTTTAAAGGGGAACTTTTGATATTTTGTAAGGTTTAGTTAGATTTACTTTAAAGCTTTGTCATCTTGTCATTTATTACTTTTGGATCATTGCAAATGAATGCTTATTTATAAAGTGAATGTTTCTCTATTCTCTTGCCATCTTTCTCTCATTTTCTTGTCATTTTCTCTCACTTTTTTAGCAACCAAACACTAGTTTTACATAGTTTAATGATAGATTTATCTTAATCTATGCTCTTTGCCATGGATTTTAGCAGCTAAACATCTCTTGGATGTGGTTATAAAGATCCTCCAAGGATCTTCAAGGGTTGAAAATGAGATGTATGAACTTTAAAGCCATATTCTTAGAATTCCAAAGTTCCATTTGATTTAGTATGAGATTCATTAGAAAAACTTAGATTCATAACCCCTTTTGGCAATATTTATGCACAAATCAATATTTGGTATCGGTATTGCAAATGTCTAAGGTTTGATTCTAGGGTGCTAGTCATTGATTTCATTTTTATACTCAATCAAACATAAACCCAAGTATTTATAGTCAAAATCTTCCGGATCAAGAATCCAATGTGCGATTCTTGATTTGAGTTATAAACCTCTCATTTGAAACCTTTGTTGTGAATTAGTGGATTGAAACAACCATGTCCAGGCTTTTCCCTAATTACATAAAACTAGATTTCATTGCCTTTATCAATTATTAAGTTATTGCATTAATCATAGAACAACCATCATCTCAAAACCAACAAATTTTCGGTTTCTTTTATGTTAGAAAAAGAAAAGAATTTTCCTTTGCAATCCATCAAGATAAGTGCTTATGCTAGATGAGTTTTGTTGCTATATTTGCAGAATTCCCTTTGGAGAGAACGACACCAGATTTTCTGGTTTTACTACATTCACGACCTTCATATTGTTGCGGAGTGACTCCGGTTGTGAAACACATCTGGAGCCGTTCCACAAACAACTAGAGAGAGAGGAGTTCGAGATTGAGAACTCCAAACAAGAAGAGAAGAGTGAGGATTTTGGTCTCTCAAATGTTAGGGATGTGCATGTCAAAGAGGATGATGTTGGTCTAGAGGTCATTCCTATCATATCTATAGATCATAAGATCCATAAATTTCTACCTTTAGCACCTAGTCATATACTTTCGGAGCCGTTGGATCTCTATGCCCCAACATTAGAACCAATCATCCTTTCCATTGTCGACCAACAAAAAGAAGGGGATGGTCAATTACCTCATAACATGAGCTTCATTGGCATTTTTGTGCATAATCATTTTGCATTTTCTACATATCATGACACTTTTTACCCTTGTGTGCTTATATGTTCTATTGTTGAGTTCATCAAAGGGGTTACCATTGTCTATTCTTATATGTGTTTGAATTCTTTACAAGTTACATGCGTCGATGTGTGGGATGTTGACAAATTTTCACTTTGTGATATTGGGTGATCTTCCTTTCAAGTCATGTAGGAGTAAGAGTAGTTATTTTTATTTCTTTATTTCCTTAGTTTGTTTTTCAGCCTAGTTGGGGAGAGGGGGGGGGGGGGTGGTGCATTTGGTACCCTAACTCCTCTTCCTTCATCTTTTCATATCATTCATGTCTTGTCTTCATACATTGAAGACAATGCATCCTTCTAGTTGGGGGGAGAGTAGAGGTTTTGCTTCTATTTGTATTTTTGTTTCTTTGATTTTGCATTTTGGTTTTTGTTTATTTGTGTTGCTCCCTATTCTATATTAAAAAAAAATTCATGATTTCTTTTAGTTAGAGGTAAAGTTTAGATTGCACATATATCTTTTGTTACACTTCGATCTCTTTGTGGTATATTGATTCTTCTCAGGTATTATATTGAATGATGATCTTTCAATTACTTGGGATCTTGGTAAGAGGTTGAAGTATTTCATGGTCTTGGTATCGATTCTTTCATGTTTTTAGCACATTCATCTATATTTGGTTTATGTTGATCTCTAGTTTGCATAGTAGATGTGTTGACTCTTTGTTTCCGAGTACCATGACATGACTTGAGAGAGTGCTATTTGAGATGAGAAGAGAGGAACTTGTGCTTTTATTTTGCTAAGATTGATGCAATATCTCTCTATACTTGATCTCTTTATAGATTGTGTTTCATTCATGTTTAAGTAGAGGGGACCACTTTATTGTGCACAATTATGATGATGAGCATCAATCTTTACTACCTCTAACATGTTCATCTTTACATTAATGAAGATTATTACATTGTGAGTTTTAGAGCATTTATCGCATTTTAGACTGTTTACATTTAGTCAAGGATAGATTCTTCACTCTCATTTAATTCAATAGCTTCATTATGTTTGTATTTAGTTCATGAGTTGAGTATTGATCTTGATATTGATACTTGTATTCTATGAAATGTTTCGATTGTGCAACTTTGGAAATGATCTTATACCATATTCTTCTTGATAGCCATTAGTCTTCATTGCCAAACCATACATTTTCCTTGATTCTTGTTGATCTTTTGCTTTTATCATTTGAAAAATGAAAAGTAATTTCTTCTCTTGTATCACAAAGGGACGCCTATGTGAGAGAAGAGAGTGTTACTTCATTACTAAAGTTGAAAAAAAAAAAAAAGAGATCGATTTGGAAATTTCAACACAAAAAGTACATCTTGAAGTATAAAAAGGTAGATGTTGAAAAAAAAGGGGATGATGAAAGAAAAGAAGAAAAGAATGAAAAAGGAGTTCGATACCAAAAAAAAAAAAAAGAGAGAGAAAAACAAATTGATGTGAAAATATTTTCAGGAAGGGCAGAAGTAGAGAAGAGTGTATCAAACGATTAAAAAGGGAAAGAGTTGTAGTTGTTTTGCATTTATCATTTCATGTATTGATTACACATGATATAACCATTTAATCTCTCTTTACCTTCACCCTTTACCTCTTCTACATTGTTATTTCCACCTTTACATGGATTAGTGATTCAAGTTGTACTTAATTGAAGCTTTCAATAGAAAATAAGCTATATTTTGTTAATATCTTTGAATCAATTCCTACTATGAATATTCTTTCATGGAGCTATGCTAAAGTCAGTACACTTTTATCTTTTCGGTTTTTGTAATTGGTATTTTCACTTGATGTGTCTCTTTACATTTACTCCATTGTTGAATATATCATTGTGAGAACCATGTGGGTCTTTTAATTGAGAGTGTATTCCTAGTGAGGTTTGGATTAAAGCTTTAAAAGATGGACTTATGTTTAGAGATGTTTCGAATGAACTTTTCATCATGATATTTCACACACTCACTTAAACATCTCTTTTGCATGGCATATGACATGATCTTGTAAGTGTTAAGAAGTGAGAGTAGAATGCATTGATTGAGGCTTGATTAGTTGTTATTCCTTAATCTCATCTAAATGTTGTAACTCATAAAGGGATGTTTGTGGGTATTATCAATGAAAACTCTCACGAGACACCACTCGTCCACTAGGCAACCTAGGGGTTCAAAGGCTTCATGCATAGGCTAAATGCATTCGGGACTCCCACGAAAGTGGAGATTATCATTTGTACATACTTGCTTTAGTTTTAGTATTTTGCTAAGGACTAGCAAAAAGTAAGTTGGGGGGTGTGATTGCACTCTAAAAGTGCAATTACAACATCTTAATTTACCATTTGTTAGCCTTAGTTTAGGAGTTTATATGCCTCTTTAATTAGATTTTAGTATTAATAAAGTTATTTTCCTTTGTATAGGTTTTGAGCTTAATGTGGAGGGTTTCAGACGCATTTCGGATGAAGGAAGATAGTGTTTTTCAAAAGGATGTTGTCAATGTACAAGCTATTAAAGCTGTGGTACAATTAGTTGAAGCACCCAGAGCTAAAACTTTGAAGTGCAATATCTCCCAAACTAGAAAGGCTACCGGAATCCATAATATATCGATTTCATATAACTTTTGAAGTTCTATCAAAATAAGCTAACCGTACATATGGTGGCTTACCGTACATACTGTGAAATTCACCGTACGTATGGTCTACCAAAATTTCAAACTTCAGAAGGCTGTATTTAACCTATTCGGGACTGTACGAAGTCCGTACGTATGGTATTTTGACCGTGCGTATGGTATTTTGGCCCGTATGTACGGTCCCCGCGCTCCCTATGCTTATTTTTCAGCTATATCTTTGGGAAATAAAGCAATTTTTGTATCTAGCTTCATTTTTAGGATAGATTTCCATTACAACGAATTGTAGAGAGAGAAAGTGGGTTTGTAACACATTTTCTTGTATTTTCTTAGACTTTATTTGTACACAAATACTATTTTTTTCATCAATCAATGAGCAATTCTCAATTATTCTTGTTTTCTTCTATGGAATCAAGTAGCTAGGCATTTCTTGGATGTAATTGTGAAAATCTACCAAGGATTTTCAAGGGCTTCAATGGAGGTATATGAATTTCAATGATTTATCCTATGTTTTCTTCAATTTTTGCTTCAATTGAGTTGTAGTCACATAGAACACTTAGATTCATAATCTAGGTTAGTAATTACTATGTACAATCTTCTAATTGGTATAGGAATTGCACAATTGAGGATTTGTCTCTAAGATTCCTACATTAAACCAAAATCTACACTCAATTGAACTTGAATTCAAGCATTTATGGTCGAAATCCTCCGGGTCAAGGATTCACGGAGTGAACCTTGGCTTGAGTTAAACAAAACTCCATTGAAGACCTTGTAGAGATTTAGTAAATTGAAGCAATTGCGTCCAGGACCTTTATTAATTAATTCAAATTTAGTATAATTGCTTTCTATTTTGCTTCTAATTAGCGTATTTGAATAGTTCTCAATCTTCCATCACCCAATCAATTTTCGGTCTATTTTTAGTTCAATTTCAATTTGTTAAGCAATTCATTAAATTCATCTCGTTTTGTTGGTTGCATTGTTCTTTTGCGATGCTTATATTTGGCTCGGTCCCTTAGGAGAGAACGATACCAGTGCTCACTGGTTTATAATTCGATCGACATCTGTAAGCCTTGCGGAGAGCTCAAGTTCAACACACAAACGAGATTACATCATGTAATCAACAACATTTAGCAGGACTCCTAGATAGTAGATGCAAGCCTAAACAATTTGTTATTTAATTTTGAAACATGAAGATTCAAGTGCTTCTTAACTCCTAAACTTAAAGTTTATGTTGTTCTTTATTGATTTGACCTCAAAGGTGTGTTATTGTTCCTCAAGTGCACAGTTGACGGTTGTAGTTTTATTCAAAAAGTTCGGCTATCGTGTTCCTTAGGGATTGATCTCAATATAAGAGTAGCACTAAACTTACACTAAGCTAAACTACGTTTGACAAGCAATTGACAAATTGAATTAAAAATAAACCAAAAATCATTTGATAGTGAAAAATTGGTTTAATTGAACTATTTGAAAGCAATTAATAAGCAATTAAACTAACTGTGATTGATAAAATGGAAACGAAGTTGATTAAAAATGTTTCAATTGCTCAAGACTCTACAAGATTTCAATGGAGGCATACATATAACTCAAATAAAAGTTCTCTCTATGAACCTTTGATTCAAAAGATTTTGACTATGAAAATTACGAGTTATTAGCAATAGAGTATAAATTTGCAACTAATTAAAGTCTATATATGAAAATTAGAAGTCATTAGCAATAGAGTCTAAATTTGGAACTAATTAAAGTTCTATAGATTTAATTTATTGATTTGTGCAATCTCTATACCAACCCTAAGATTGCGCATGAAAATTACCAAACAAAGCTTTGAATGTAAGTTTTCCAACTAATCTAGGTTTCTGCTGTAATTAATACAAATAATATAGAATAAACTCAATGAAAAGCATTATACCTTCATGAAAACTTGAAAATCGTAGGCCAATCTTTACATTTGCATCTAAGATAGAGTTTAGCTACTAAAATCTATGGAAAAGTGCATGAAACTGGAAGTTGCTTGCATTGAAATGTAAATATAAGGGTTTGATTACAAGAAAAGTAAGAAAAATACAATAAATCTACTATTTAGTCCTATAAAAAATTTGCTAAAACTCTAAAATGGAGATGCCTAAACCCTAAAATTGTTGGAACCCTTCAAAAAATGCTGAAATTTGTCTTAAATAGCCCCAAAAAACAGAGGGTCGTCGACCGTTCAAACATCCTAGTCAACCATTCAAACGGTTGTTTGCACGTCAGTAAATGACTATCGAACGAGTTTTGCACCTATCTGAATCTATTCTTTTTTATCGCTCACTAACAAACCTTATGCAAACTGTAAAATGAGCTATCTGAATCTCCAACAACCGTTTAAACAGATGGCCTGGGCGTTCGGTTGTCTGTTCAGACGGTAGACTCCTCCATTTGAACGCTTCCTTTGCAATTTCTGCTCAATTTTATCCTTTTAAGCTCCATTTCCTGCACAAGGTTCGATAAAGCAGTTTTAGGAATATTAATCTAAAATTAACAACCAACTAAATTGGATAATAAAATTGCACTTTTGGAGTGTAATAATTTATTTAGACAAGTTTAAAAAGTCAACAACCTACTCGTATGTCTTGATTCCTTTTTGGGAGACATATGTAGATTGGCAGTTTTATTTTAAATCCAGTCATGTTATTAAAATAAAAAGATAATTATTTAAAACAAATTCAAGACCTCCCCGCAATAAGTTTAAATTGTTTTTTCAGAATTTCAAACAAGTTGAAGAACTCTCTTACATGAGCCCAAGATGTTTTCCGAAAAATAAAAAAAAAGTACTTAATGTGGTGGAGCACTTGGCTGAATTATTGCGAAGGCAAGATGTTAGTACTGAGCAAAATCAAAAGACCAAAAAAAAAAAAAAAAAATGAAAACAAGAAAAAACAAGAAAAAGATAACAAAGGCTCAAATAATTTATTGATGCGATGTGTTCGAAGAAAAAAGATAGAAAGAGCAGCAAAATGAGAAGAAAAAGAGAGAAAGAGAATTACGCTTCATGTTATTTACAGAAATAAAATTAAGGGTATCTACACTTCACCTCGGTGGTTTAAGCAAAAATTTTGTGATACAGATATTGTTTAAAAGTAAATATATAACTCTTTTAAAGTTTAAACTTAACTGTAAAATATATAAGAATCATTAAAATTAGTTGCGATTATGTCATTGGCATTTTGTCATTCTATCCCTTCAAAGTGGATAATTGAAAAGGCGATTTTTCCTTTGATATCAACATAAATGGCTTACCTTCATAGAAAAATTGTTGTTGAAATCTGAGACAGTATGATTTATTTTGTAAATAAGTTCAAATCACATGTGAATTACATATTTATAGTTAACTTTTTGAGGGTCGTATGATTTTTATTTGAATTTTAAGGGCTAAAATATAATAAATCATAGTTTTATACATAATACCTCATCTTATTAAGTAGGTATTTAGTATTTTTAGAGTGCTACGCCGCTATTGCTACACTTCTTCCAAATAAAGTATGTTCCCTATCACTAAATGAGTTTGTCATTTTATTTAGGACTCACCTAACAAATAATTTTTAATCAGAATGCCGTGGCTGTTCAAATAACACTAAATGATTTTTGCACGTTATTTGTGATGGTGACGATGCTCAGGTTGCATCATGCCACGTGTTTGATGGAACAATTATCTTCAAAAGACAAAGACCGGGACTTAGACATGGGCATAGTCCATGAACATGATGAAGAAAAGACATAAATAAAATAAAATAAAATAATGAGGACGATGCTTTTCTTCGGAAACGTGTACTGTTTTTAAGTTCTAACTGATCGGATAGCGGTAACAACTTTAAAGAAAAAAAAAACAGAAAACAAAAAACAAAAAAAAAAAAAGTTCTATCCGCCATTTTAACATGACTGGGAGCCTGGGACTATAAAGCTCTACATTATTTCTTAATTTCAATCATATATAATTGTAAGTATCACTTTTTACCGATCGGTACAAATTGGAACGAACTAAAACAGTATACAAAATTTTTTGTCCCGTTCCAGTTAATTTTCTAATTATTTTTAGACATGTTAAATGAATTTCATTCCGTTCTATTTTTAGCTATTTCGGAACACGAGACATTTGTAAATTCCATTCCATTGTGGTCGCTCTCAGTCTGGGAATCTGTCGGTTGCTTTATTTAAATATATATATATATATATATATATATATCTTTTCAGCCTGTTTGAAATTGGTGAAAAGAAAAAAAATAATAGGAAAATTTTGGTTTTACAAAGAAATAAAATAAAAGTAGTGGATGTCCAGCATGCAAGAATGACTGAAGTCTCTCGTTATTACGTCTTTTATGATAAAATTCTTAGTCCATCTGAGTGAAATGACGAGTGGATGACTACATGTTTTGTTCGTCATCTATATTTTTTGTGATGGCGTGTTTTACATGAGGGAGTGACCAAACGTTTTGCACTATTCATGTATGAGACATTCCAAATAAATGTATTACACATCAAACGATGAAACATGTCCAATCTCTTCTCTCTCTCTCTCTCTCCAATAATGATACATGATTTTTTTTAGAAAGAGTCTCCAAATAATAACCTTGTTTGGCGCTTAGGTTCTTTCTACAAAATTTGTTCCATATTAAGCTTGTATAACTTTTTCAACCAGATTTTCTTGTAAAAGTTTTGCTAACTTGGGACATTAAGATATTATTAAATATGCATTATTGAGTTGTACAAGTGATAAGCTTACATCAGCCGACTGAAGTGTCATGCCCGGTGGATGCTAGACAGCTTTAATAAAGCAAGCGCCAGGGTGCAAGGATTTTGACTGCATATTATGTCTTTAGTGTTGATGAAAGGAGACGATGAGTTTATATATATATATATATATTTACCAACCACTTAAACCAATTCGTTGAAAACGAGAAGACAAGTGGAGATTTTTAACACAAACCCAATATTAGTTTCGATTTGGGACGGGATCACAGTCCAACGCAGAGCGCCGAACGCAAACCTGGACTGAAGTTCAAATCTCCTACGCAAGTCCACTGGCTGCAGCTGAAAGATACACAAGCGGTTTGTTATATATATATATATATATTTACCAACTATTTAAACCATTGAAAACGAAAAGGCAAATAAAAACTTTTAAACACACACCCAGAACTCGTCCCAATGTGGGACGAGCCCCCGGAGACGATGAGTCGATGACTGCATGTTTTGTCTCTGCTATTCTATTTTTCTTGGGGCCTGTCCACAAGGATAAAGTTATGATAAAGTTCATCCAAGTGAAAGTATTAGTGGGTAAATTCATGTTTTCGTCTTCTTCTTTATTTTCTTTGACGGAGACTTTTCCACGAAAGAGTGATCAAAAGTTTTGCACTATGCATGCGTAAGACATTCTAAATAATGTGCCAGCACATCTGATAATGAAACATGCTCTCCCTCTCTCTCTCTCTCCAACAATGATATGGATTTTTTTTACACAGAAAGTCTCCAAATAATTACCATGGATGGAGCTTAGGTTCTTTCCATTTGTTCCATATTAATTTTGTATTAGTTTTTTAACAAGTAAAGGTCTTGTTAACATGTATTTTTTGGCTACAAGTTAAGAACATGTTGCATTACTGTAAATGAACGGCTCACTCATAACTTAACTCACCTTAATCAAGTTAGATGGTGATCACTCTAAAATAGTACGATTGATATCCGTCAGTGTGTGGTTATGATGCAGTAATAATTACTCGATAAAGTTAAAGATCGATCCACAGGGAAGAGGGTTAGCGCATTTAAGAAAAACTCACCTCAGTCAGAACTCTAAGAAAAACACTTCAATAAAATAAAAATAAAATAGTTTGAAGAAATGATTCGATTTATCCAAACTAAGCTATGAAAACAATAAAATAAAGTCTTAAAACCAATTGATTCAATCAATCGTGTCACCCGGAATTTCAATGGAGATTTCTGATAATTTAGATCATTAACTATGTCGTGAGTTTTTGATTCGGAAGATTTAACGATAAAATAATTATTTTTTAATAATCAAACATAGAATAAATCAGGTTTTAAAATCATAAATGCATACCATCGACAAGCATAATCAAACATCTAGGTCTTATAAATATCTACTTTGGATTTAATCAGTTTTCAAACCCTTAATTCTCGAACCTTATTTCACTTTAAGTGTTCATACCATCGATTCAAATAACAATAATACCAAGTCTTAGTTTGTGTATTATAACTCAAGAACATAGTTAAAAATCTCTTGTTTTCAATAGATCAAGATTATAGAGAATCAATAACTTTTCAATTTAACAAAAGATTTAAACATTCAAAACCAGTTTATCTCCATTATTTATCTAAGATCTTCAATTGATGTTAAATTCACAATCTCATTTTGTATATTTTATTCAACGTTAACTGAGTAGGTTTAAATGAGCTAATGACAACCGTTGGATATGATTTACTAACACTTGGCATGGTGAGATAAAAGTTTGGAGAATTCTAGACATTAAGATTTAGAGGGGAGCCAAACTCCTCGACATTGCATTAGACAATTTGAAATATATAAAGAAGTATCTCACCTTCTCTCAAACTTGGTGGCTCAATTAATTGGCACTACTGTAGGTGTTATTTGTGATATACTCTTATACCACTTTGTTAAAAAAATGTGATGGGCTAATTATAAACAAAACTAACAAACAAAGAGATGTGGACAGTGGCGGATCCACTCTTATACCACTTTGTTAAAAAAAAAAAAAATTTCAAAGGGTAAGGTAAAAAATTTTAAAATTTGGAAAGCCATTAGACTATTTTTTTTTTTGTAAATATACAAAAAAAAAAAAAAAAACTATAGGGATTTATGGGAATTTTAAAAATTTTAGGAGGGAGGGGCGCGGCCCCAGCCCTTCCCCCTCCGTTCACCGGTGGATGTGGAGATATACAGCCGTAGAAGTGATATTTAATTCCTACAGTCTCGTTGTTTGGGATTTGACTTTGCTAGACATTTCAACGAATGAGCTTTGATTTACTTCCAAACATGCACTTCAAGGATGAGCGGTTGTGCAGTAGTTCAACCAGTGAGGATCGGTCATTGTTCTCTCAAGGGATCTAAATGCATATAGTTATACGCACAAAACAAAAGCAAATGAGAGCACTATCCGATTCAATTACAAAACAAGAGAACTTTGATCATGAAGTAATCAAAATAAGACCGAAAATCTTTCAGGGTTTTGAATTGTTTATTGAACTATACTAAGCAAATGACATAGAAAGTAAAAGACAATTAACACTAAACTAAAGGAATTAAAGCAACTCAATTCTACTAATTAAAACATTACGGTTTGTGACAACTAATTAGACTAGAGAAACATGATCAATCACTACTTAAAGAGAATTTGAAAAGGAAATGAACTCAATCCAATTGAAGTAAATTCAATTCAAGCAAATATCAAGAGATTCAAATAGAGATAGGAAAGGAATTGGACACAATTGATTTAATCCATCATTTCATGCAATGGGAGTTATGGAGAGTCCAATTTTCTCAAATTAAAGATCCCTTTCTTGGAGCCTTGATTCGGAAGATATGGTTATGAAATTCTTAAATTCTTCTATAATTAAAGTTAAATTCAATAAGAAATTGAAGTTCCTAGAGAGAAAATCATAAAATCAAAGACCATGACTATAATCCCAATAGTTCTAAGTGAGAATCAACTCAAAGTAATGAAGAAGAAACAAATCTGAAGATATTCACTCAAGATCATAAACTTCCATTCAAATCCCATACAATCCTTGATGAATCTTCATAATTGCATCCAATTGAAAAGATTAGTTGCTCATCTCCATGAAGATAAACATGTAAAAGATGATAGAGAACATTAAGAACATTAGATCTGGAATTTGATTACTATAATTAAGTGTTTGGCTTTTAGGAAAATGCAAGAAAGTGCAAAGAAAATAAAGGACAATACAAGAACTAAGAGTCTAAGACCTTCTCTATCTAAAAACTAACTTTAAAAACCCTCAAAACAATTCTCTATATCTACAAAAATGTCATACTCTACCTTTCATAGCCCACATGGCCAACCAAAATAGATACATAAATGTATGTATAATTCGGTTATAAAACCCAGTGTTAAGACAGCAAAATTAGTTAGGACGACAAAATTAGTGTCTTGACGCTAATGCAAATAAGTTGGCCTCTATGACTCTCATCATCAAGACAATAGAATTGAATGTCCTAACACTAGCCTTCTTCATTTGGGCTTCATTCCTTCCGAGCGTTAGGACGACTGAATTGAGTTTCCTTACGCTAGGCCATTTGAGAAATTAGCAGGCTCTTTGATTGTCAGAACGCTAATGAGCATCGTCCTAATGCTAGGCCACTTTCTTCAATTGGAGCTTTTTGAGCGTCAACACGCTGAAATCCTCCATTTTGACGCCAGTGCAAATTTGGCATACTTTCCATTTTTGCCCCTATCTTGGCCTTTTTAGTTGGAAAACCTACAAAGAAACAATAAAATGCATTAATATGCAAGCGTTATATAAAAAGAGCTTATTTATACAAAACTTAACACTAACAAAGCCCTGAAGTAAGGGCATAGATTACACTTTTGAAGTGTAATCAAGCTTAATAGTTTTCTTTTTTTTTAATGATATTTCTTTGTCTGGATGATAATTCTTGATTTTTCGTAGTAGTATTTTGTTACAAGGAATGAGATTCCTGGTGGCATAATAACCGAATCTTTATTTGTTTACGTAATGAGCCGATTTTGAACGAGACTCGAGCTACTAGCTTAGTCCATTTTACAACCCTACTTATATGGCATAAAATTAACCAAAGATTTTTGAAGAGTTGACCAAATAAGCTTATGCCATGAAACTTAGCATATCATCCTACGGCTAATAAAACTTGAACAACTTGTCTTCAAGTGAATTTTGATATACAAAATTTTGCAGGACTCCTAAATAGTAGATGCAAGCCTAAACAATTTGTTATTTAATTTTGAAACATGAAGATTCAAGTGCTTCTTAACTCCTGAATTTAAAGTTCATGTTATTCTTTATTGATTTGCAAGTGCACGCTTGACGATTGTAGTTTTATTTGGAAAGTTCGGATATCGTGTTCCTTAGGGATCGATCTCAATATAAGAGTAGCACTAAACTTACACTAAGTTAAACTATGTTTGACCAGCAATTGACAAATTGAATTAAAAATAAACCAAAAATCATTTGATGGTGAAAATTTGGTTTAATTGAACTACTTGAAAGCAATTAATAAGCAATTAAACTAAATGTGATTGATAAAATGAAAAGGGGGTTGATTACAAATGTTCCAATTGCTCAAGACTCTACAAGATTTCAGTGGAGTCATACATATAACTCAAATCAAAGTTCTCTCAGTGAACCTTTGATTCAAAAGATTTTGATTATGAAAATTAGGAGTTATTAGCAATAGAGTATAGATTTGCAACTAATTAAAGTTTTATAGATGAAAATTAGGAGTTATTAGCAATAGAGTCTAGATTTAGAACTAATTAAAGTTCTATAGATTTAATTCATTGATTTGAGCAATCTCTATACCAACTCTAAGATTGCGCATGAAAATTACCCAACAAAGCTTTGAATGTAAGTTTTCTAACTAATCTAAGTTTCTATTGCAATTAATACAAATAATATAGAATAAACTCAATAAAAAGCATTATACCTTCATGAAAACTTGAAAATCCTAGGTCAATCTTCACATTTGCATCTAAGATATAGTTTAGCCACTAAAATCTATAGAAAGGTGCATGAAACTGGAAGAGACTTGCATTGAAATGTAAATCTAAGGGTTAGATTACAAGAAAAGTAAGAAAAATAAAATAAATCTAATATCTAGTCTTATACAAAGCTTGCTAAAACCCTAAAATCGAGATGCCTAAACCCTACAATTGTTGGAACCCTTCAAAAAATGCTGAAATCTGCCTTAAATAGCTATAGAAAACAGAGAGCCGTCAACCATTCAAACACCCTAGTCAACCATTTGAATGGTTGTTTGCACGCTAGCGAACGGCCATCGAACAGGTTTTGTACCTCTCTGAATGTACTCTTTTTTTTTTTTTTTGCACACTATCAAACCTGATTCAAATTGTAAAATGAGTTATATAAATCTCCAACAACTGCTTAAACAGATGGCCTGGGCGTTCGGTCGTTCGTTCATATAGTAGACTCCTCCATTCAAATGCTTCCTTTGCAATTTTTGCTCAATTTTATCCTTTTAAGTTCCATTTCCTGCACAAGGCTCAATAAAGCAGTTTTAGAAATAAATCTAACTAATAAATTAATATTAAATCTAATCTAAAGTTAACAACCAACTAAATTGGATAATAGAATTACACTTTGAATAATATAATTACACTTTTGAAGTGTAATAATTTATTTAGATGAGTTTAAAAAGTCAACAACCTATTCGTATGTCTTGATTCCTTTTTGGGAGATGTATGTAGGTTGGAAGTTTTGTCTTAAATCCAGTCATGTTATTAAAATAAAAAGATAATTATTTAAAACAAATTCAAGAACTCCTCGCAATAAGTTTAAATTGTTTTTTCAAAATTTCAAACAAGTTGAAGAACTCTCTTACATGAGCCCCAGATGTCCTGTTTTTGAAGACTTAGACATGGGCATAGATCATAAACATGATAAAGAAAAGACCTAAATAAAATAAATTGGACGACGCTTTTCTTGGGAAACGTGTCCTGTTTTTAAGTTCTAACTGATCGGATAGCGGTAACAATTTCAAAAAAAAAGAAAAGAAAAGGTTCTATCCGCCATTTTAACATGGCTGGGAGCCTGAGACTATAAACCTCTATATTGTTTCATAATTTCAATCATATATAATTGTAAGTATCATTTTTTTACCAACGAGTACAAATCGGAACGAACTAAAACAGTTAATATTCTAGCTATTTTTAGGCATGTTAAGTAAATTTCATTCCATTCCTATTTCGGAACACTCACGAGGCATTTGTAAATTCCATTCCATTGTTGTCACTCTCAGTCTCAGAATCTTTCTGTAGCTCTATATCTATATATATATATATATCTTTTCAGCCTGTTTGAAACTGGTGAAATGGAAGAAAATAGTAGGAAAATTTTGGTTTTATAAAGAAATAAAATAAAAGTAGTGGATGAGCATGCAAAAATGAGTGAAGTCTCTCTTTATCACGTCTTTTATGATAGAATTCTTAGTCCATCTTAGTGAAATGACGAGTGGATGACTACATGCTTTGTTCGTCATCTATATTTTCTGTGATGGAGTGTTTTCCACGAGGGAGTGACCAAACGTTTTGCACTATTCATGTATAAGACATTCCAAATAAATGTATAACACATCAAACAATGAAACATGTCCAATCACTTCAATCTCTCTCTCTCTCTCTCTCTCTCCTCTCTCTCAAAGTCTCTCTCACTCTCTCTCTCTCTCTCACCTCTCTCTCTCTCTCTCTCTCTCTCTCTTCCAATAATGATACATAATTTTGTTTTTAGAAAGAGTCCCCAAATAATAACCTTGTTTGGCGCTTAGGTTCTTTCCACAAAATTTGTTCCATATTAATCTTGTATAACTTTTTCAACCAGATTTTCTTGTAAAGGTTTTGCTAACTTGGGACATTAAGGTATTATTAAATATGCATTATTCAGTTGTATAAGTGATAGACTTACATCAGCCGGCTGAAGTGTCATGCATCAGCGGGCTGATGCTAGACGTAACCTTTCTGTAAAGTATTTACAGTTTAATAAAGCTAGCGCAAGGGTGCAAGGATATTGACTGCATTCTCTCTTTATTATGTCTTTAGTGTTGGTGAAAAGAGACGATGAGTTTTTTTATTTTTTATATTTATCAACCACTTAAATCAACCTGTTGAAAACAAAAAGGTAAGTAGAGGCTTTCAAACACAAACTTTAAAACTCGTCCCATTGTAAAACGAGTCCTCAAGCTAACACAGAGTGCTAAACACAAACATGGGCTGAAGTCTGAACCTCCTACGAAAGTCCACTAGCCGCAGCTAGAAGACACATAAATGGTTTGTTTTTTCTTTTTTTGTTATATTTACCAACCACTTAAATCAATATGTTAAAAACGGAAAGATAAGTGAAGACTTTTAAACACGCCCAAAGACTCGTGGACGAGGCCCCGGAGACAATGAGTTGATGACTGCATGTTTCGTCTTTGCTATTCTTGGGGTCTGTCCACAAAAGCGTGACCAAAAGGATAAAGTGAAAGTATTATTGGATGACTACATGTTTTGTTCGTCTTCTTTATTTTCTTTGATGGAGACTTTTCCACAAAACAGTGATCAAAAGTTTTGCACTATGCATGCATAGGGTATTCTAAATAATGTACTAGCACATCTGATAATGAAACTCTCTCTCTCTCTCTCTCTCCAATAATGATATGGATTTCTTTTAAAAAAAAGTCTCCAAATAATTACCTTGGATGGTGCTTAGGTTCTTTCCAATTGTTCCAGATTAATTTTGTATTAGTTTTTTTAACAAGGAAAGGTCTTGTTAACATGTAGTTTTTGGGTACAAGTTGAGAACACATTGCGTTATTGAAAATAAACGGCTCACTTATTTACTTAGTTTTAGATGATCTAATTTGTTTTAATAAAGTTAGGCGATGATCACTTTAAAATAGTACGATTAATATCTGTCAGTATGGGGTTGTGATGCAGTAATAATTATTCGGTGAAGTCCAAGATCAATCTACAGAAAAGAGGGTTAGCACATTCAAGAAAAACTCACCTTATATCAAAATTTTTAGAAAAACACTTCAATAAAATAAAAATAAAATAGTTTGAAAAAATGATATGATTTATCTAAACTAAACTATAAAAACAATAAAATAAAATCTTGAAACCAATTGATTTAATCAATTGTGTCACTTGGAATTCCAATGCAAGTTTATGATAATTTAAATTATTGACTATGTCGTGAGTCTTTAATTCGAAAGATTTAGCGATAAAAACAACTATTCTTTAATAATCAAACGTCGAATAAATAAGATTTTAGAGTCATAGATGCATATCATCGACTTGTTGCCAAGCATAATCAAATATCTAGATTTTTGTAAATATATAATCTGGATTTAATCAATTTTCAAGCCCTTAATTCTCGAACTTTATTTCACAATATCTCACTTAAGTGTTCATACTATTGATTTAAATAATTATAATCCCAAACCTTGATTTGTGTATCACGACTAGAGAACATAATCAAAAACCTCTTGTTTTCAATAGATCAAGATTATAGAGAATCAACAACTTTCAATTTAACAAAAGATTTAAACTTTCAAAACCAGTTTACCTTTATTATTCATCCAAGATCTTTAATTTATGTTCACAATTGATCTCAAGATGGAATCTAGCTACGTATCATAATTATAGATATGCAAAAATATTTTTGAAAATATATTGAAACTATGAATTCTAATTACAAGAACTGAAAAAACTATAGAAAACTATGAAGAAACTACTCTAATATACTTCTAAAACCTAGAAAAACGTCCTCTTTTTTTTAAGGTTTAATTACAAGTATATATAATTCATTCTAGAGTTTTAAACCAACAAGAAAATAACAAAATTCGAAGATGAGCTGGGTCGTCATCCGAACGAAGAAAACAGTGCTTTTTTAACGTCCGAACGATGAGGTATGAAATCTTGAAAAATTCTTCGTCCATTGTCCGAACAACCAAAACAAGGCATTTATCGTTGTCCAAACAATCATCTTCCAATGTTCGAACGGTGTTCAAATGACCACAACAGTGACCAAAACAACTCTCTGAATCTTTATCCATCATCCGAACGGCGTCCGAACAATAACCTCAGTGGTCAACTTCTATACACCTTTTTAGTTCCATTTCTTATACAAATCAAAATAAATTTAATTAGTACTAGAATAGAACTAAAGATGTATCCATAATCCTAAACTAATGATAACAAAGCACAAGTTAAGATCTTATAATTGCATTTTTAGAGCACAATCACATATTTTTAGCTCCATTTCCTATAGAAATAAAAAATAGACATAATATTAAACTAAAGGTAACAAAACACAAGTTAAGATTTTATAATTATACTTTTGAAGCACAATCAAGTGGCGACTTCAAATCTTTTCTAAAAACCCTTATTCAAATCAATTTCTAATTTAAACCTAATCGCGCTAGTCCTTCTAAGAAGATGAGTTCTAACAAAAGAGTTCCGTGTGTTTTTCACATATCATATCGAGGTGCGAAAAATTAGAGCGCGACAATGATTATATTTGGTAATCTCTATGCACAATCTCAGGTTTAATATACGGATTGCAAAAATCCATAGTATGAATCTATGGATCTCTAATTGGGTATTAATTTAAACTCTATCGCTAATGAAACCTCATTTCTATGGTCTAAATCTTCCAAATTAAAGGTCCATGAAGAGCCTAAATAACCTCTATTGAAGCTTACTTGGTTGGTTGTAGCAATTGTGTCTAAGACTTTTTCCCTTATTTCTAAACTTAGTTTTGAATTGCTTTTATTAGTTGTTTAACAAACCCAAAATCACAACTCCAAACTCACTTTCGGTTTATTTTTCATAAATTCAATTTAGTTAGTTGTTATTCAATTCTAGTTAGCTTAGTGTTTGTTAAGTGTTCGTAGTTTATATTTGGCTTGATTCTCGATAAATTCAACTCTAGACTCTCCAAATTGATGCTTTAATTCCGACAATCATTCTCTTGTGAACACTTAAAATACAATAATTTTCCTTTAGTTACTTTCTTTGCAACCTTTTTTTTTTTTTTAATCTTGTCCGAATTTGTCTCCTAGTTATTTTCTTTGTATCTTTTTTTTTTTTTTAAAATTTGTTTCCTTTAGTTATTTTCTATGTATTTTTTTCTACTTTACGTTTTGCTTTGGGCTGCCACGTGGCTTCCTAATATTGATATATAGCGTATAGATTCATAGAGATCTTAGGTATCAGACTTTTACTAGTGAGAGATTTTTACAATAATTTTGCTACCAACGAGTTCATTCTTTTAGTTATTTTTGTTGTGTTTCCTTATCATAATTTCATTCTCTCAATCATTTTTATTGAATAATGTTTTTTATTATTTTTTAAATTCTTTATTAATTAGATAGGGTGAAAGGAGCTTGATTGGTTGGTAGAGTTAACTTTGTCACGACGTATCATAGTTAATTAAGATTTTAAAAAAATTAAAATTAAAATTTAGAGGTATGAGAGCTTCCAATTACATTTGAGAGTTATTTTTCATAACTTATCTTAATTGGATTTTTCTTTTTAATATTCCTTACACGTGCAATGTTATATAAATAAAAAATTTGTACAAAATTTTTATATAAAATAATGTAATTAAATGAGAAACTTTCGCTTTAAAGCGTCATCACTCATTTGAATAACTTTTAATTATAAAAATTTTCATTACAACATCATTCTATTAAAAATTTTGTATAATTTTTTTAAAAGAGTTGCATTTTACACCTTACATACATATTTGTCCTTATTCCGTGCATTTCACAGATCCACTGCTATAAATAGCACTTGGGTAATGACAGCAGTCTTCAAATTCTCTCTCTCTCTCCCTTAAATAGCACTTGGGTAATGACAGCAGTTCTTCAAATTCTCTCTCTCTCCCCCCGCTCTCACATATTACAGGGTAATCTCTTATAATCACTTTCTAAGCCGTTGTTCAATCATCATCAGCGGTATGAAGATTGTTATCTAAGTATCTCCACCTTGAAGCTCTCAAATCACCTCATCAGTGTTATTTCAAAAGTGCTGTCACTGATTGCATTCATATTGGTAATTTAAAAGCTGGTTTCTTAATTTCCTTGGCCTTCACTCATAGGAATCTCTCTCTTTCTCTCTCTCTCTCTCTCTATCTCTCTCTCTCCATTGCATTAAACGTGAGTGAATCGATTATCTTCATTTTCGGAGTTGTTTTTCAGACAGTTGTGTACTTCCTGAGTTGTTGATCAGACAGGTGGATCGCTTAAAGTAGGTTGATGTTCAATCACCTTCAGATAGATGAAAGTTTTTAGCCAAGTGTCTCCACCATAAAGCTCACACTGATCTCGTCCACAGCTGCTGCTTCAACAGTGCAGTCACTGTTTGCATTTATATTGGTAAGTTAAAAAGTTTTTTTTTTAAGAGTAATATTATACAAATATAAAAAAAATTTATATAAAATTTATCACCAAAATAATGTGATTAAATAAGAGTTTTTTATTTTAAAATAAAATTCTTATTTTTATAGCTAGTAATTATAATATATCACTGTTACTTTATTCTAGTAAAATTTTTAAATTTTTTTTACAAGAATAACATTTTTCATACTTAAATTCAATTTCCTTAGAGTGACGTTACCTAAAATGCTCCATTAGTGCTCCATTTTGTTAATATCTTACCACCCTAATGTAAAGAAAAATATGATGATCAATTACATAACAGGTTTCACAGGTACTTGGAATCTTGAATTTGTTAAGAGAAAAGAAAATAAAAGATAGATAAAGTTATAGATATATATATATATATATATTTATTTTTATGGGTAACTTGGAATCGTGAATTTCTTAAGAGAAAAGAAAATGAAAGATAGATAAAGTTATATATATATATATATATATTCATTTTTATGGGCAACTAATGAAAATAATTTTTTTTTTAACAAAAGTACCTATTCATTTTCTCTCTCTTCCTATTCTTTTTTCTCTCTCCCACAAACTCAAGATCCAAATAGCTTATAGGATCGGTCGATTTCTAATTATACATTCAGTTCGCTAATTTTTCCTTGGCCCAAGTTGTTTAATGGCAGTCAGTTAACAGTATTAGAAATTAGCAGTTAAAAATACATGGAATGGAGCATGACTATAGCATTTTCCAAGAGGGCAGCCAAGTACTAGGTTTTGAGTACATAATATCACAGGAATATATGACATTAGTTCTCCTTCTTCCCCCCGCGCCCCCTCTTTTTTTTTTTTTTAATGATTTTTTTTTTCATTTGTTTGTTTTATCTTTATTGTACTGTGATTAGATGACCATCAAATGATAGTTTGTTGAACTTGTTACGATGATACAAAAAAAAAAAAAAAAAAAAGCTACTCAAGTCTCATTTTTGTCCGAGGTGAGTTTGTTTTATCTATATTGTACTGTGATTAGATGACCATCAAATGGTAGCTTGTAGAACTTGTTACGATGATACCAAAAACAAAACTAAAGTTTGCTGAAATAGCTACTCAGGTCTCGTTTATGTACTTTAAGTTGAGGTGATAAAAAAATAAAAAATAAAAATTTTTTTTTTCCAGGTATTATCATGGCTTTTTCTGATTATGATCTCCCTGTGGTTCTCCCCCCCCCCCCCCCCCCCCCCCCCCCCCCCCCCCTTTTTTTTTTTCGTTTTGATGAATATTCCTTTTTTCATTTTTTTGTTTTATCTTTATTATATTGTGATAAGACGATCATCAAATGGTAGCTTGTTGAACTTGTTAGAATGATACAAAAAAAAAAAAAAAAACACTAAACTTTGCTGAAATAGCTACTCAGGTCTCATTTATGTACTTTAAGTTGAGGTGCTAAAAAATAAAAAAATAAATTCAAGAGTATAATTTTTTCTAGTGTATTATCGCGGCTCTTCTCTTTGATCTTCTCCCCACCCCCCTCCGCCTCTTTCTTTTTAATGAATATTCCTTTTTTTTAATTTTTTTGTTTTATCTTTATTATGCTGTGATTAGATGATAGCTTGTTGAACTTGTTAGGATGACACAAAAAAAAAAAACTAAACTTTGCTAAAATAGCTACTCAGGTCTCGTTTATGTACTTTAAGTTGAGGTGATAAAAAAATAAAAAATAAATTCAAAAGTATAATTTTTTTCAGTGTATTATCGTGGCTCCTCTTTGATCTCTCCCCTCTCCCCCCTCTTTTTTCTTTTTAATGAATATTCTTTTTTTCATTTGTTTGTTTTATCTTTATTATACTGTGATTAGATGACCATCAAATGGTAGCTTGTTGAACTTGTTAGGATGATAAAATAAATAAATAAAACCAAACTTTGCTGAAATAGCTACTTAGGTCTCGTTTATGTACTTTAAGTTGAGGTGATAAAAAAAGAAAAAATAAATTCAAGAGTATAATTTTTTTCCAGTGTATTATCTTGTGTACTTGACTTTTAAGTTATGATAATAAATTAATTTTATTTATTACAATTAATAGATAAAATCGACTAACTATCAAAATATTAGCTCACCATGATTAGGGCTATAAACGAGCCGAGTCGGAATAGTAGGTTTTAATCATGGTTTAAAAACTTCAAAATTGTAGGTTAGCTTCAAAATGGTGCCCAAACTTGACTCATTTAATATTTTAGCCGATCTCAAACGAGTTTTAATCAAATCAAGCTTGAGTAGTTTAGTTTTTTTTATTTGTTTTATTTGCAGTCCTGAAGTGTATATTATCTCATTTATTTAGTTGAACTTGAGTCAGAAAATTAACAATTTTCAAAACGTGTTTTGTTTGTTTGCATAACAAAAAATCTCAAACAAGTTGTTAAAAAGCCGAATAAGAGTCGAGCTTAGTTTCTTTTTTTTTTTTTTTTTTTTTTGGGGGGGTCATAAGGTGCATATTAGCTTTTTTTTTTAGTTAAATTTAAGCCAAGAGAGTTTCAAAATTTGTTCAAAATTTATTTGCTTAAATAACAAAAAAATCTTTAACGAGTTGTTAACAAACTGAATAAGAGTCGTTTTTAGCGATCTGAGTCACGGTCCTCACTCTATAACACATATGTTCAAACATATTTAAAAGTTGCAATATCTGAGATCTCAAAATTAACTTATTATATTTTCTTGTATAATTCATCGTCTTAATGCCTTTAGTTTGACCCCAACATAAAAAAAACATTTAATTCCGTCCGTGTCCCTGTCAGTAGGATTAGCATCCCTATAGTATCTAGCTCATCGTCATTGGTCAAAAATATATTTATAATTACATATAAAATAAAAAACAGTGTCAGTTCAACAAGCACCAAACCAAGCGGCAAGCGTAACCTAAGTATCAAAAGGCCGGGCTAAACGTTGTGTTTGGACTCGGTACGATTTGATTAAACTTGTCCAAACTTGATTTGCTAAATTTGCTAGTTTGTGAAACCGAATGGAGAGTTTTACAATCTTTTATTTGCTTTCTGATCCATCTATTTTTTTTTTTTTTTTTGCAGCATAGAAGAAGGAACCATGGGCAGCAACTCTCCCACGTATGCCCCCGCTTCTGCCCCCGAAAGTTCCTCTCGTGCTGAATTAACCTATGTAATTTCGTATGATGGAGTGAGAGAAGGCTGGGACGAGTGGGACATGAGGATTCTAATTTTATACATTCTCTTTACTCAGTTATACCTTCATCTTCTTGGACGCCAAAGAAAAATGAAGACGCGGATGCTAATCGATCTAAACGTTTGGTTCATCTACTTGGTCGCTGATGTGTTGGCAACAATTGCTCTTGGAAAGCTCTCCAAGATCAAAGGTGATATTGAACCATATCATTGCATGACGAGGGTGCGTGTCAGCCCAAGAACTCTGCTGAGGAGCTTATGGGCACCGATAATCCTGTTTTATCTTGGAGGTCCAGATACAATAATTGCCTTGAAGTTGGAAGAAAATGATATGTGGTTGAGACACCTTATAGGACTATTAACACAAGGTCTAAGAACAAGTTATATCCTGTCCGTAACCCAGACTGATATTGTGTTCTATGTTCTGGCCCAGTTGATGTTTTTCTCTGGAATTATCAAGTATGGCGAGAGAGTGTGGATTATGAAGTCAAGAGCCCGTTATGATAATGTTCCGTCCGATGAATCCACAATTAAAGGACTCGACCAAATCGACAACATCGGTAGATCACGGCCTGAGGCGAAGCTAGTGCTCCAAGCCTATTACTTTTTCCAGACCTTGAAGCCTCATATTCCAAATTATGCGTGTGACCGGAGCAAACTGACAAGAGACTTCCATCAATGGGTCCGAAGAGATACTGCTTTCAAATTGATTGAGATTGAGCTGGGATTCATGTACGACTCGGTCTTCAGCAAGATCGGCACGGTTTTTTCAGTATGGGGATGCATTCTCCGATTTATTTGCTTCTCTTGCACAGCTTGTGTGTTTGTGGGATATTTTTTCATTGGCATGCGTTATTGGTCCCCTGGGTTCGGTGCGATGGTTGATATTGTTATTACCATCATTCTGCTACTTGGAGCCCTTTTTTTAGAGGTAGCTGGAATTCTTGAGCAACTTGTTTCAGATTGGGCAGTGGTTTGGGGATTTAACCACCCAAGTAAGTTGGCGACTCCACTTTTTTGTCGTCAAGAACTTGTAATCTCTAAAAGAAAAAGGTGGTCCGAGTCTATGGGACAGTTCGATTTCCTGAACTTTTGCAACAAATGTAAGCTGCCGACAAAGTTCAATAAAATGATGGAGACTCTGTGTGGCAGGGAAAAAATGTTGAAGAAATTCTGCTCACCATTAAGTGAAGTCCAACCTAGCTTGAAAGAATTGATCATCAATCGGCTTTATGAGACATCAGAGTTTTTTTCCGATTCCTCGGTGAAGAAAGGTGAGCAGAACCCTGAAAGCGTTTTAGTAGAAGTTGAAACCCTGCAGACTTCAATTGTGAAAAGAGGTGAGCGGACCCCTAAAAGCGTTCCGGAAGTTGAAACCTTGCAGACTTCAACCGCTGAAAGCGTTTTAGAAGTTGAGACTTTGCAGACTCCAAAGCTGAAAATAGGTGGGTGGACACTTGAAAAATATGGATTCAATGACTTTAACTGGAGTATTGAAAGTATTGTCATTTGGCACATTGCTACGGACATTTGTTACTATTTAGAAAAACCTATTGTGGTCAAAGATGAAGTGAAAACATCCAAAATATTATCCTATTACATGATGTATCTTGTTCTTATATGTCCGTCTAGATTACCCATCTGCAAGACAGATGACAAGTTTTTGCAGGCTTGTGCTCGTGACGTGAGAAAACTTTTCGAAGAAAATGGATCTATATCGTCTGATGACGAAGCATGTAAGCTGCTTCTTAAGAAACACTCCGAATCCAACACAGTGAAGCGCGTACAACAACTTGCCCGCTATTTGATGGAGAAGGAGAACAGATGGAAGATCATGAGAAATGTGTGGGTGGAGATGCTTTTGCATGCCGCGATCATTTGCCCGGAGAAGAACCATGTTCAAGAGCTTAGACATGGTGGAGAGTTTCTCACTCATGTCTGGCTTCTACTTTTGCACCTTGGTGTTACAAATGATAAGCTGGAGAGAAATAAATCTCAGGGTTCGTTTCAAAAGGAAGCAGAGTCCCAATTACCGACCTTAATTGAGACGCTTGCCTCAACATATGATCGTGAGTAATGTATTTGGGTAAGGATGTTATGGTTATCAGCTTATCAAGAGTAGTTTGAATTACTCCTTGTAGAAACTTTGTGAACTTCTTGTAATTCTGAGGTTGCTTATGAATTTTATTTTCTGTAACTGGTGCACGCAAAATTTTTATTTGTATAGCATTATTCTTATAAAAATCAGATATAAAATTAAAAACCAACACGAATAATAGATTAACAAACGGCCAAAAACAATCCACTTCCCCAATATATTTCAACGCAGCCAAAAACAATTCATTTCCTCAATTACTAAGAGGTCTTTATAATTCCAACTACCTTGAAGTAACTAAAAGAAGTTTGAGAAATTCTTTTGTTGAGCCATGATTTTACATCAATACTGCTGTTTTTATTACTACACATAATTCACAAAATTTGTATTCTTTAAAAGCTTAGGTCCATTTCATAAAAGCAGCAACATGTGCTACGCACGTGAATTTACATAACCTAAAAACAATACTTCATGTTAAGCAATAACTTAAAATAATATATGTGTGCACTATTATAAGGTGGCACAAAAAAAATTAAAAAAGAATGCAAATTATCCCATAAGTGGCGTAGAATTTAAGAGATTGCATTTTTTAGGGGTATTGAATTTAACATCAAAAGTCATTCATAATTGAGAAGGATAAGGTCAAGGTCAAGGATAATATAAGTTTACGAAATTTAGAAAAACAATAAAAGGAGAGATAATATAAGTTTTCATGTTGATTTAACATGGAAACTTATTACAAAATGGGGAAAGGATATGGTTAAACATAAGATAAGTTCACAAAAAAACATTTAAAAACACAGAGAAAATTGAATCGAAAATTGCATTTTGGTAAGATTTTCGTTTTATATAATGAAGGATAAGGCAAGTAAAGAGAAATTTTAGGAGTTAGGATGAGATTTCCTTAATACATGTAAATATAAATTTAAAGAGATTAAAATTTTCTTAAATCCAACATGCATATACATAAATACAAATATACAGTATATATCTCCCAAATGAATCATGGCTTAGATGGCTACACAAAATGGTCTTTCACGTTATTTCAAAATTTTAGCTTATCATAATTGGTGTGTAGACCATGCCAAAGTTTGGTTATTTAATAGGAAATGTATACCAAAACCCAAAAATAAATAAATAAATAAATAAGAAGAAATAAAAGTGTCTATCAACACCCCCAACAAAAGAAATAATAAATAAAGCTGTCCATAATAGAGAATATGGTTTTAACCTTTAATTTTAGTTTAGAAGTTTGTTCTTAAATTTTTAATTTTAAAAGTTAAGTACTTTAGCTTCAGTCTCATTCAAATGAGTCTTACGTCTGGCCACCGTCTTGATTTAGTATGTATTTAGAATTGAAATTTATTAAGAAAAAAGAAAATGTGAGAAAACAGAGAACAAAATAAAACAAGATTTTTGTTCTCTTTTCTTTTTCTTTTTTTTTTTTCTATCACTAAATGTTTGATTCAACCACAGCGTTCAAATTTATAAATCGGGTAGAAATATATTAAGCTTAGCTTAATTCCAATTAGGAAATATATGCCTACGCTATAAGTTTATAGTTCGGTTAGAACAACCTTTTGGGAAGACAAAGCCTATGAACGTTGACTACACAAATTGTGGGGTAGGAATCCCATAATTGATATCATTCGTTTTTTTTTTTTCTTTTTTGTTCTAATGAAGTTGGTACTTATGCTATTAAAGTCCAGCAAAACAAGACAGGATTTTTGAAATTGTATTATCTACCCTATCAATGGGTAATAACCAATCCATGGATAATGTGACACGATTTTGTAATCAATGAACGAGCGATTTTAGGGTCAAAGAGATTTTATGAATAGATTATCTAAAAATCAATGGTAGATAGAGTAATTTTAGGCATATTTTGTTTTAGTTTTTCTTTTTTTTTTTTTTTTTTTTTTTTTTGGTTAAAGTTTTCAAGTCTTGGTGCTAAACTAATAGTCCACTCACTGAAGTCCATGTTTCTCAAGTTGGCCAAACCATTGTTGAGTGGTTGTTTTGCTAAACCAAAACAACTGGGCATCTTAACTTTACTTCTCAACCATCGTTGAGTGGTTGTTATGCTTTGACTTCTCAATCATTTACCACTTTTTGCTGCCAAACTTTTAGAACTTGTTGATCAGCTTTAGGTTCCTTTAGATTACATTGTTTGTAAGAACATCGTTTAGCAAGGTTACGTCAAAGGATAACGTTTATTTTCGGCTTTACAGTAACAAAATGACCATACATTATTCAAATAAAATGAATCAAACACATGGGCATCATCACCCACTAGATCAAGTGAATCAAACACATCGCATTAGATTTCAAAGACACTGACATTAGTGTTTTTTTGGTAATTTTTGTATTCCTTTGCCTATGTTTAACTCCTTTAATTATTTTTTACAATTAATTTCTTTTTAGTTTATTATTTAATATTTTTGGTATTTTCTTTGTAGAAGATGGACAGAGGATTGATTAGTGAAGGTAGGTGTGCCATGTAGCATCAGTGCTTTTAGGAATTTTTAAAAAAATAGGGATCGAGTTTTGGAGTCTTGAGAGGCTCTCACTACATTTACATATCTATCTACTAGCATTGACCTGTGCGATGCACAGAGTTAATAAAATTTACCATAATATAAATTTAGAATGATTTGTATAAGTTAAAAGTGTTTAGTTAATTAAAATTGTCATATGTTTAACGCTTAGCCCCGCTTGGTAAAAGCAGTAACCGTGCTTCACATGGCTTGGCATAACTCATAACAAAATGACTAAAATAAAAATGGTGCATCAAATAATACAATAAAAAAGATAGTGCACGAATTTATAACCTAAAATAATATATATTATGCACTAATTATTATTATGAGGTGGCATAGAATAAAAAAGTGTACATTGAGATCATAAAGTGGAATAGCATTTAAAGGCGGTAACTTGCTAAACATTTGCATAATGACTATTTATTTCAATAATTGGAATCAAAAAAAAAAATTTTGAAATTACAAAATCCCATGCATTGAAAAACGAATCATTGATCATTTATGAAAATAATGAATCTTATTTTCCAATTAAATGTGTTTGTGTATTTTATTTGAGATGAAGGTATATTGGGGCACCAATAAGCAAGAATATAACTTTGACATTCCGAAGCACGGAATAAAAAGAATGTATTTAAATATGAAAGTATTATGAAAAATAAATATCAATTATATACACTAATAATATGAATTATAATAGCCAATACAATCTTAAATAAAATAAAATTTTGATTGTTATTTAAAAAAAAAACCTTAACTTGTAATAAGAAACTAAAAGTTTTAATGTGAATATTCTCAAGTAGATTTTTTCACCTTAAAATCTTGCTAAGGGCTACATTGATGAAGTTTAGAACTTACATATATGATTTATTTATTAAGTACATTTAATAATGCATAAATAACAACTTAAAACTAATAATTTACCTAAAAAAGTATTTGAGTTTTCCAAAATTGGAGCTTGCTAAAATTTTAATTAAATTTTCCTTAAAATGATTATTAGATTCAAATGCATGTTTGATATACTAAAACACAATTATTAAATTATTACTGCTAATATTTGTAAGTATTTAATTCTTAGTTATTTAAGGGTAAGTTTCGTAATAAATGAGAAAATCATATTGTACTGTGCATATTAAGTATTTGGTGATTAAAAAAAAGCCTGCAAAAAGCCTTTGCTCTTTTAAGTGAACAAACTGTAAAAACTATAATGTAGGCATACAATATCTATCACATTCAAAAATTAAAAAAAAAAATTATATTAAAATAAGGAGGAGAGGAAAGGGGAGGAAGAAACTCCTATATCAAAATTCAAGTTAACTTGTATAATCTAAACAAATAAAAAGAATTTAGTAGAAATGATTTAGTAAAATGAAAGGAAATCATACCTCTTAAAAGACATAGATCTTGTTGACCATAGCTGAGTTCTTGTCCTAATGAAATTTTGCATTGAAAATATTATCTATCTTCAATTCTAATGTATATTGGCAACTTCAAATTCATCTAATCTGTGAAAATTAAACATAACAATGTTTATGAACTCTAAAATTAACCCACAATATAAAGGGAAGAAACAAAAAAGAGCCATAACAGTTACACAAAAAAAAAAAAGGTAAAATCGTAGAAGAAAGCTAGAGACAAAAAAGATGAGTAAAAAAATTTATATCAGAAAAATATTAAAAATACAACAATCTGAAATGATCATCACCCAATTTCAAATCCTAGATTTATAGAGGCATAAAAATCATAGCGAAAACATAACATGGTCAAGCATAGAAATTAAAAAGATCTAATTTTAAATTTCAAGTACCTAAGAAAAAACAAGACAACTTCAAAGTTTGAGAAGACGAAGATATCAAACGCTTGTAAAAATCACATTCAGTAAGTTTTAGGTTAAAAAAAAAATCAACTGACATGATTAATTGAAACCTGAATGAACACGTAATTGTAATGTGAAGTTTCATAGGTTTTGACTCGTCCTTTCCACATTCACCGCGATGGAAGTACTTGTAGTTTAAGTGGGGGGATTCCCACTATCGTGTTCTCTCATGAGACCTGTGCCAATCTAGCAATAGAAACGAGTAAAGTTTAGAAACTTATTCAAATTGCAATCGCAAACCAAGAGTGGAATCGATGGCTATGTTAACTAAAATTGACCGAAAATCTTTTAGTGTTTGAGGGTTTGGTTTACTAGCAACTAGACAAACAATTAAAATGAAATTGAAACCTATAACTTGATTCTAGCTAAAGTAATTTGACAACTATGAAAATTCGACTACAACAACCACAATTATGACTAAATTAACTCTAGATTTAATCGAAATTCCAAATGAGCACAAGCAAGGATTTAACTTGATTAAAAAGGAGGTTTGGGTTCAAATGTTCCAATCTACCAATTCTAATACGGAATTTGAAAGGGGGAGTTTGGGTTAACTCAAATCAAGAACTGTCCAAAGGCCCTTGATTCGGAAAGTTTAGTTTTGAAAATTTTATGGATCTCTAATTATTTTGAAATTACGTTTTATCACCATTAATGGGTTCCTTAGAAATAAATCACATGTTACTAACTATGATTATAAATCTAAGATTTCTATAACAACTAATTATAATATAATTAGAGAAAATGATGGAAAAGAGATATTCAACCAGATTAAAGACTCCCCTTTCATTTTTTTTGCCATTCTTGGTAGATTTTCACATTTGTTCCCAAACAATAAGCTTAGCTTGAAGATTCCATGGTTGAAAGCTTTCCAAAGTGTAGAAACAACATCTTGACTCCAAATCAAAAGTGTATAAATATATTGAACTATAGAAAATGTGAGAAATTACACTTCAACAACACTAAAAATCTATCTAAACACTTCCCAAAGCCCTAAATACAACAATATAAAGTAAATCTAAGCAAAATACATATTTTTTCCCTATTCTCCCTCTCTATCCGTAGCAGAAACCCTAAAAATTAACATAACCTTCTTTTTTCTTCGACTGTTGGGTTGTAGAGTAAATCTGCACTCACCGTCCGAAGTGCACCCTAAATCTATCTAAATGGCGTCCAGACGCACCGTCCAGACGGTGCCATAACCGTTTGGACCGTTATTTCACCGTTTGGACAGTCTTCAAACGTAGACTCTCGGCTCTATATTTCTTCGAACGGAAAAAGATGACTCTATGATAGCTTAGTGATTACTCTTAGAAATAGTAACCTTTTGGCTTAAATTGTTAGTTGATTAGTTGAATTTAGTGTTAATTTAGTATTCTAACTCCTAAAATGCATTAAAACTCTTTTTGTGCACTTCTTGCAGGAATTGGGGCTTAAACTAAGGCACATGGGCAAATATGGGATGATCGATCGATCGGTGATCCTCTGTTCGACCTTCTGCAGCAAACTTCAGAGAGGGCATTTTTCCAATCGATCGGTCGTTCAATCGGTGACATCGGAATTTCCTCCACAGACTATACAGAATCAAACTTCAGAGGGGTCAGTTTTGCAATCGATCGGGCATTCGATCGCCTGGACCCTTCGATCGGGCGATCGATCGGCCGATCGATCGGTCGCCTACCTATCAATCGGTGTGTACAGACTCTGTTTTTCTACAGAGTATAAAAGCTGTATGTTCGAGACAAAAAGAGTTCCAGGTCATTTTCTGCAAAAGCTAGACAGAGAAGAAGCTCCAAAAAGGAGATTTTTGTTATCTTGTAAGGTTTTTAGTTAGATTTACTTTTAATGCTTTTTATTTAATGTCATTTATTGCTTTTGGATTATTGTAAATGAATGCTTGATATATATATGAAGTGAATGATTTTCTACTCTTTCTAGCAATTTTTCATCATTTTCTTGGCCCTTTTCCTCATTTTTTTAGCAACCAAACACTAGTTCTTTATAGTTTAATGGTAGATTTGTCTTCTTTTATGCTCTTTGACATGGATTCTAGTAGCTAAATACCCCTTGGATGTGGTTGTGAAGATCCACCAAAGATCTTAAAAAGGGTGAAAAATGAGTTGTATGAACTTCAATGGCATATCCTTAAAATTTCATGGGTTCATTTGATTTAGCATGAGATTCATTAGAAAAACTTAGATTCGTAACCCCTTGGCAATATTTATGCACAAATCAATATTTGGTATAGGTATTGCACATGTCTAAGGTTTGATTCTAGGGTGACAATTATAGATTCCCTCTTTATGCTCAATCAAACAAAAACTCACATTTTTATAGTTGACATTTTCCGAATCAAGAATCCACGGTGTGATTCTTGATTTGAGTTATAAACCTCTCATTGGAAACCCTTGTTGTGAATTGGTGGATCGAAACAACCATGTCCAAGCCTTTCTTCTTAATTGCATAAAACTAGCTTTTGTTGTCTTTATTAGTGATTAAATTATTGCATGAAGCATTGAACCACCATCATCTCAAACCAATATATTTTCGGTCTCTTTTATGTTAGGAAAAGACAAGAATTTTCATTTGCAATCCATTAAGATAAGTGTCCGTGCTAGTTGAGCTTTGTTGCTATATTTGCAGAATTTTCTTAGGAGAGAACGACACCGGATCCTCCGGTTTTACTACAAGCGCAACCTCCGTACTCTTGCGGAGTGGCTCCAATTGAAGCACATCTGGAGGCGTGTCACTTAGAACGGGAAAAATGGACTCTGGAACAGGTTCGAACGAAAAATATCGACTTTAGAACTCCGATATCTGTCGTAGCGTCCAGACGGTAATTTGCCCGTCCGAACGGAGCGTCCGAATGGCATAGGCGTCCGAACAGCATAGGCGTCCGAACGGTCATTTATCCGTCCAAACGCACCGTCCGTACGGTGAAAACAGTCCAACGGTCCATCCGGACGGACTTCTTCTCTTTAGGCCCTTGTTCACCATTTTATCACCAAAAACCTATAATACACATGAAAAACCACTTTAAGTCAATCTATTGTTAAAAACCTATTATAATACCTATGTAGACGCTAACAAACACTTAATTAGGAGACAAAGATTACACTTTTAGAGTGAAATCAGGTTCAATCTATGCCATTTCAACATTGTGATTTTGTAGCAAGATAGCATCTTTAGAGGACCAAAATTCAAAGCACAATATTATTAGATTAAAAGTAACATAATAAGCAAAGGCAAAAATACTGACCACTAAATAATTTAAAGATGGTTGACAAAGTTCTTATGAGAGGTCACTTAAGCAAGAGATTTCGGTTTCGAGTCCTTGTGAATACTGTAAATTTTCTTAAGAGAGGTTCCTGCTTCGGCGCCCAACCGTACCTCAGAAGATTAGTCATGGGTTAAGCTTTAAAGTGGCCAACCTGAAGATACCTTGGAAAACAAAAAAAAAAAAGTTCTTGTGACTTGACCCAAAATATGCCTGGCTGTGTTACGTGGTAGAGTCGGGATCTATTATCCAAGACATTTCTCTTATTGCTTAAAACAGGACAAAAGATATTAACTTTTAATATCTTTGGTGCAACATAAGTCAACCCAAGAAAAGGGGCAGAGGAAGAGCGAGAGAGAGAGAGAGCTTACTCTTAAATCTTAATCCAACTCAGATGGCTTTGTGCTCTATGAAACTTAACTCTTGGTTTATGCATAAGATGTGAAATAAAAACCCAAAGACACCCTAAAAAATGAAAAAAAGATTAAGAAAAATACAATACCTCTCAACTAATAGTGTTTATAATAGAGAAACTAATTGTAGAGAAACTTATCGTCCTGCACTTTAGTAGCAAGCATTGCTAGAGAGAAAGGGAGTTTGACCATAAGTCACAGTCTTTAGTTCATCTAATCTATGGCTGGAAGAAGAAGAAGGGAAAAGAGATGATGGTTATGTTGGGTTATAGAGAGATGAGGAAGGAAAATAAATGAAAGGAGGAAGGTTCTTAGGATATTATCTAGATTTATTAATGAGAGATTTTAAGATTTGTGGAGAGATTTTGAGGAATTGATTTAAGGGAGATTATCTCGATCAATTAAGGAAAGATTTTAGGATTTGCGGAGAGATTTGAGAAATTGGTTTATTTTTTTAAAGTATTCATGGTAAGAGAAATTGAAAAGGGGAGAAGATTGTAATAAATTTGCCAACAATCAAGTTATTTCCTTTAGTTATTTTTCTGTGTTTCCTTCTCAAAATTTCATTCCTTTAATTATTTTCTGTGAATAATTTTATTTATTTATTTTTTAATGTTTTGTTTGTCTTTATAAGAGGGAAAGAGTAGAGCTTGATTGGTTGAAAGAATAAAGTGTGCCACGTGACATCACAGTTAATTAAGATTTTTAGAAAAATAGAGATTGATTTTTAAAGGCATGTGAGCCTCCCACTACATTTGCATATAGATATAATATAGATATCTATGCTATATACTATAGCAGAATGATAGAAGTTCTTTGCTCTTCGAAATTTCAATCCAATTTTAATAAATTTTTAATTTTTTTATTATTAGAATAACACATGTTGCACTTTAATTGGTTTAGAAACTTAATTTTTGAATTTTAAACTTTGCTTGTTTAGAAATAGAATTTTTTAATTTATTCATTTTATATGATTACATGATTTTATATTTGGTAAAGCCTACCAATGCAGTCATTACTTTCTATAATTTTATTTATTATATAGATCTATAGTTGATAAATCCTGTCAATGCTTTAAATGATAATAACAAGATACACATTTCTTAAACTCATTGGTCAATTAATTAATATGGTAATATTTTCTAACATACTCTTTCGTCAATATAGAAACTTTAAACATTCAAAATAATATTTAAAAGTTACGTATATATTTCATTACTATATTTTAAAATCAATATAGCAACTAAATCTAATAGTCATTCTAAATTTGTAAAATATGATGTCTTCCAAAATATTCTAGCTTTATTACAATTTGGTTATTGGCTAAATTTATATTTAGGTACATCTTAATTTTTTAATCGATTACATTTATTCAAATCTATACTACATATTATAACAATACGTTGTCAGATTTTTAGAGTTGAAAGACTCAATCCAATTTTCTTAATTTTTTATTTTTAAGTATTAATATTACAAGTGTTAAATAATATTGGTCAAATTAGAAACTTTTATCTTTTATTTGTGATTAGTAAAATTTTACCAAAACTTAGTTAAATCTCCTATTATTCAAAATTTTGTTTTCTCAAATATTTAAATTTTGAAAATATAAAATACATGTGTCATACTATTATTAATTCTATCTAAAAAAAATTTATTTCTTCTAAATTTTTGTAAAATCAAACAATCAATTGATATAGTAGCATTGTCAAATTTCCTTTAATTATAAACTTTTTCTTAAAAATCTTTCCTTAAATGTTTAAAATAGAAAGAACACATGTTGTTGACTTTTTTTAATATAATAAATATTTTGAACAAAATAAAATGAATAGACCTATAATGAAATTATTTGTCATTTTATTCTTACTTTTTTTTTCAAATAAAATGTAAAAATATATGTGACAATATACCAAGTGAACCACATATTAAAATTTACATATCTATATGTGTCTGTTAAAATTATATATTACTTTTGTTTTTTTTTTTTTTATTGACTCTCTATACATAGATTATTTCAAAAACCACCATGTGCCCAGACAATAACAGGTTACTATTATCAGATTTAAAAGAAAGTTTTGGACATAATATTTTCAAAATATGTATATAAAACTAAATTAGACATAATAATATGATTAAAACCTACTCTATGAATGGGACATGTATAATCCTAATTTAAATTTTTAACTACTTTTCTATAATGTTTAATGTTTTAGGCCAACCATCTAATTAAAATCTTTTCATTTATGATCGGTTCGAAATGAAATAATCAACTATTAGATTTTAAGCAAAAATTTAAGAATTCAACCTATTTAAATATTTCTTTTTGCTATCCTCGTGGAAAAACTTAAGTTGATCGCCTTAATTTATGTCGATTATAAATAATTTTTTTTGTATCACTTTAATTAAAAGAGGCTATTATTTTTTTATGATTTTGTTCTAATATTATACAATTGATCATAAATTTTTTTAGTATGTTAGGACTATAGGTAACACATATGCATGTAAAAAATGCAAATTCAAAATATTAAATTTAATATGAGACTAATATACTCGATCTTATTAAATCATTCATTACATTTGCAAATTTTACAAACATTAAATGCCAACATATTTTAAATAACAATTTTATTTTTAAACTATTTTTTATTTCTTATTCCCGTGCATAGCACGAGTTCACTGCTAGTTGTATATTATAGCAAAATGATAGGAGATCTTTGCTCTTGAAACTTATAATCCAAAATTTTTAGGATTTTGAATTTATGAAATACAACAATACACATGTCATGTAATCATTGGGTATTACTCTTCAAATGTAATAAATAATTCTTTCATTAATATGGCAATATTTATTAAATCTTTAATATGTGAGATTTTTTATGACGTTTATATGAAAAGTAAATCAACAATAAAAATATATAAAATCATATCTTTATTTATTGGTACAAAAAAATAAAATCATGCATGAAAATACAAAGGCAAGATTTACATAAATCGTAAAGTATCCAATTTAGAATGATTGAGAAATTTTTTGTTTGAGTTGTATTCCCACTTCCAGTTTCTCTTTAAATGGTGAAAACAAATATATAAAAATATCACGTTAGTCGAATCTAATTATGAGCACATGAATTGGTTATATTTTTCAAAATTGGAGCTAGCTAAAATTTTAAGTAAATTTTTCTTAAAATGATTATTAGATTCAAATGTATGTTTGATATACTAAAACTCAACTATTGAATTATTACTACTAATAATTGTAAGTATTTAATTTTCAAAATTAGTTATTTAGGGATAAGTTTCTTAATGAATGTGAAAACCATATTGTACTATGCATATTAAGTATTTGGTGGTAAATAAACTCTTCCTAACTTAAAACTCAAATCCTTTTTTAGATAAATTATTAGTTTAAAGTTGTTATTTG
Source organism: Euryodendron excelsum (assembly GCA_033060915.1). Taxonomy (NCBI): domain Eukaryota; kingdom Viridiplantae; phylum Streptophyta; class Magnoliopsida; order Ericales; family Pentaphylacaceae; genus Euryodendron; species Euryodendron excelsum. The sequence continues at coordinate 71,651,493 of CM065377.1, read as the reverse complement.
TGCATTATTAAATGTACTTAATAAATAAATCAAATATGTAACTTCTAAACTTCATCAATGTAGCCCTTAGCAAGATTTTAAGGTGAGAAAAATCTACTTTAGAATGTTCACACTAAAACTTTAGTTTCTTATTGCAAGGTTTTTTTCTCACTACAATCAAAATTTGATTTCTATTTTAAGATTATATTGACTATTATAATTCATATTATTAGTGTATATGATTGATAATTTACTTTTCATAATACTTTTATATTTAAGATACATTTTTTTCATTTTGTGCATAGTATAGATTTACTACTTGTAATATAGTACAGTGTAGTATAGATAGATAGATAGAGGTAGGCTTTGCACCTTATATATAGGAAATTCCGTAAGAATCGAAAAGGGTATGCGTATCTTGTAATCAAGGAGATTCAACAAAAGCTGCGGCCTAGATAGATAGAGATAGGCCTTGCACGTAATATATAAGAAAGTCCTTAAGAATCGAAAAAGGTATGTATATCTTGTAATCAAGGAGATTGAACAAAAGGTGCGGCCCATATTGATCTCTTGGAAACACTTAAAGAGGGAACTTAGGAATACGTGACCATTTAATTGTCTGGCGTAGCGGTTAACTGTTCAGCGTTTTCAAAGTGCTGTCATAGGCCGTTTTGTCCGCAACATTTTCATATGGTGGCGTAGTTTCAAAATTGGGTATGTGTATCTTGTTATGAAGGAGATTGAACAAAAGGTGCGGCCTAGATTGATCTCTTGGAAACACTATGGAGAGAACTTAGGAGCATGTGACCATTTAAATGTCCAGCGTAGCGGTTAACTGTTCAGCATTTTCAAAGTGCTGTCATAGGCCATCCTGTCGACAACATTCTCATATGGCGGCGCAGTTTCAAAATTGCCAGCAAAGGCTACCTTAGCGGCGCTTTTTCGGAAAACCGCTAGTAAAGCTTTGTGGTTTCCAATGTTGGGGATTGGATAATGGTTTTTCTGTTTACGTGTTGGCTTGTGATTATAAGACCTTAACTTGTGTTTTGTTACCTTTAATTTAGGATTCTATTACTTCTTTAGTTATATTCTAGTACTAATTAAGTCTATTTCAATTTCTATAAGAAATGGAGCTAAAAAGGTGTCTAGAAGTTGACCACTTAAGTCCTCGTTCGGATGTCGTTCGAACTCTGGTTAGAGATTCAGAGAGTTGTTTTAGTCACTGCAGTGGTCATCTGTATGCCGTTCAGACGTTGCAAGATGGTCATTCGGATGACGATAAATGCACTGTTTTGATCATTTAGATGACGGACGAAACATTTCTCAAGATTTCATATCTCATCGTTTAGACGTTAAAAAATGCACTATTTTGGAAGTTCGAACGACCTAGTCCAATTTCAAATTTTGTTATTTCCTTGTTGGTTTAGGACTCCAAACTTAATTATATATACCTGTAATTAAACCCTAAACGAGGAGGAAGTTTTTCTAGATTTTAGGAGTAGTTTAGGAGTAGATTAGAGTAGTTTCTTCATAGTTTCATATAGTTTTTTCAATCCTTGTAATCAGAATTCATAGTTTCAATATATTTTTAATATAGCTTTGCATATCTATAATTATGATGAGTAGCTAGATTCCACCTTAGAATCAATTGTGAAGATCAATTGAAAATCTTGGATGAACAATGGAGGTAAATTGGATTTCACTGTTTAAATCTTCTTCTTCTGAATTCTTTGGGATCAAACCCTATATATTTACGAGAACTTAGATATTTGACTATGTTCAGTAATACTTATGCATGAACCTGTGTTTAGTATATGTACTGCATGAATTGATGGTATGTATCTTTGATTCTAAAACTGATTGAATCTAGAGTAGCTATTTACGAAAATCTAAAAATTTGATTAAACTTAGTAACAAGTCGATGGTATGCATCTATGATTCTAAACTTGATTTATTCTATGTTTAATTGTTAAAAAATAATTATTTTTCTCGCTAAAACTTCCGAATCAAAAACTCATAATGTAATCAATGATTTGAGTTGTCAAAAGCCTTCATTAAAATTTTGGGTAAAGCGATTGATTGGATCAATTGGTTTCAAGACTTTATTTTATTATTTTTATAGTTTAGTTTAGATAAATCAAATCCTTTCTTCAAACTATTTTATTTTTATTTTATTGGGGTGTTTTCCTGATAGTTCTGACCTAAAGTGAGTTTTTCTTAAATGCGCTAACTCTCTTCCCTATGAATCGATTTCAGACTTCCTAGTATTATTATTGCATCACAACCGCAAACTGGAGAATTTTAATCGCACTAGTTTGGAGTGATCAACTTAGTCATTTGGGTTTGGTCCTGTTTATTTAGTTAATTTGGTCTTCTTGTTTGCGCTGTTTTAGATGCATGGTCTGAAGCCATGATCTTCTTTTATTTTCGCTGTTTGTTGTTGCCTCTCCCCTCCCCCCCCCCCCCCCCCCCCAATCTTTACTCTCAGATATGGGTTCCAACAATGTTTGTATGCCTGGGAATGCCCCTATCATGTAAATGTCTTCTTTTCATATGCGCTTTAATTATCTGAAAAAGAAAGAAGTATCACGGCATCGGGCAAGGCTCCCTTCCAAACCTTAATATATATAATCCTTCAGACTTCTTATCTCACTACTCATATTTAACGGATAAGGTTATTATCTTATTTAAATTCAAAATTTCATTTTGTATATTTTGTTCAACGTTAATTGAGATCATGGGTTTAAATGAGATAATGACAACTATTGGATATGGTTTACTAACACTTGGCGTAGTGAGACAAGATATCTGAAGAATTCTGGATATTAAGGTCTAGAGGAAAGCCGAACCCCACGATATTGCATTAGACAATTGGAAATATATAAACGAAGTATCCCACCTTACTCTTAAACTTGGTGGCTCACTTAAATGACACTACTGTAGGTGTTGGAAATTTATGATATACACTGATACCACTTGGTTAAAAAAAATGTGATGGGCTAATTATACACAAAAATAACAAACAAAGAGATGTGGACAGTGGTAGATCCACTCTAATACCACTTTGTCAAAAAATATTTGTTCAAAGGAGAGTAAGGTAAAAAATTTTAAAATTTGGAAAGCCATTACACTATATTTTTTCTAAATATACCAAAAAAAACTATAGGGATTTAAGAAAATTTTAAAAATTTTGGGAGGGAGGGGCAATGCCTCAGCCCGCCCCCCTCCGTCCACCAGTGAATGTGTGATTACACTCTAAAAGTGTAATATAAAGTCCCTAAATAGCTATTGTTAGCCCAATTAGGGTGTATATGTGCCTCATTTTAGTATAATAATTGTTTTAATAAGTGTTTGTGGACATTTTGCAGATTTTGAGTGAAGAAGAGGAGATTTAGAGTAAAATATTTGTGTTGACCATACGCACGGTAGTCTCACCGTACGTACGGTAAGTTCCACCGTACGAACACCTGTAAAAGTTTTCGAGATTCAGAAAGGTCGATTTACCGTAAGGTCCACCATATGTACGGTATGTTCACCATACGTACGGTGAACAGTACAGTGCGTATGGTACCGACGCTTCCTGCTTAGTTTTCACTGCTATATCTTCAGAAAGTGACGAGATTTTCTGTATCTATCACTATTTTACATCAGATTTACAATTAGTATGAATTTTAGAGAGAGAAAGTTAGTTTTTTTTGTATTTTCCTTCATTTTCTTCTACTTTCCTTGTAAAAAAACATCAATTTCTTCTCTAATTAATGATAGATTTGCAATTCTCTACATTCTGCCTTATGGATTCAAGTAGTTAGGCATCTCTTGGATGTAATTATGGAGATCTACCAAAGATCTTCAAGGGTTTTGATCAACGTAAAAGAACTTCAATGATCTATCTTATATTTTCTTCAAATTCATTTCAATTAAGTTGTAGATCCATAGAGCACTTACATTCATAATCTATGTTGGTAATTGCTATGCACAATCATCTAATTGGTATAAGAATTGCATAATTGAAGGTTTGTCGCTATGATTCCTACAATTGAACATCAATCTACACTCAATTGAGCATGAATTCGAGTTTCTATGGTCGAAATCCTCCCAAGTCAAGGATCCATGGAGTGAGCCTTGACTTGAGTTACATAAATCTCCATTGAAGACCTTTTAAAGAATTGATGGATTGAAGCAATTGCATTCAAGCTTTTCGTTAATTGTTTTCAAATTTAGATACAATTGTTCTTCATACTTAGTGTGATTAGTTGAATTTGTAATTACAACTCGCTCATCATCACTATATTTTTGGTTTTCTTTGTAGATAGCTTCAATTTACTTAAGCGAATTTCTAATTCGAATCAAATTGTTGGTTGTTTATCTATGTGACTCCTATATTTGGCTTGGTCCCTTGGGAGAGAATGATACCGGATACTACCGGTTTATACTTCAATTGTGACACCCATTTTCTTGCTGTGAACCTGAAATTCACATCATCTTTGGGCGCAATTCAAGTTTTGGCGACGTTGTCAGGGATCATAAGGTGAATGCTAACGAGCTGAGGATTGAAGAAGCACTTGGTGAATTGCTTATATATATAAATAAATAAAAAACAAACAAAAACAAGTAAAGGAGAAAAAGAAAACTAAACAGAACAGCAAAATTGCAAACGGGTGGGAGTTGATCACTCACCCTCGACGAAAGCATCTACGGCGTTGGGCCATGGTAATTTCTTTCTCCCTTAATGTGCATATCCTGTTAGATTTTTTGTTCTTCTTTGCTTAGTTTATTTTGTTTGACTTAGGTTTAATTGCATTGCATTTTGTTAGGACTCCTTGTAAGGCATTTAGTGGAGGTAGGATAGTGTGCTCAATTTACAAATCGGTGGTATTGCTTTGCATAAGGAGATTAGAGGATCGATTGGAAAACAAGAGAAAAAAAAGCCATTGTCTGGCAATACATGATTATGTATGATCCGATGTATAACCTAGACGGTCCATTATTGTTTGCATTCATCTTCACATGCTATATTTCACTAGGGACATTTGTAACCAACTTGTGAGGCTTGAGAGTGCAAGTAATTCATCATCACACACACTGAAACTTTCATTAGTTGTGGACCTAGGATTCCTTCCAATGGCAAATATGAATGATCAAGGTTTACCCAACGTCTTCCCTCCAAATCTTAACGTTGTATCCAATGCTCCTAACCCACAAATCCACCTTAATCTTTAACCCATCCCAACGGGGGTAGATCCCAATATAGGGGGCGATGATGATATGGAAAGAGGAGCCACCATGGTGACATGGCCCCTATCAAAGAACCTTATGAGATTACTTGAATCCCCCACATCAAGCACCAACTTCATGGATAGTATTCCCGCCACATTACACTGCGCTTAACATTCAGCCAGTAAGCATGCAAATGCTCCCTCAATTCCATGGAATGGACACCAAACAACCATATGATTTCATTAATGAGTTTGAGGATGCGTGCTCACTTATCATGGACAATTCTTGCCCGAAAGAGGTTTTCTTGTTAAAACTCTTCCATTTTTGTTTGAAAGACAAGGCCAAACTTTGGTTCAATTCGTTGTGGCCTATGTCTATTCATTCATGTGCCTATCTCCAAGGAGAGTTTTTAAAGAAGTTCTTTCCCGAGAACCAGACTGAAAGCATCTAAAGGCAAATTTTCCAATTTTTCCCTTTGATGGGGGAAATATTCTTTCAATGTTGGAAGAGGTTTAAAGACCTCTTGAATGCGTGCCCTCATCATGGTTTCGCCGATTGGCATATCATCAACACTTTCTATTCATCTCTAACCCCTCAACTTAAGCATTTGATTGAGTCAATGTGTGCGGGGACATTCTTTGACAAACAACCCCATGAAGCATATGAATACTTTGACACCATAGTAAACAAGGCTAGGGATTGGGCACTTACTAGGACTCAAAATTTTGAGGGTCGTTCAATTCAACAAGGGGTAGGTCGATATCAATTAAAAGAAGTTGATGATGTTAATGCAAGAGTGGTTACCTTAACAAAGAAATTAGAGGCGCTTAAGGGAAAAAAAAAAAAGGTATTAGCAGTCGAAAGTGAGGTGAGGAGAGAAACTTGTTGCATAGTGTGTGATACCACTAACCATGATACGTCTTCGTGTCCAATCATTCCGGGAGTGAAGGAGGCTTTACATGGCTAAGTTAATACGATTGGCCAATTCCAAAGAGGAAGGGGCAATCCCTACTTTAACACCTACAATCCAGGATGGATGGATCACCCTAATTTTGGGTGGAGAAATAAAGGGAGCTCAAACTCCCAACCTTACCAAGGAGGGTATCAAAACCCTCAACACTATTCCACACTTTTTCCTCCATTCCAAGCACCTCAACCTTAAGCTTATCAACAACAACCCATAGCACAACTTCCAAATTAACCTAAAACATATCAACCTCCTCATAGGAAACCCATGGAAGATAATTTTTATCAATTATCCAACGACATGAGAGGGGTCAATACAAGGGTAGATAAGTAAGATAAAGCGTTGGATCAACATACTAGGTTGCCTGAGGACCTACAAAAGCAAATGTCTACATTGACACAAGTTTTAACTCAAAATGTCCCGGGGAGATTCTCGGCTCAACCTCAGCCTAATCTGATGGTTAGGCAAGTACACATTATCAAGGGTGGCATGGACTCTTAAATAAGTCATGAACAAGTATAAGCCATAACTACTCTTAGAAGTGGTAGAGTTATTGACAAAACTATTCCCCCGAATGATGTAATTTCTAAATCATGTGTTGATAGAGAGGGGAAAAGAAAAGAAAAAAAGGTTGAAGAAGAGAAAGAACCTAGGGAAGAAGGAGAGAGTGATAGGCACCAAAAGAAAAAAGAGTCCATTGATACTCCTTTTGATACTTTGAGTGAGACTACTAAGGATAAGCTTGAAGCATGTTCTTTTTCCCCAAAGGTTGACCAAACCTAAGAATGAACTTCTTAATGCCAAACTTTATGAAGTGTTCAAGAAAGTTAAGGTCAACATCCCTATTCTTGATGTCATTAAAAAATTCCTCCATATGCCAAGTTTTTAAAGGACTTATGTACTTTCAAGCGAAAGTTACATGTCAAGGAGACGGCTATGATGAATGAGAACCAAAGTGCAATCTTGCAATGTAAAACTGTTCCTAAGTTCAAGGACCCCGGATGTCCTACCATCTCTTGCACCATTGGAAACAACAAGATAGATCAAGCCTTATTGGATTTAAGGTATAATGTTAATTTTGTCCCATTTTTGGTATATAAGGAACTTGGCTTAGGAGAATTACAACTTACCCGTGTGACTCTACAGCAAATGGATCAGTCTATCAAGATTCCCATGAGTATCATTGAGGATGTGCTCATCCAAATTGATAATTTCTATTTTTCCGTGGAGAATTGTGTAGCTCACAACCAAATCCTCGTCATTCTAGGGCGGTCTTTCTTAGCTACTTCCAATGTTATCATCTATTGTAGGAATGGTTAGTGAAGCTTTCTTTTGGCAACACCACTTTTGAATTGAATATATTTTCGATTGCCAAACAATTGGGTGAGTGTGAGGATATCTGAGAAATTGACATCATTAAGACTATAGTACAAGATCACTTTGAGAATGAGTTCTTTGAGAACTCTTTGGAAAAAGCTTTATTGAGGAGCGAGCCTTATGAAGCTTTGGATCATCATGTTAAGGCTTTAGGAGAAGTTTCTTCCTTAGGTTATGAGAGCGCCCAATGCATGCATATGGGTCAATAGATCCCTTCTGTTGAACCTCTGCAACCTAGTACCATAAAGCCAATTTCATCGGAGGTAAAATCTCCCATTCCCAAGAGGAAACCATTGCCTACCACCTTGAAATATGCATTTTGGGCAGATGGTGAATCTTATCCCTTTGTAATTTCTTCCGCCCTATCTTTGAGCCAAGAGGAATGCTTGATAGCCTTATTTAAATACCATAGGAAAGCTATAGGGTGGACCATCGCCAACCTCCATAGTATTAGTCCTCTTTTATGCACACATCACATTTTCTTAGAAAAGAGGGCTAAGCCTGTGCATTAAATGCAACGGAGATTGAATCCTAACATGAAGGAAGTGGTAAAGGGTGAGGTGTTGAAATTGCTTAATGCGGGTATTATCTACCCCATTTCCCACTCTAAGTGGCTAAGTCCTACCCAAGTGGTACCTAAGAAATTAGGCATCACGATAGTTAGAAATGATAAGAACAAATATGTGCCCACTCGTATCCAACCCAATTGGCAAATATGTATCGATTACCGTCGCCTCAATGCCGTGACCCGAAAGGACCATTTTCCCTTACCATTTCTTGACCAAGTTTTAGAGAGAGTATCCACAAAAGCTTTCTATTGCTTTCTTTATGGTTATTCATGTTACAACCAAATTGAGATCGCTTTAGAGGATCAATCCATGACTACTTTTACATGTCCATTTAGTACTTATACTTATCACCGCATGCCCTTTAGTTTGTGCAATGCACTAGCTACATTCTAAAGGTGCATGATGAGCATCTTTAGTGACATGGTTGAACATATTGTAGAAGTATTCATGGATGATTTCTCGGTGTATGGAGACACTTTTGATGAACGTCTCGAGAACCTATGAAAAATGTTAAAGCGATGTGAGGAGAGTAACCTTGTTCTTAATTAGGAAAAATGTCATTTCATGGTTACTAGTGGGATTGTGTTAGGTCACATCATGTCTTTTAAGGGGATAGAGGTTGACAAGGCTAAAATTGAATTGATCCAAAAACTACCTCCTCCCACTTGTGTGAAGGATGTGCGATCATTCATTGGGCATGTCGGTTTCTACTAGCGTTTCATTGAGGGATTTAGTGCAATTGTTAGCCCAATGTGTCAACTTTTGTCTATTGATGTTCTGTTTGAATGGACTTCAATGTGTCAACATGCCTTTGGCACACTAAAGGGGTTATTGACATCCGCCCCAATCTTGCGTGCACCCAATTGGTCTCACCCATTCAAGCTCATGTGCGATGCTAGTGATTATGCCGTGGGGGCGATTTTGGGACAAAGAGTTGATAAGAAGCCTCACGTCATATATTATGCCTCTAAAACCCTCAATGATGCCCAAATCAATTACACCACAACTGAAAAGGAACTTCTCGTGGTAGTTTTTGCATTGGATAAATTCCATTCCTACTTAATTGGGTCACTAGTTATCATTTACACTGACCATGCGGCCCTCAAGTACCTTCTTACCAAACCCGATGCAAAACCTCGCCTCATTCGGTGAATCTTGTTGCTTCAAGAATTTTATACTGAAATGCGAGATAAAAAAAAAAGGGTGAAAAATGTAGTCGCAGATCATTTGTCTCGGCTCCCTCTTAATGAAAGAGCCACCGACTCCACCCCTATCAATGAATATTTTCCGGATGAGCAAATCTTACATGTGCATGCTTTAAAGAAAGTTCCTCCCCCTTGGTTTGCCGACATCGCAAACTATCTTGTGACCGGTGAGGTTCCATCCCATTGGTCGTCCATTGATAAACGCAAGTTCTTTCGACATGTGCGCTACTTCTCTTGGGATGATTCTCACCTCTTTAAGTATTACCTGGATCAAATTATCAGGCGATGTGTACCTAATCACAAGTTTTAATAAGTCATGGAGTTTTGTTATTCCCAAGCTTGTGGATGACACTTTTCCTCCAAGAGGACCACCGCTAAGATTATCCAATGTGGCCTTTATTGGCTAACCATGTTTAAGGATGTTCATGCATTTTGTCTTGCATGTGATAGGTGTCAATCTTTAGGGACACTTTCTAAATGACACATAATGCCTTTTCAACCCATTACTATCTTGGAAATATTTGATTGTCGGGGAATTGACTTCATGGGACCTTTTACTAACTCTTGTAGCTACCTTTATATCCTAGTAGCGGTGGATGATGTTTCAAAATGGGTGGAGGCCATTGCCTCCCAAAATAATGATCACCAAGTGGTGGTCCGCTTTTTGAAATAAAATATCTTCTCAAGATATGGCATGCCCCGAGCCATCATTAGTAATGGTGGCTTACACTTTTGCAATAAACCCTTTGCATTTTTAATAAAAAAGTATGGTATGGTTCATAAGGTTGGCTTACCTTACCATCCTCAAACTCAAGGGCAAGTCAAGTTAGCCAATAGGGAGATCAAAAGAATCCTTAAAAAAACTGTCAACCCCAATAGGAAGGATTGGTCCCTTAGGTTGACCGACGTATTGTGGGCTTACTGCACAGGTTACAATACCGTACTCGGTGCATCGCCATATAGGCTTGTTTATGGAAAAGCTTGCCACCACCCAGTGGAAATTGAACATAAAGCCTATTGAGCCATCCAGCGATGCAATGAAGATTTTGACGCCACAGGTGCCTACTAGAAACTTCAATTAAATGAGCTTGATGAACTTCATAATGATGCTTTCGAAAATGCTAAAATTGCTAAGGCCCGAATGAAGAAATTTCATGACCAACACATTCTTCGCAAATCCTTTATGATTGGTCAAAAAGTTCTTCTTTATGATTCGCACATTCATTTATTCCAGGGAAAGTTAAGGAGTAAGTGGGTGGACCCTTATCTTGTTACCAATATCTTTTCCCATAGTGCTATAGAAGTGAAGAACCTCACTAATGGATCGATTTTCAAAGTGAATGGCCAAAAATTGAAGCCATATTTTAAGAATTTTTAGGGTGAATTAGATTGTGTGGATCTTATTGATCCACCTTCCTTTGACTGATGATGACCTATGTTCGAGTCTTTTAGGAGTAGGAATAGTTTTGGTTAATTTCTTCTTCTTTCTTAGTTTTCTTAGTTTTTTATTGGCTTTGCTCTTTCTTTCTTTCTTTCTTAGCTTTAGCTGGTTTCTTTCTTAGCTAACTTAGTCTTTTAGGAGTAGGAATACTTTTAGTTAGTTTTTGTTTAGTTTCATTTAGTTAGGAGTAGATTTTCGCTGTTTATAGTGTTATAGTTTACCTTTTGAGTAAGGTTGCTCTTGTAGATAGTTCTTTTCTTGGGGAGAGTCACATGCTCCTATTTTTGTGCAGGAAATCCCAACCAATTGGTCCTTTCATATCACTCATTTGATTCTCTTGCATGTGATACCTTGAGCTTTTAAGGGGGGCTCCCAGCCATAGTTTTCATGTTTTATTTCCCTCCAGTTCTTGCCATATTTTTGCATTAGTTTTCCTTTGGCATTCCTTCCATTCTATGTCATCCAAGGAGACTGCTAAGGCAAACGAGAGTGTTTCCCAAGCCTCGAGTTCTGATAAGTTAGAGGATCTGGACTACACCGCATTCTTGCAAGCCTACACTTGCACTTCATTGTCCCAGCTTTCCAAGGATAACACCGTCACTGTAGCTTGTTTGGTGGCCTCTCGTCTCCTTGACGAGTCATCTCAATCATCTTTAGGACCAACCACGAAGGATGCCGACACGTCCTCCAGTTCCAAAACTTCTAAGAAGTAGGCTCGCTTGCCTCGTCGGGTGGTAGTTAGAGACATAAGTTGGCTTGTTTTAGACTTCTTTTGTAAGGGTCCTTGATTTCTTGTTTCCTTGTTATTCATGCCATCTTTGGTATTGTATTATTAGGTTTAGTTGTTTTCATGTAATGATGGGTTGCGTAATCACTCTTGTTTCGCCTTGGTTCTTACTTTTATTGCTTGTTGTTATACATTGAGGACAATGCATTATTCTAGGTGGGGGGTGAGGGTCGATGGCAAAGCATTCTCCCCCGTTTTTTATATTTTGTGCCCAGTTTTTTTTTCATTTTCGTGCAGAGTAGATCAATTTTGTGGGTTTATATTCTTTCTTCTTAACCATACGTATGGTGGTGTGCCCAGTTTTTTTGTTGTACATGCGTACGCTGGCGTGGTATGTTTCTATTGGCTATTGGTTCACATTTCCCCTTGACCGTACGTACGGTTGTAAGTGCATACGTATGGTCATGGCTCTTTTGCGCGCATACGCTAACCCTTCCGGCACCGTACGTATAGTGACCCTGTTTTTCTATATAAACCTCCATTTTCAAATGTTAACTTGTTTCTAAACTAAGTTGACTCTGAGCTAACTCAGTGAGGGTGAGTGAGGGAGTGTTTTGAGCTTGCAATGGAGCCCTGTAGGTTTCCAGCCTTGGTCCTACTTGTCTGCGCCCGTCTCCAGTCCACCTTTAGGTATTCCTTAAGCCTTTCTTTTTCATTTCCTTGTCTTTCTTTTTAGTTTCATTCTAGTTTAGTTAGCTTTGCTAATTAGTTAACGTAGATGCCTCCATGGACCAAGAAGGTCTGCAAGACCCCTGCCACTTATTATGCCTCCCAATTTGGTGACAAGAAGGCTCAGCAGCCCTATGACCAAATCTTTAGCCGGGAGGTCCAATGTAGGAGAGAGCGATGACTCTCGAGTACTTTGAGGGTCAGTCGTATTTTTGGAGAAAGATGTTTGAGGCTCGCAGCTGGCTTCGGTTGGCATAGTACAATGGCCAGCATAAGACTAGGCTGGTTACTGAGCTAATGGCCAACATCCGATCACTTTCGAATGTTGCAGGGGATGAGCGCATAGTTTCCATAGTTAGGGGTAAGACTATTACTATCGCCCCAGCCACTTTTGCAGAGTTCTTTAGTCTCCCCCGAGTTTATGACCCAAGATTGAGTTGGCCCCAACAGGGTGAGGTTGATCACGAGGTGATGGTCGTCGAGATTTGCTAGCCTAGTTCCTAGTGGATTTCTTCTCAAATTGAGAAGAAACTGCTTGCTCCTAGGTATGCCCCGATGTTTATTTTCACTTGTGGTTCGATCTTTCCGGTAGGGCGTCGTGGAGAGATGAGTAGACATAGGGGCCAGTTACTTTATGCCCTGGGGACGGGTAGGACCATTGATCTTCCCCGCTGCATGTTTGGAGCTTTCTATGAGTCAGCGGCTTCGACGAAGCCACAGGGTGCATTGTCTTTCGCTGGCATGATTACTGAGTAGATTGCACGTGCCAAAGTAGTAATTCCAAATTACACTCTTTTAGCTTAGGTACTTGCACCGATCGCCCTATCTACTCAGAACAGGGATGTGAGCTAGTTGGCAAGTATTCAGAGATGGGATGAGGCTTTTATTCAGGCCCAACAGCAGTAGCAGGTTCCCGTAGAGGGATAGCAGCCACAAGCCGAGGCTGAGCCGCAGTAGGCTCAGCCTAGTCCAGCCTTACAGGCATTCGCTCAGCTATTAGATTAACAAAGTGTGTATATCGAGAGGTAGACCCTGGCCATTCAGTTGATACAGCAGACTGTTGCGGGTCTTCAGACAGCCCATACCGAGCTCGATCAGAGGTGTGCGATTCTAGAGACAGCCCAGGCAGCACAGATCACTACTTTACAAATAGCTTTGGGCACTCAGATTGCGGAGCTTCAGGCCTCTCAGACCATATTTCAGGATAAGATTTGACAGGAGCAGACATGTCAGAGCCAAATGTTGACTAACATCTAAGCCAGACTTTGGGAGGATGAAGAGCCTGATTTTTCAGACTTAGTTGTTGGTACTTCAGATCTTGCATCTCTAGGAGGGCATGATTTCCAGGATGACGATGATTTCGGACTTTGACAGGCTAGGGTTTAGATAGCATCTCACGTATTCCATATCATGTACATCCCATGCATACATTTCATTCATCGATGTATCTAAAACTCTACGGCATTTTTGATGTGGCCCATATGATTACATGGCTGTTTTGAGTTTTATATGATGTATTTCTTTCAGTGTATGTCGACCTCTTGTATACACAAGTTATTTTTCAGCTATGAGTTAGTGGATGATTCTTTTTTATCTGTTGCATGATGGTAAAAGGTTGACGCTATTGTATGGCTTCTCTCACTATGTATTTCCCATTGTTAGCATCCATTGGTGATCTATCGGTTGACCTTTCTTATTCATAGTGGATGTGTTGATTCTTCGCATAAGGGACCATAGCATATCTTATAAGATTCAATTCAGGATTCATGAATGATTAGGGACTAGTATAGGGCATGATCACAATAAGATAAGCATTGTTCTTCTTTGATTTCAATATAAACACGATATGGTTTTGACTTTATTATGATGAGATGATTGCATTTACGAGCATGGATCATATTAAGTAGTTTTACATTGCTGACCTTTGCATCTATGACCGAATTGAGTGGAGATCATTACCCAGTGAAAGTAGAGCCTATTGCTTCATTGGAGAGATTTTTACACTTACTCGAATGAATTCTTATTAACTTCTCTCATTTACAAATGACTTCATTATACTTGTGTTTGGCTTGTTGGTTTGATATTGATTTGCATTAATTGGCACTTACATTCTATCAAGATCTATATACACAATACTTGCTTTGGAAATGATTTTTAGGCCCTCTTTGTTCACTTTGAGCCACCGAGTTTTATTGATATTTTCTTCTCTTTGTCACCACATCTTTACACCCTTTGTAATGCATTTCTGAGTCTTATGAGAAAAGAGATAAGAAAAGAAAAAAAAGAGAGAAAAAGAAAAAGAAAAAAAATCATTAGTGGCCAGTGAAAAGTGAAGAGAGAGAGAGAGAGAGAGAGAGAGAGAGAAGAAAAAAATGTATAATACATGTGTCGAAATTGAAAAAAAATACAAGAAAGTGGAAAAGAAATAAGAATGATTGATAGATGAAGGGAGTTGAAACCTCAAAGAGGGGTGAAGTTGATATTGTAAAAATTGAAAGTTAGAAAAGAATAATGTCTTTTAATGAGCATTACATGCCTTGATTACACATGTTTTGCATATTTACACCATTTCTTTCCTTCTTACCATACCTTGATACCTCTTGGCTTTCCCTTACAAAGTCCTTTATGATCCAAAGCATGATCTTCAATTGAGGTCTTGATGGAATGTAAGACATTGTTTGCACATCATGCTTAATTGATATCTATGCCATAAGCACTATTTCATGAAGTCATGCTAAGTTGATAAACTTATATTATATCGTCTTTCTTAGTTTGGTTTGCTCTTTTGTATAACTTGAACACTTACTCTTTTATTATGAGTAGCCAAGTGAGATAAACTGTGTTCGATTACTTTTTCAGTGTATGCCTGGAGAGTGTTTGGATCAAGATTTTAAGGTTGTCGGTGTGAAGTATTATAAACTACCATGTATGATCCTAGCGCGCGCACACACTCATAAATCTTGTCATAATGTCTCCATAGACTAATCTTGTTTGTATTGAAAGTAGAGATATATTGTTTTGAGTGATGTGATATACCTTCATGCATTTCTCCCATATCATTCTACATCTAGGATTGTTGATTATAAGGTAATGTTTGTGGGTGTCATCACTGTAAGCCTTCACGAGACACCACTCCTCCACTAGGGATAACCTAGGGGTTCAAAGGCTTGATGCATAGGCTAAAGGCATCCGGGACTCTCACAAAAGTGGAGATTATCTTCTTTTTTTTTGTACATATTTGTTTCATTCTTCGCATTTTGCCAGGGACTAGCAAAAGCTAGGTGGGGGTGGTGGTTACACTCCAAAAGTGTAATCTAAAATCCCTAAATAGCTACTGTTAGTCCAATTAGGGTGTATATATGCCCCATTTTAGTATAATAATTATTCAAATAAGTGTTTGTAGGTATTTCACAGGTTTTAAGTGGAGAAGAGGAGACTTAGAGGAAAACATTTGTGTTGACCATACGTACAGTTGGAAGTACCATAAGTACGGTAATATCACCATACGTACGGTAGGTTCCACCGTACGTATGCCTACAAAAGTTTTCCAAGATTCAAAAAAGTCAACTTAGCATAAGATTCACCGTACGTACAATATGTTCACCATACGTACGATGAATAGTACCGTACGTACAGTACAGACGCTGCTTGCTTAGTTTTCACTACTATATATCCGGAAAATGACGAGATTTTCTATATCTATCACCATTTTACATCGGATTTACAATTAATATGAATTTTAGAGAGAGAAAGTTAGTTTTCTTTGTATTTTCCTTCATTTTCTTCTATTTTTCTTGTAAGCAAACATCAATTTCTTCTCCAATTAATGATAGATTTGCAATTCTCTACATTCTACCTTATGGATTCAAGTAGCTAAACATCTCTTGGATGTAATTGTGGAGATCTACCAAGGATCTTCAAGGATTTCGATAAAGGTAAAAGAACTTCAATAATCTATCTTATATTTTTTTCAAATTCATTTCAATTGAGTTGTAGATCCATAGAACACTTAGATTCATAATCTATGTTGGTAGTTGCTATGCACAATCATCTAATTGGTATAGAAATTGCACAATTGAAGGTTTGTCTCTATGATTCCTACAATTGAACATCAAGCTACACTCAATTGAACATGAATTCGAGTTTTTATGGTCGAAATCATCCGAGTCAAGGATCCATGAAATGAGCCTTGACTTGAGTTATACAAATCTCCATTAAAGACCTTGTAGAGAATTGGTGGATTGAAGCAATTGCATTCAAGCTTTCCGTTAATTGTTTTCAAATTTAGATAGAATTGTTCTTCATACTTAGTGTGATTAGTCGAATTTGTAATTATAACTCTCTTATCATCAATATATTTTCGGTCTTCTTTGTAGATACATGAATTTACTTAAGTGAATTTCTAATTCGAATCAAATTATTGGTTTTTTGCCTAAATGATGCCTATATTTGGCTTGCTCCTTTGGGAGAGAACGATACCAGACACTACCGGTTTATACTTCAATCGCGATACCCATTCTCTTGCGGAGAACCTCAAATTCACATCATCTTTGGAAGCGATTCAAGTTTTGGCGCCGTTGTCGAGGATCAAAAGCATAAGGCGAACGCTAACAAGCTAAGGATTGAATCAGCATTTGGTGAATTGCTTATATATATATATATATATAATGTGGAGATGTACGGCCCTAGGAGTGGTATTTACTTCCTGTACTCTCCTCTCTTGGGATTTGACTTTACTAGACATTTTAAGGAATAAGCTTAATAATTTCTTTTTTTAATGATATTTCTTTGTCTGGATGATAATTCTTGATTTTTCGTAGGTGGTATTTTGTTACAAGGAATGAGATTCTTGGTGATATCTATTGGCCCGAATATGCAACCTAAAAGGGAGTGAATTGGGTTTCTCAATAGTAATAGTAAATAATGCAATTAAAAACTAATTAAGTAATGAAACAGTGGCTAATCAAACTATGAACAAAACAAGTAAATAATAAGATTTAATGCAAGCAAGTTATATAAGCAAGGAAGAAAAACAGAGCAGAATGAAAAACACTAGATTTATCGATGTTCAATCGTAACGTGTGACCGATGACCTTGCCCTCAAAATCCCCTTGAAAGCCATCCATTACACAAAAACTCCTATACACAATAGGTGTTAATTGCTTAAGTGCCCAACTCACTTTTTACAAGAGCTCTTCCTAAGTTTTCAAAGACCTAAGTGATTTTGCTTAAACTTCACTCAAACTTACAAGTTTTTTTACTAAGAACACTTAAATTCATAAGTTTACAAACCGACCTAAGTGAAATAAATGAAATTTATACAATGAGTAACTCTCAACAAGAATAAATAAGCAAGTTCAAGCTCAATAAATAACTTTAATAACCCAACAAAGAGACTATAGCAGTGATGCTCAGGAATTTTAGCTTTCGACCTTAGATTTAGCACTAAAATCCTTGAATTCTTGTATATAAATTCTGTGGGGATCTTGTATATATAGCGTTGCATTGATTCTAGCCATTAACGAAGGTTGGGAGTGCATTAAATGCGAGATCGAGCCGACAGAACGTTCAAAAATACAGCCATTACCATCAAGGAGTTGACTCTTATTCTGAAAGGGTAGACCCTTTTGTTTTGGAGCCAGCTTCCTTAACCCTTTGTCCAAATGTGTCGATGCTTGAGATATAGGAGTCGACTCTTTTTGCGTATCAGCAGACTTCACCAAGGCTCTGTCATAATGTGTCAACTCCTGAAGAACAAAGAGTCAACTCTTTTGCAAATCCTCATCGAACTTCTTCTAAGGCATCAAGCTTTTCAAGGATCTTCCGAATGAGGCTTCCAAAGCTTGAACTGACTTCTCCAAAACTTGTTGATTTTCAAGAAAACCTTCAATCTTTTCGAGATGAAATCAATCTAATTTAATCATATATAGGGTTTCTCAATCAACATAGCTTCTTCCATTGATCCAAGACTTATTAAAATCTTCAAGCAAAGCATCCAAGTCTTGTGTAGATCTTCAATATATCTTCATCCTCTTTGAGCATATTCAAGACTTCTTTTCTAACTGTCGATCTCCAGATCTTCCATGCTAGATTGTAGAAGGTGTCAGTACTTGATGTCGACCTCCTTTAGAAGATGTCAACTTTTTCAAAATGGTGTGTGTACTTTTGGTCGACCTTTGTGTCAATACTTGATGTTGATCTCCTTTTCTGATCTTAAGTATCAGCATCTCTAAGATAGGGTTCAGTACTTGATACCGATCTCATTTTATGATCTTAAATATCAGCATCTCTGAGCTAGGCTTCAATATTTGATGTCTTTCTCATTTTTAAGTCCAGTTCTTCTATTCTTCCAAGACATCTTTAATGTCTTTAAAGTGAGGCATCAGCACTTGATGTCGATCTCACCACATTTGATGCTGATCTTCATATACTTGATGCCGATGTCCTTTTCATTGTTGTTGATCTCCTTTTCAATGATGATGATCTCATTTCAATTCCAGATCTTCACACGCCCTAAATGATATTCTTGTCATGTATTCAACCAATCAATTCAACCATTTTCTTGTTATCAAATGATTATAATCTAAACTGCACATCCAATTGAAAACATTAGATAACAACCATACAATTTTGTTATCATAAAAATTATTATAAGGATCAACCTTGAGTCAACAGTATCATAACCGAATCTTTATTCAACAGTAGCAAAATTGGGTATGTGTAATGTATAGGTCAATATTTTTGTACATGCCAAATGAATAATGGTCAAAATCATTTGAAAAGTCAATTGACTCGCTTTAGAGAATTTGTCATTGGCTATGTTAATAGATGGAGAAGACTGAGTATCAATTGGAAGGACCTCAAAATTTAGGATAACTTGTAAGTAAGGTTATAAACGAATTGAGCCGAGCCAAGTTGAGTAGTGGATTGTTTAAGTTTGATTTTGATAACGTTAACGAGTTTCAAAATATGTTCAAGTTTGACTTGTTTAACTTTCAAACCGAGTTCAAACGAGCTTTAATCAAACTGAGCTCGAGTAGCTTGATTTTTTAGTGCATATAAGCTTATCAAGCAGAGTTCAAGCCGAGCTCTCAAGAAGCCTTAAAATGTGAACAAGTTTGATTTGTTTACGTAATGAGCCAATTTTAAGTGAGACTCGAGCTGCTAATATAGTTCATTTTACAGCCCTGCATGGCATAAAATTAACCAAAATTTTTTTGAAGAGTTGGTCAAATGAGCTTATGCCATAAAACTAACTAGCATATCATCCCACGGCTAATAGAACTTGAACAACTCGTTTTTAAGTGAATTTCAATGCATAACATTTAGCAGGACTCATAGATAGTAGATGCAAGCCTAAACAATTTGTTATTAAATTCTGAAACATGAGAATTCAAGTGCTGCTTAACTCATGAACCTAAAGTTCATATTATTCTTCATTTAGATGAGTTTAAAAAGTGAACAACCTATTCGTATGTCTTGATTCCTTTTTGGGAGACGTATGTAGATTGGAAATTTTATATTAAATCCAGTCAAGTTATAAAAAAAAAAATGATAATTCTATAAAACAAATTCAAGAACTCCTCGCAACAAGTTTAAATTGTTTTTTCAAAATTTCAAACAAGTTGAAGAGCTCTCTTACATGAGCCCCAGTTGTTTTCCAAAAAAAAAAAAAAAAGTACTTCATGCAGTAAATTGGATAAAAACAGACAAAATGTGGTGGAGCACTTGGCTGAATTATTGCGAAGGATTCTGTCAAATTGATAGTACTTGCCTACACGAAAGATATCAGTACTGAGCAAAATAAAAAGACCAAAAAAGAAAAAAAAAAAAAAAAAAAAAAAAAGAAAACAAGAAAAAGATAACAAAAGGCTCAAATAATTTATTGATGCTATTAGTTCGAAGAAAAAAAGATAGAAAGAGCAGCAAAATGAGGAGAGAGAGAGAGAGAGAGAGAGAGAGAGTGGTGCCCTAACATGTTTTTGCGGTAATAAAATTAAGGGTAGTTACATTTCACTTTGCAAGTTTAAGAAAAAATTATATGATTGAGAAAAGTAAATACACAACTCTTTTAGAGTTTAAATTTAATTGTAAAATATATAAGAATTGTTACAATTAATTGTTATTATGTTATTTATATTTTTATCATTTTATCTCTCAAAAGTAGACAATTGAAAAGACGATTTTTCCTTTGACGTCAACATAAATGGCTGACCTTCATAGAAAAATTCTTGTAATTTTATAAAATTTTAAATGGTTCAATTTATTTTGTAGACAAATTTAATTCATAGATGAATTACATATTTATAGTTAACTTATAAGCAGTTATGTGATTTTTGTTTAAATTTTAAAAATTAAAATATAATAAATCATAGTAAGGTACATAATATTTTATTTTATTAAGTAATTATTTGATATGCTTAGAGTGTTACATCGCTCTCGTTACCTTTTTTTCCAAATAAAATATATCCTCTATTACTAAATGCGTTCGTGATTGTGTTGGAGACTCACCGGACAAAGAATTTTTTTAGTAAAAGTGACGTGATTCTTTAAAAATATTAAATAATTTTTGCACAGTTATTTGTGATGGTGACGGGGTGCAGGTTGCGTCATGCCACGTGTTTGGTGGATAATTATCTTCAAAAGACAAAGACAAAGACAAAAAACAAAGACCTAGACTTAGACATGGCCATAGACATGAACATGATAAAGAAAAGAAATAAAATAAAATAAAGAGGACGCTGCTATTCTCGGGAATCGTGTTTTGCTTTTAAGTTCCAAGTGCTCGGATAGCGGTAAATATTTAGGATATGGCCGTTAATTTTTATTTTTTTGTTATGTATTATAAGTATATATTTTTATTTTTTATTTTTAATAATTTGATAATAATATTTATAGATTATCGTTCTGTTAATAGTATCAGATTAATATTTTAAAAATAGATAATACATTTATTTTATTTTTTTTATTTTTTATTTTAGAAAAAATAAAAAACAAAAATAAAAAACATTTACCAAATGGACTCTTGGGCTTTGTTTAGAATTTAAATTTTTAGTAAAAAAAATAAATAAATGTGAAAAAAAAAACTGTATAAAAATATTTTTGTTAACTTTTTTTTTCATTTTTTTTTAATTAAAAATTTGAGTTTCAAACATAGCCTTAAAAAAAAAAGAAAAACAAACAAAAAATTTTAGAGTTGAAAGACTCAATCCAATTTTTTTAATTTTTTAATTTTTAAGTATTAATATTACAAGTGTTATAATAATATTGGTCAAATTAGAAACTTTTATCTTTTATTTCTGATTAGTAAAATTTTACCAAAACTTAGTTAAATCTCCTATTATTTAAATTTTTGTTTTCTCAAATATTTTTAAATTTTAAAAATATAAAATACATGTGTCATACTGTTATTAATTCTATCTAAAAAAAATTTTATTTCTTGTAAATTTGGTAAAATCAAACAATCAATTGATATAGTAGCATTGTCAAATTTCCTTTAATTATAAACCTTTATAAAAAATATTTCCTTAAATTTCTAAAATAGAGAGAACACATGTTTTTAACTTTTTTTTAATATAATAATATTTTGAAAAAAATAAAATGAATAGGCCTATAATAAAATTATTTATCATTTTATTCTTACTTTTTTTTTCAAATAAAATGTACAAATGTATGTGATAATATACCAAGTAAACCACATTAAAATTTACATATCTATATGTGTCTGTTAAAATTGTATATTACTTTTGTTTATTTTTTTGTATTGACTCTCTATACATAAATTATTTCAGAAATCACCATGTGCCCAAACAATAACAGGTTACTACTATCTAATTTAAAAGAAAATTTTGGACGTAATATTTTCAAAATATGTATATAAAACTAAATTAGACATAATAATATGATTAAAACCTATTCAATGATTGGGACATTTAACGTATAACCCTAATTTAAATTGTTAACTACTTTTCTATAATGTTTAATGTTTTAGGCCAACCATTTAATTAAAATCTATTCATTTATAATCGGTTCGAAATGAAATAATCAACTATTAGATTTTAAGCAAAAATTTAAGAATTCAACCTATTTAAATATTTCTTTTTGCTATCCTCGTGGAAAAACTTAAGTTGATCACCTTAATTTATGTCCATTATAAATAATTTTTTTTGTATCACTTTAATTAAAAGAAGCAATTTTTTTTTTGTATCACTTTAATATTATACACTTGATCATAAATTTTTTTAATTTGTTAGGACTATAGGAAACTTATATGCATGTAACAAATGCACATTCAAAATATTAAATTTAATATGAGACTAATATACTGGATCTTATTAAATCATTCATTACATTCATAAATTTTACAAACATTAAATGCCAACATATTTTAAATAAACACTTTATTTTTACACTATTTTTTCTTTCTTATTCCCATGCACAGCACGGTTCACTGTTAGTTATATATTATAATAGAATGATAGGCCATATTTGCTCTTGAAACTTTTAATTCAAAATTTTTAGGATTTTGAATTTATAAAATACAATAATACACATGTCATGTAATCATTGGGTATTACTCTTCAAAAGTAGTAAATGATTCTTTCATTAATATGGCAATATTTTTTAAATCTTTAATATGTGAGATTTTTTATGACGTTTTTATGGAAAGTAAATCAACAATAAAAATACATAAAATCATATCTTTTATTCATTGGTACAAAAAAATAAAATCATGCATGAAAATACAAAGGTAACATTTACATAAATCCTAAAGTATCCAATTTAGAATGATTGAGAAATTTCTTGTTTGATTTGTATTCCCACTTAAAGTTTCTCTTTAATTGGTAAAAAAAAATACATAAAAATATCACGTTAGTCTAATCTAATTATGAGCACATGAATTGGTTATATTTTTCAAAATTGGAGCTTACTAAAATTTTAAGTAAATTGATAGTACTTGCCCACACGAAAGATACCAGTACTGAGCAAAATAAAAAGACCAAAAAAAAAAAAGAAAAAAATAACAAAAATAATTTATTGATGCTATCAATTTGAGGAAAAAAGATAAAAAGAGCAGCAAAATGATGAGAGAGAGAGAATGGTGCCCTAATATGTTTTTTGCGGTAATAAAATTAAGGGTAATTACATTTCACCTCACTAGTTTGAAGAAAAATTATGTGATTCAGAAAAGTAAATACACAACTCTTTTAGAGTTTAAACTTAATTGTAAAATACATGAGAATCGTTACAATTAATTGTGATTATGTCATTTGCATTTTTGTTATTCTATCCCTCAAAAGTGGACAATTGAAAATGCGATTTTTCCTTTGATGTCAACATAAATAGCTGACCTTCACAGGAAAATTCTTGTTATTTTACAAAATTTGAGATAATTTTATTTATTTTGTAGACAAATTCAAATTACAGGTGAATTACATATTTATAATTAGCCTAGTGAAAGTCATGTGATTTTTGTTCAAATTTTAAGGATTAATGTATAATAAATTATAATACTGTACATAATATATCATCTTATTAAGTAATTATTTGATATTTTTAGAGTGTTGCGCGGCTGTTACGACCTTTTTTTTCCAAATAAAGTATATCCTTTATTACTAAATGAGTTCGTGGTTGTGTCCCAGACTCACCTGACAAAGAATTTTTTTAGTAAAAGTGACGTGATTGTTTAAAAATATTAAATAATTTTTGCACAATTATTTGTGATGGTGACGGTGTGCAGTTGCGTCATGTCACGTGTTTGGCGAATAATTATCTTCAAAAGACAAAGACAAAGACAAAGACAAAAAAACAAAGACCTAGACTTAGACATGGCCATAGGCATGAACATGATAAAGAAAAGAAATAAAATAAAATAAAGAGGACGTCGCTATTCTTGGGAATCGTGTATTGTTTTTAAGTCCTAGGTGGTCGGATAGCGGTAAACACTTAGCCTTTGTTTAGAATTTAAATTTTTAATATAATATAGAATAAAATCTAAAAAAAGTGTATAAAAATATTTTTATTAATTTTTTTTATATTTTTTTATTAAAAATTTGAGTTTCAAACAAAGTCTTAAAATAAAAAAACAAACCAAAAAAGAAAAAAAAAAATTCTATCCACCATTTCAACACGGCGGGGCCTGGAACTATAAAGTTCTATGTTGTTTCATAATCTCAATTATATGTAATTGTATGTATCATTTTTTACCAACCAGTACAAATCAGAGCAAACTAAAACAGTACACAAATTTTTGTTCCATCCCGGTTAATATTCTAACTATTTTTCGACATGTAAGGTAAATTCCATTCCATTCTTATCTATTTCGGAAAGCTCCTGAGGCATTTGTATGATTAAAATGAGTCCATAAGCGTCTTATCTGACTCCTTATTTTTTGTTGTCACTCTCAGTCTCAGAATTTGTCTGTGGCTTTATACATATAAGTGTATGTATATATATATATATATATATATCTTTTCAGCCTGTTTAAAACTTATGAAAAGAAATTAAATGGTTAAAAAAAAATTTATTTTACAAATAAATAAAATAAAAGTAGTGCATGTCCAGCATGCAAGAATGATTGAAGTCATTCTTTATTATAATTTTTATGATAAAATTCTTAGTCCATCCGAGTGAAATAATGAGTGGATGACTGCATGTTTCGTTTGTCGTTGGTGAGGAAAAATTATTCTATGCTCCACGGTATATTGCTTCATCTCTCATGTAAAAGAAAAATTATTATATACTCTGCAGAGTGCTCCACCTCCCTCCCATATGAGGGGCGGACTCCACTTATTAAGTATAATGGAGTCTACCTCTTACGTGAGTGATGAAGCAATACACCTCAAATTTAAAAAAATTTCTTTCATGGAGAGTGACCAAACGTACGGATTGCACTATTCATGTACAAGACATTCCAAGTAAATATATAACACATCAAATAATAAAACATGTCCAATCTCTCTCCCTCTCTCTCTCCAATAAAGATGCATAATTGTTTTTTTTTAAAAAAGAGACGTCCGGCTGATGGTAGACGTTGTCTTTTCATAAAGCGCTTACACGTTAATAAAGCAAGCGCCAGGTGCAAGGATATTGATTGCCATTCTCTTTTTATTATTCTTTACTGTTGATGAAAGGAGAGGATGAGTTGATGACAGCCTGTTTGGTTTTTTTCTTGGGACCTGTCCGATGCATTATTAAACGTGAACAAATGGATTATTAATCCAATTAAAATACAAGAATACATGAGAGGAATAATTTTTTTTAAATAACTTTTTATTCAATACTCAAAAAAAAATTTATTGTAAGCGGGCATCTGTATATAAATTAAACAGTAGTAATGAATAAATAATAATAATAAATAAATAACTAAATATTTAAGAAAGTAGTTAATTAAAAAATTATAAAACTAGAAAATTACACTCCTAAAGAAATAGATAATTAGAAAACTATAAAACTAAAAAATTATACTAATATAGTTTATTACCAAAACATGATTTTAGAAAAGTTGACAAAACAGGTGGCAAACAAGATTTGCCAAAACTTAAGAGAGTCCATAGTTTATTGTAAAGTTTTATAGAATTTTGAATTTGAATAAGATATATTTGCATCATTCTTCCTGAATTAAAAAAATTCATTCTTGAGTTTAGATTCTGATGGCGCACTTCGAATTTTTCAACTATAGTTACAATATCCATTCAATTTGTCCAAGTTAAAATAAAATAATTCATGATTATTTATCATTAAGTAGAAAACTCGAATCCCACAAAATAAAATGAATCTTTAAAGTGGTTATGGTCTTAAAAGCATTCAAAAAAATTTTGGATGCATATCTACACCTTGTTCAATCGTAGTTGAATCCAACGGGGTAGAGAATTTTTGCAAAACAATATCTCCTCCTCCACAAAACGTGGATTTGGAAAATGGCCACTACGTTGAGTTAATGCTTTGATCAATGGACAGTTGTGAGATTGATTTATAGCAGTAAATGCAGCAAACTGTATAGCAATCTGTCACAAAGTCTTTGGCCCATCTGTTGAAATCGCTTCTTCAACCACGAATCTCGTGCAACATCGGCACGATTCCATACATCCTCAATGTTAGCAGCCTAAGCACCACCACCACGACCTCTGGTTGTAGCTTCATCGCATGCCATGATCGGCTGTGATACTAACTGAAGCAGGAATAAGCGTGAACAAGTGAATTGTCAATCCAAATAAAACACAAGAATACAAGAGATAAACAAATTCTCTTAAATAACCATTTATTCAATACTCAAAAGCTCCTTATTACATTGTAAGTGAGCCTCTATATATAGGCCAAAAAGAATTGGTGGGCAAGTAATGACAATTAAAAAACTAAACATCTAAGAAAATAGCTAATTAAAAAATTATAAAACTACGAAACTACACGTCTAGGGAAATAAATAATTAAGAAACTATAAAACTAGCAAACTATACTAATATAGTTTATTACCAAAACATGACTTTAGAAAAGCTGCCAACACAGGTGGCGAACAAGATTTATCAAAACTTGAGAGGGTACATAATTTATTATAAATTTTAATCTCCAACACATCTCCAATCAAACAACCAAGTTTTATAAAATTTTGAATTTGAATAAAACATATTTGCATCATTAAAATAGTCAATGTAATAGAAAGCTTTTGAGTATTAAATAAAGAATTATTTTAAAAATTTTATTTCTTTTTTATATTTTTATATTTTATTTGGATTGACAATTACCCTATTAACGCTTATTCTTACGTAACTATCTCATAAAAGAGTGACCAAAAGAACGAAGAATGTGAGTCAGCATGCAAGAATGGCTGAAGTTATGATAAAGTTTATCCAAAGTGAAAGTATTACTAAATTTTTTTATTTGATAAAAGAGATTACGTTGAGAAGGTCTAAGCCAAACCCTTAATCTCTTTGAGTCAAAATCCTGACCGTTAGTGGATGACTTCATGTTTTGGTCTTCTACTTTATTTTCTTCTTTGATGGAGACTTTTCCACAAAAGAGTGATCAAAAGTTTTGCACTATGCATGCGTAAGACGTTCTAAATATATGTACTGGCACATCTGATCATGAAACATTCTCTCTCTCTCTCTCCAATAATGATATGGATTTCTTTACAACAAAAAAAAAAAATGTCTCCAAATAATTACCTTGGATGGTGCTTAGGTTATTTCCATTTGTTCCATATTAATTTTGTATTAGTTTATAAACAAGTAAAAATTTTGCTAACATGTACAAGTACAGGTTAAGAACATGTTGCGTCATTAAAAATAAACGGCCCACCCATTTACATTTTTGTGACTCTGCTTGTCTAACATAATAACGTATGCTACATATTAGTATTTGATTTCTTATAAGCTTCCAACTTGATTCTATATATTTTTCTCATTTTCTATAACATTGTAAATTTGCATTTCAAAATTTTTATATTTTTTTCATTGCTTCCCCTTCTGAGAGCTATGTAGCTTTGTTTCATGTTTTTGAGTTTCTATTTTCAAAAATTTTGAAAACACGGAAACAAATATACGTTTGGCACGTGTTTTTTTTCTAATTTTTTTTAAAAACAAACCTCCAAAGTGAAAATACTAAAAAAAAAAAAAAAAGTAGTGCTAGGGAGCTTCGCTAATTTTACCGTCTATACGCACCGGCTGACGTGTGCAGAAATGAGTTATTGATTGAGGAATCTCATTTGCCAAGAAAATGATAAGACACATGATAGAACTGAATATTGTAATATAAAAAATATATGAGATGAAAATCCAGAAAAAACGCTTTTCCCAGTGGATAACGATTCCCTATCTTCCCACTTCGTTTCTCCTTTTTGGCGTTGGAAGGGTGGGACTTTATTTTTATGGCCGTTGATATATATATGTAAAAAACCCATATACACCGTATATATATATACACACGTATACACGTAAACCCTTATATACTATATATTTATATAATAACGTTGTCATCTTACGGTCTTTCTAGCTTTAAATTGGAAGCTTTTTCAGTCTGGGCTGTTAATTTACATCAATAAAGTCATGTACAGTATATATGTATATATAAGCGCGTATAAACACACATGAATAAATAAACCCTCTATTTACATCCTTAATATAAATTCAAATGTCTATAAACAGATTGCAAGGAGATGCAAATGTCTATAAACAGATCTTATTATTCTTGTATACGGTATTGATGCATGCATAAATACTAGATTAATATTATAGTTGAAACTGGTCATCCGACAGCCTCACCAAAATTAAAACAAATTTGCGTATTTTAGAATAGGGTCTTCTCTCTATACGTATAACAACGTGCAACACGTTTTTCCCAAAATGTTTTTCTCCTTATTGCATGCATTTCACAAATTCAGTTCTATAAATGACACTGGTGACTGACAGTCTTACACACACACACTCTCTCTCTCTCTCTCTCTCTCTCTCTCTCTCTCTCTCTCTCTCTCTCTCTCTCTCTCTCTCTCTCTCCTTCACCCTACATTACAAGTAAGTTTTTATCCAGCTTTCTCACCCCACCCCCCACCCTGCATTACAAGTGAGTTTTTATCCAGCACAAAGCTCAAATTGATTTCCTCGTCAGGTGCTAATTCAAAAGTGCAGTCACTGATTGCATTCGATCCTATCGGTAAGAGCTTTTTTTTTTTTTAAATTTCCTTGTCCTTCACAAAAAAATAAAAATAAAAAATAAAATCTCTTTCTCTCTCCATCGCGTTACAAGTGAATCCCCTATCCTCACTTTCTAAGGTTGTTCAGTTGCCATCAGAGGCAATTATTGTAAATCATTTACACATAGTGCAATTTTCATCATAATTTTAGCATTTATGGCAGGTCGATCTCTCTTGAATGTTGTGTTGAAATGTGAATGAACTATACATCTTTATGCTAAATTTATATAACTTAAATAAAAATATAACCGTTGAACTTTATACACTAAAATTAGGGAACAATTGTTTGTATTGCCGTTGAACTTTACAAATCACGTGGATCACACGAGTCACAGCTAGTACTTAATTTTTCAAATTAAAAGTGAGACACGCCAATCTTACGTTTTGGATCCTTTGACATGAAAAATATGTTCTTTTCCCTATAGGTACAAACAAAATCATAAATGTTCTCCCTTATTGATTAAAAGTACATTGATAAAAATAGAAACAAAAAAAATTCCTAATTATAATTTTCCTTATATCCGGAGATAAAAAGTATGCTTAGTCCTGGTTAATAAAAAAATGAATTCACAATTCTTTTTAATTACAAGTAGAACCTCCAATTCCTATTTATGAATTGTTGAAATGAAAAATATGTTTGAACTACAAAACCTAAAGTTTCCTTTTTATTGTTTTTGGGATCTCTTCTAAAACAAAAAAATAGAACTAAAACCATGAAACCTTTTGCTTCATTATGCTTGGTACAAAAATAAGGACAAAATAAAACCATAAATTTAAATAGAATAACTAAGTTTCCTAATTAAACAGATTGATAAGTTTTCCAATTGAATTGAGTGATTGGTAGAAAAATGAAAACATAAAATTTTCTTTAATCCATCTTTGCAGCATAGAAGAGGAGGCAGGAACCATGTGCAGCATCAGCAAAGCCCCACCCCCCATGAATGATGTGAGTTCCTCCAAAGTTTCCATGTGTCCCTGCAATCCCGACCCTGAGGATAGGAAGAGGTATCTTCTTCCTGAAGGACCGAGGAAAGCTTGGGAAACATGGGATCTGAGGATTCTAGTTTTATACATCCTCTTTACCCAGCTATCCCTTCATCTTCTTGGACGCCGCAGAAAGGTGAGCAGGACGCGGATGCTGATCAGTTTGAACGCTTGGTTACTCTACTTGTTCGCTGATTTGTTGGCAACAATTGCTCTTGGAAAGCTCTCCAAGATCAACAGTGGTGACGACGCAAAGCAGCCCTCCAGTGGTGAGGGGCAAAACCTCTCCAAAAGCAGTGGCGGTCCTGATCATCGTAACAACCCATACGGTGATACGATCAATGCAGTAAGTCTGCTGAGGGGTTTATGGGCGCCGATAATCTTGTTCTATCTTGGAGGTCCAGATACCTTGACTGTCCTGAAGTGGGAAGAAAATGAAATGTGGTCTAGACACCTTGTAGGACTAATAACACAAGGTCTAAGAACAGCTTATGTCCTGTTTGTGACCTTCGCTAAATCTTGGCTCTCTCTTCTTGCCCTTTTGATGCTTTTTCCAGGAATCATCAAGTACGGGGAGAGAGTCTGGGTTATGAAGTCACGAGCCCGGGGAAAGTACGAAGGTTTTGTTCGGTTAGATGAATCCCCATCCCCAAGTGCCCGTCAGGGAAAAGGTAACAACAACAGTACTGCAGCAAGGCCTAAAGCGGACCTAGTGCTCAAAGCCTTTTCCAATTTCCAGACCTTGAAGCCTCATCTTCCCGGCTATGCAGGCGAAAGCACCAAGCTGAAAAATTTGATAGAAGATTTCCGTGGAAGGATTGGAAGAGATAATGTTCACAATAATTTCAAATTGATTGAGATCGAGCTGGGGTTCATGTACGATGTGCTCTTCAGCAAGGTAGGCACGATTTTTACAGTGTGGGGATGCATTCTCCGATTTCTTAGCTTCTCTTGCATCGTCGGTGTGTTTGTGGGATTTTCCTTGGTTGAAAAGCCCGGCGGGAAAGATTTGAAAGCTGATCTTTCGATTACCATCATGCTTCTAGTTGGAGCCATTTTTTTAGAGGTAGTCGGAGTTCTTGACCAACTTGTTTCAGATTGGGCAGTGGCTTGGGCATTTAAGTACCGGAATATGTTATCGAGGACTCCTGTTTTTCCACTTCAGGAATTTATACTCTCCAAAAGGAAAAGGTGGTCTGGGCTTATGGGACAATTCAGTTTACTGAACTTCTGCAACAAATATAACCCGACAAAATTCGATGAAATGATGGAAACTGTGTGTGGCAAGGAGAAAATGTTGGACATGAAATTTGGCTCACCGCCAAGTGAAGTCGATGATACTTTGAAAGAACTAATCATCGATCAGCTTGTTGAGACATTACCGAGCTTGTCAGACATTGAAACTTTGCAGACTTCAGGCGTGAAAAGAGGTGAGCGGACCCTTGAAAAATGTGGGTGTCTGCAAGAGGAGTTTAAAAGGAGTATTGAGCTAGAATTTGTAGAAAGTATTGTCGTTTGGCACATTGCCACGGACATTTCCTTTCATTCAGAAGATCCTAAATCTATCACAGGTAATCAAGTGGCCAAAGCGGCCAAAATGTTGTCATACTACATGATGCATCTTGTTCTCGTATGTTCTTCCAGATTACCCATCTGCAAAACAAACCACAAGTGCTTGCAGGCTCTTGCTGATTTGAAGATTTTTGATCTAGAACCAATATCGAATAATGCCGAAGCCTGTAAGCAGCTTCTTGAGGAGAAAGAAACCGACTCCAGCACTGTGAAACACATAAAAAAACTTGCCCGTGATTTGATGGATAATGAGAACAGATGGAAGATATTGAGCAATGTGTGGGTGGAGATGCTGTGCTATGCCGCGAGCAATTGCCCGGTAAAGCACCATGTTCAAGAGCTTAGACATGGCGGAGAGTTTCTCACTCATGTCTGGCTTCTACTTATGCACTTCGGTGTCAACAAAGAGCTGGAGCAAAATAGGTCTGATACATTACAAGGCACGGCAGAGGAAGCAACAAGAAAGTTTACCGAAGGCGTTGCAGGGGATTAGTGTATTATATATGGACATTAGCTTATCATGAATTGTTTGAATAACTCCTTGTAGAACCTTTGTAAAGCCTATCATGAGTTGTTTGAGTAACTTAATGTAGAAACTTTGTAAACTAGCTAGCTTGTAATAAGTCTATGGTTTGCTCATGAAGTTTATTTTCCATGTATGGCATATTGTGAAGAATGATATCTAATCGTGTTGTGCAATTGCTGAACTAATGGGATGATAAACAGTGAAGATGCCATCTGCATGAAGTCAATCTATCTATATTTTAGAACTGGCAATCTTGATAAAAATAAAAAATAAAAAATAAAAAAAATTTGCTTTGTACCTTATTAAGAGTATTAAAGCTTGAGGACCACTAACGATCATTTGCTGATGCTGACGATCAGACGTTGGTGAAACCCCATTGACATATTTTCAAAGCTCGCAGGCCAAAAAGGCTACTGCCATGGCCACAGTTATGGGTATTGTCCTCGATATGTTTTCAAACTCAAACAAGAGTTTCCCCTAGAAAAGTAAAAGGTGAAAATATTTAGAATCATTTGAATGAAAAATTATTCATTGCTCTCGTTACTTCTTTCTTGCTTCACCATTTACATATGAGTAAATTTCACTTATCATTTTTGTACTTTGACTACAATTTTACATTTTTAATTAAGTAACAATATGGTATCTTCTTTAAATTTTCATTAATAAAGGTGACGAAAAACTCTTTTTTTATTTTTTTCTTTTAAAAAAATAAAAAAAGTATTTATTTATTATTTTTTATTTTGAGTTATTAACAAAATTCAAAAAAAAAAACAAAAAAACTAAAATGGGTATTTTTTTTTATTTTCAAGACATTGTTTTGGTACTATTAGCATAAAAGTAACCTACAAATGTATTGAAAACAAAAAAAAAAACCCATTTTAGTGTTTTTCATTTTTTTTTCAAATTTTGTAAACAAATAAAAATAAAAAAAATATTAAACAAACACTGCTTTTGGTAACGTTTTTGTTTTTGTTTTTTTTTTGGTAACTTTTAGTGTTTGTTTAATATTTTTTTTGTTTTTTTTAGTTGTTTACAAAATTTGAATAAAAAAATGAAAAACACTAAAATGGGTTTTTTATTTTTTGTTTTCAATAAATTTGTAGGTAACTTTTATGTTAATAGTATCAAAACAATGTTTTGAAAACAAAAAAAATACCTATTTTAGTGTTTTTTGTTTCATTTTTTAAATTTTGTTAACAACTAAAAATAATAAATAATAAATAAATACTTTTTTATTTTTTCAAAAGAAAAAAATAAAAAAGAGCTTTCTGTCACCTTTATTAACGGAAATTTGACGAAGGAACCACATTACTAGCCACTTAACTGAAAGTATAAAGAGCAAAATGAGACAATTAAAAATAAAAGTACCAAAGTGAGATTATGGTCAAAGTACAAAAATGATAAGTGAAATTTACTCTTTATATAATAGTGGTATATTTCATATTAGATAGGGTTAAATATCTCACTTAACATGTAATTAAGAGTTTCACCCCATATTAATAGAGGAGTTAGGTCAAATAACACTTCAAGAACATTAAATAATTTTCTCATTTGAATAGAGTAACTTGACTACTTTGATACCACTATAAATTTTTTAAGTAAATTACAATGGCCATCCTTAAGATTTTGTGGAACGTAAGATAATATTCTTTCCCTTAATAATAATTACACTGAACTTCTTTAGTTTTGTGTAACATTTCCCTAGGCTAGCCGGATTAACAGCAAAATTACTTTTTTATCCTTACTATCTCCCTTAAATTATTAAAACTTTTTTTTTTTTGCCGCCTTCTTATTTCTCTCCTCTCTCCTCTCTCCTCAAAGTTCAGCACCACCATACCCAATTCTGAACCACGATAGCTACCGACCAACACTTCCAACTCTACAGAACCACCATAACCACCCCACCCCACCTCACCGACCACCACTTTCTTCCTTTTCCATTTGCATGAGATAATCAATGCACCATAGCCACCCCCACTAGTGGATTACCAGTGCCGCATCACCACTGTTACCAATCGTCCATCACAAACCGCAAACAAACATGTATATAAATATACACACCTCTTCCCTCCTCCTCTCACCCCCGCAGGCCACCAACATCGAACAACCCATCAACAAAGTACTGCTTAGTTGGATCCAAGGCTTGTATTCTCTGTTTTGGGTTGTTCTTCTCTACCTCCGGTTTTTCTCTTCGAAACCGTGAAGTGGATTATTACAATAAATGCTTGATAGTGCGAGAAATCAAACAAAATTCATGATCGTAAACTTCCAGATTGGGGTTTCCCCTTTAAATTTCTGCACTTTCTCTAACTAAATTTTCTTTTGCTCTGATTTGGGTTTGGTTTGAGGACGGTATATTTTAATGGGTGGTCTAGTGTTTAACTCCATCACCACAAGTTTCACTAGCCCCCGTTACTGGGTGATGGTGGGGGTTGTGGGTTTACTCGGTTGTGGTATCGGCGTGATGGTGGTAGGGGTTGTGTTCAGTCGGTTGGTGGTGGTGAATGGGTGTGGCTGGAGGTGGTCTAGTGTAGAGCCTTGGCAATGAAGGTAGATCGGTGAAGGGTTAAGAGTGGGGGTGGTGGCCTGAGATGGGAAGGCACAGAGAATGGAGATGGTGATGAAAATGGGTGACGACAAAAATAAAAAATAAATATTTTTAATTATATATTTTGTTAATTATATTAGTAACAAAGAATGGGTGTTTTCACTTGACTGGGTAACAAATCTAATTTGTCAATCAAAAAATAAAAAATCAGTAATTTGACTATTAGAAGACTTTCCCAATTGAATGGCACTTGCAAGGGTAAAATAAGAATTTTGACAAATGATAATATGACATCGGCATTGTCTGTTATTTGTTTTAAGGGCGATTTGATGAAAGGGTGAATATGATATACAAACTTAAAAGTAAACTTAAAAAGGGGAAGGAGGTAACTGATCGGTAAAAGTTATACCACTATCCAGCCACAGGAATCACAAAAAAATGCATATGACAAACTAGCTAGGGTCACAATAGCTTTCATTACCACATGCACAATAGAGAGAGTGAGAGAGTTGACAATAGAGATACCACGGGTGGGTTTATACGAATTTGATTAAATTTTACTTTGTCATCAATAAAAAAAATTTATTTCACATCTCGTCTCAAACTTGTGAGGTTGAATATTCTCACCCCATTTCTGTCCCATTTAAGTCAATGGGACTTCGGGTAGAAATGGGTTTAATTAGTATAAAATTATAAAACAAAAATAAATCTCTAAAACTAAAAAATGATACAATTTATATTAAGTCTAATACAATATAAAGTTAATAAAGAAAGAGACTAAAATCTAAGAATTAGAAGTAACATTAGAACCCTAACATTTATTTATATAGTAAGAATATTTTGTATAATTAAATATAATATAATTATTTAAGAATTTTATAATATAATCGGGACAAATTTGGGGTGAAATGACCTAGACCCTATCATGTTCTAAACCCACATTAGATTTTGCTCTCTTTCCCATACTCTACTCGTAACTCTTTTATTTATACCTCAAACTCTCCTATTAAGAGTGGAGTGAAATAAGGTTTGGGTTTTTCGAGTTCAATTAATTGCCATCTCTAGTTGTCGAAGAAAAGAAAAGAAAAGATAGTTCACTTGATTGTCATGCGCTCTATTTTTAATTTCTAAAGTCGGATTAACCTTTCCCAAAAAATGAACAGGAATTGCTTGTTACAACCATTAGAACACCCTTAAGAAAACATGTAAAATTCCATTGAATTTTTGTGTCAAGAATTTCACCATAATGAGGTGGTAGTGATTATTTTTTAAAAATTACTATTTTTTCAAATATTTTATGAATAAAATTTTATCATAGTAATTTAACAATGATATTTTTATAATTAAAAGCTATTATTATAAATATTTGTGTTTTAGAATTAAAAGTTAAAAGTCAATCACATCGTTGTATATTGATGCATGTATGGCACATAAGATATTAAGAATGATCTGTAATCGTGTTGTGCAATTGTCGTACTACTGTAATGATAAGTCATAGAATTAAATGAAGATACCATCTTCATGTGCCAATGTCAATCTATCGATTGGCAACCTCTTCTTGATTATAAATAATTAAAAAAACATTGATTTAAATGAAGATAACATATTTGTGTTATAAAAATCTGTAGGTAAGAATAATTGTGGCTTTGAGGCATGTCAAATGATATTATCTTTGAAATGATATTTGTCTCTATTATGTTGCTTCAGGTTTGAAAGCGAATCATTTTTAAGATACAACCAAAGTTTTCTTTTAGAACTTCTCCAATAAAAAAATTATTATGTTTCCTTTTTGTTTTAACAAACAAAACCAGTATATATAAGCCTGCAATGAGAGTGAAATCTATCATTTATTGTTCACGTGTAGGGGCTCATCATTTTTATGAATAGTTTTTTACAATACAATTTATAGGTAATAAATATTCCGTAAGTTAGTCACAAAATTATCTTCTCACATTTCTATCCTACGTTCTCTAATACTTTTTTCGGTTGTGGGATTTGTGGATGAAAAGAAAAAAGAAAGGAAAGGAATATAAAGGAAATAAGCTAACTTCTATGCTTTTGTTTGGTCGGGCTAAGAAAATTAAAACATTCAAAAAACTGTTTTTTGTGTCATTACTCATAAAAATGAAAAAGTAAAATTATTTTCATTTTCTTTTCCTTTTTATTTTTATTTTTTATTATTACATATAAAACTATAACTAATATCCATCTAGAGAACTGCATTATAATAAAAAATTTATCCATGTTGTGCTTCATGTCCTCTCCCTACAAAGTTGATCTCTAAGCAAAGAAAGAACTTCAGCACTCCATGCTTGCCTGAAATTTTGGATTCGGAGGAAAAATTCACATTATAAACTGGACCAAGACAGGATCCTGGTTGCATGGATTACTGCAAGTCTTTCCAGTGCCGCAGCTTGTCAAATATCTCATCCACGCTCATGTACAGTCGCTTGAGTCTCACAATCTACCCTTTAAGATTGTGTTTAGATAAAAAATTTAGTGATAAAATAAAAAATAAAAAATAAAGGCTAAAAAAAAAAGGATAAAACTTTTTTTTTCTTATTTTTTTTTAATAAATCAGAGTTCTAAACACAGTATAAAGAGCAACATGTTATCGCATGAATTGATGACTGCATGTTTGGTCCTTTTTTATTATTTTTCTCTCGGAGTTGCTCCATAAAAGAGTGATGATACATAAATATAAACAAATAACACATCCGGTTATGAAAGAAGTTGGAATCTCTCCCTCTCTCTCTCTCTCTCCCATGATGTTACATTTTCACAAAAACTCACCAATAATTACATTACTTTGTGCTAGTTTTTTTTTTTTTTTTGTTACTTTCACAAAATTCTTTCCATATTAATTTTGTATAGGTTTTTCAACAAGATTTTCTTCCAAACTTCCACTAGATTCTATATGATTTCTCCGTCCCCATTTCTTATCATATTACATATTTGAATTATTTTTCGTTGCTTCCTGCTTCTCTTTCTGAAAGTTATGCTCTCACATGCTTCATGTGTTTTAACCAAATGATATCCATGTATGACTAGAACAAGAATAAATAAATAACTAAAGAATCATAGAAAGAGAAATAATTTGATAATAAAGTAGGTATCCAAGATGCAAGGAATGAAAAATTACTCAGTGTTCTATGAGTGCCACGTCACATTTGCTTTACCACTTAAAAATGTAATGAGTTTTCTTTGCTAGATTAGTCCACTGGACCAGAGTGTTCTAATTCAGGTGACTTATTACATTTGAAATGTAAAGCAAGCAGAGGTAGACCCAACAAGGGTCTTGTGGGGGTAGTTCCCCCCACTCAATTGGCTCCTTTTACTATTTTTAAAAAAATTGTATGTGTATTTATTTGATCTTAGGTCATAAATAGATATTTTGCTTTCACTGAATTTATAAACACTTATTTGTTTCCCTTTGAATTTACCAATACTTATATTTGCCCCCACTGAATATCATTAAACCTGTAATAAAAAAGTATGTATCTCATTAGACTTCATTATTTAGCCAAATAAACAATACAATCCCAATTAACCATGAATCCATAGGCTCTTATTTATCTAAATTTCAAAATTTTGAGCATTAGAGTGAAATAGTTTTTAATATAGTCTTTGTGTACAACTTTTCTAGTGCCTTTTTTTTTACATCTTTAACATAATTATCTTTTTATTTATTAAAGAAAATATATTTTTAATTAAAAAAATTCGTGTATAATACTGTATAAATTTGGCACTATATGACCATTGAATAATATTTGGCAGGAAATGAAGATCTTGGTCTTTCTTTATTATTCCTTCAAAAAAAAAAAAAGCTAATCCAGTTGTCATGAAAGGAACCGAAGTGTGGGGCCCATCCACTATTATTTCTTTGCGATATCCTATTATTTCTTTAATAAAGGGGAGAAGCCAAGAGCTAAAGTCCTGAACAGCCAAACAAAGGGTTAATCACATCGCGAAAACAAACCTTCTTACGTGTACCATTGCTAAAGCCCAACAATCCATTTTTCAATGCCACGCTTGACTACTAAAAATTTTTTTTGATACCTACAGTGACGATGCAATTTTGCATCACTTAAAATACCATTTTGATAATTATAAAAATGTTTTTGACCTTGTTGATCTTCTTTAAAAAGAATATTGTCATATAAATGACCACTTGTATTTGTTTAGAATATACGTTTCCTCGTCGAAGGATCTTCAAAGAAGAAGTGTCTTGGCCAATTTCTTCAATAATTGAACTACATGATTGCATTTCCAGTTTCTTCAATGATTGAACCACATGAGTGCATTTCTGATCTAAGGTGGAGCTTTTTTCTCAAGTTGAGCAGAGAAAGGAGTTTGTACTTTACAAGGTTAGAAATAAAATCGGCTCTCACCTGTGGTCTATGTTACAGGTTTCAATTCACCTCACTAACACTAACTTCTTATTAATTTATTAATTATATAATGTATTTTTTAATCTTAAAAAAATATTAATAAAATAAATAATGTAATTGCCAATAACAAGAAATCGTGGAACCTATTTGTAGGTGAGAGTCTCATCAGGAAAATTGATTAGCCAGTAAAAGCTGAAATTTTTCCTTATATGGACGAAAAGAAGATAGACACAGTTTTCACCACTCAAAAGGTTCAGACTGTTTGGAACCTAAGGAGAGAGAGAGGGAAATTAGAAGGAAAATAATATTTTTCTTTTTTCTCTTTGATGGATTTCACCTTTCCTTATGAGCGAGAGAATGCACTTTGGCAGCATCAATAAGGTCAAGTGGTTTGTAAATTTCTTTAAATTCTTTTTTTTTTTTATGTGACTAAAAGATTCAGACAGATGATTAGAAATTCACTAGCACTAAATTCTTCTTTTTTAAATTTTTTATAAAAAACGTAAAAGCTAATAAAAGATTAGACTTGTTCTGAAGTATTAATTCATGGTGAAAAGTAACGATAGAAGCATTGGTGAACACTCAATGGTAGTTTAGTGAAATTTAATACCGTTATACTCTTACTAATTTGTAGCTAAATTGAAGCAATTACAAGTGGGATGGCAATTTGACTCGAAAACTCCAAACTCCGTTTTACTCCTCCCGATTATATTATAAAATTTTTAAATACTCCTATTATATGTACGAGAAAAAAAGTATAACTGAACAAACTTTGTCCCGATCTTGTTATAAAATTTTTAAGCGTTAATTACAAGCACACTCCTTAAACTATGACTCAGTATCACCATGACCTTTTAAACTCTAAAACATAACAAATTGATCCCCTCAATTACAAGGTGTATCAATCAATCCTTATATTAGTAATATATTAGTAATTTGTTAGGAGAGTAGATAAAAAATTATTATGAAACTTGCACATGCTTATAAGAAGTTCATTTTATACCTCAATTATATTTTCTTTTTGTAATAAGTGTGTAATGACTGAAATACCCTTCATATTGTTCCTATATTTACATGTCATTTTAATGGACATTTTAATTATTAAATAATTATTATAACAAAAGATGATTAATTTAAGTATAAAACTATACTTTTGTAAACTGTGCTAGTCAAATAACAAATTTTCATTTATTTACTAACGGATTGCTAGCACGAAGGGTTGATTGATACAAATTAGTAGTTTAAAGGATCAACTTGTTATGTTTTAAAGTTTAAAAGAGCATAATAATACCAAGTCATAGTTCAAAGAGTGTGTTTATAATTACTCTAATTTTTAAATACTCCTATTATATTTTAATAACAAGAAATATCCTTCATATATATAAGTAAAAGTTATAGTTTTAATGTTACTACTTATTCTTAGAGTTTAGCCTCTTTCATTTTTAATTTTATATTGTGTTCATATAATTCGCACTATTTTTATGTTTATAGAATTATTTTTTTATTTGAATATTTTATATGGATTTAACTTATTCTAACCCAAACACTGATTAGCATACGTAGGACGGAAAAAGGGTCAGAAGTTTACCCTATCACAGTTTTGGACAAGGACAGGGTGTGGGAATTGGGATACATATACATATATATATTTATATATATGTAGAGATAGCGAGAGAGAGAGATTACGCCTTGTACATCTCCCAAAAGGAAATTGCTAAATGCAGTCGCCACGGTTGGCCAAGTGCTACCTAATTACCACCATGTAAATAAAATTCAATTGACGTGACAGCGATCAAAGAGCGCCGGACTAACCACCAATCCTCCCACAGAAACTGATATGGAGTTGGTGGATCCAGCTAACGTGGCGGCAATGGCAATCACAGAAACTGATATGCAGTTGGTGGATCTAGCTAAGGTGGCGGCAATGGCAATCAAGCGACAACCGACCACGACTGCATTTAGCAGTCCTCTCCACGGAAACTCGTATGGAGTCGGTCCCGTGGAGTTCTAATCCCATTTTGATTGTGTGGTTCCATAGAAATCCAAGTCAAGGTCACTGTGGAAGTAAATTAGGGACCTGCTAGGCTGGTTGTCTTAAGTGTCAATACTTCAAAAGTTATGGAGACCAATCAGCCTGATAAATGGGACCACACTACCAGATTGGATCAAAGCCATAACCTTTAAGGTCCTGATTTCTAAACAACTAGCAGGATCATCCTTACCGGCAAGAACCCTCAGTTTTTCCAATATATGATACAGAACTCCAACTTTGTCAACAAACAAAAATGATACTGCAGTCAAAAAATGAATTGTTGCACAACTAATGTCTGAAAATTCCAGACCTATTTGCCACGAAAATGGAGCCTCAATAGAAGTAGAAATCCGGTGCTTTAAGATTTTTCTTGCACCGCCTTAGAGAGACATGTTTCTTTCCTAACAAAAGATGGGTGATAAGCATAACTTCCACAATGATACCCAAACATATTTCGACTCATGCACAACCCAGAACTTACACAGGCACCAACACACACCAAGGAAAAACAGGACGACAGAAAGGAGAGCAAAAATAGCAATAGCAAGTTTCATTATGATCAACTATTTTGTTGGGGTTGAAATCAAGTTGTCACAGTTCAGTAGCAGGTTAAGACAAATAATAACATGGTAGTGTGCAGTATGAGTTCTGGAATCTCACATTCTTTGCAAGAGAAGTAGCCCCAGGAATTTTGGTTTCATCTCACATCTTTCTCAGAAGGAGAAACAACTTCTGATCAAGCTTAAATTTACCCATACAAGAGGGATCCCCCTTCATCATCAGTTGAAGTCCACCAAAAGAAATATATATAATCCTGAACACAAACCCCAAAATTAATGAATACATTGAGGAAGATAAATACATCACATTGTAAAATACCATGTAGACTCTGAAAATATTAATTTATTTCACAAAAATATGTTTTCACCAAAAAAGAAAAAGAAAAAAAGGTTGACGTTTTCTATCTGATATAAGCCCATAATTTTTACCATGACACATTTATAATGGCACGTGATCAACCGCGAGATGTTCTAAAAATGCTATTTCTTTAAGCTAACAGCACAAATACAATAATCTGAGAGGGCTGTATTCCATGGCCCAATATTCGCAAAACGCAACTAACAAGTTTTTAAAAATTTGGCATGGAGTACATACACTTTAACTTTAGATCCTGATGCATCCTCTGACAACTTGTATAACAGCCCATGCATGACATATTCAAATTTGTCCGCAAGTGATTTTGGAGCACCCTGAAATTGGATTACAGAATATCTTATCAATGATCCGAAAAAATAACAAGCACGAGAGAGAGAGAGAGAGAGAGAGAGAGAGAGAGAGAGAACATGTGCAGACACAAAATTCCAAGCACATCACAAAAGTATGTTCCTCATCTCTTATTTATATAAAGGTGGTGCTTACGCATCATTGTGCTCATTTTGTGTGTGTGTGCATGTGTGCACACACGTGTGTGATTTCATAGTATATTTCAGTATATGATCCTTTGAGATGATCCCTGCAATGTTAAACTTCCAAAACATTGAACAAAAATACCATCAAGCACACCCATGTAAATACTCTTTCATAAAAATAAATAGAAAGAAAATAAAAGAGTTGGAGCTAATGCAACAAGAATTAGATTACCTCAGGAAAATAGCTAGTGATAGCTGTTCCATCCAAATTTAGTGTTGGAGCTAATGCCATCCTAAACTTCTCCCCAACATGAATAGGATATATTTCCGTATTCACGTCTAGCTGCATCTGCATATCATACTCCTCACTCTGCGCTTCAATGCGCGAAACTGAAGACACATTTATGCAATCATAAATAACTTGAAGCACAATCAAGATTCTAGAGTATGAACAAAGAAATAACAAAGATCCAACTATCATGCTAAATGTATTCAAACTTTAGCTGTAGCCACTTAGATAACAGCTGGCACAGTGAAATTACGGGGAAAAACAATTGAAAGGTAGATAAGCCACTATAATTAATCATTCCAAAGCTCTTTTTGCAAGCTTAGTAATGCTGGAAGATATCCACAAACTAATAAAATAGAGGCCTACAGAATATTTTGATGGACAAACCACTATGCCTCATCACTCAACCTTCCAGAAGTAGCCCCAGGGAAAACTGCACCTTGTCACCGCTGCCTCACTTATCACTTATCAGTCATCTTTAAAGCACACAAACGAACAAATAAACATAAGAGTATGCTCCAGCAACAAAGTAAAGACAACACAACAAATTACTCAGGCACTATATAGCACTTGATACAAGCTGAAACATGCTTGCTGTTGCATTCATGTAAGAGGTAACCTACAAGGCCTTGTGTTTACTTAAACTTGGTCAGGGAGGACCTCACATTTATTCTGCCCCACCGATGTGGGATAATATACTTTTGGTGTACTAATGATTACATCTGAAACAGAAAGGCATCATTTTCCAACAAGTAACCAATACTTCATTCTTTATATGCTGCGAGCTCAAAATTGAGCTTCTACATCACAAATCCCAGTCTGGACTGATGAGTTGGTTGGGCCCGTATAGGGCCTATGGTGGTATTGAGTATTACGAGAACTTCACTTACATTGCACCTTAGTTTATGCAGAAGTACAATTCGGAATGATGTAGTCAGTATATACAAAGCAGGGCTGATTCGATTAAAGCCCACCCCACGCCTAACCTGAGCTGGTTTCTAACTTCAATACCATTCCCATCCCAAACTTGGAAGAAACGTCCCATCCAAAGGCCTGTCAGGCCAGCCCACGAGCACAAGGCACAACTGGCACCGCTGGCAGGGGAATGGGATTTCCCCCAATGGCACCCCTACTATGCTGCCATATTCCCTAGTATCCTTCAAGTGCTTAAACAAATATTATATATGTACATAAGTTAAATACCACTTTCGATATTTGGGTAGTGCCATAACAAGGCCCAGAATGATCTTCCCTACAAGCTAATAGACTAGGTCCAAGAGTGATTAGACAAGTTGGTTTTCCATGTAAGTCCAATTATTCCAGAAAAAGACAGGTTATAATACTAATACAAATTGCATAAAATAATTGTTTTAACCAACAAATACTGCAAGCCTGACAAAATGTGACTATTGATTGAATAAAAGAAATCAAAATCATAATAAGGATTACTATCCCCGCAAGGGATCATCTAGTATAAATATGACTTATTTAGATGAAGACCTAAACTACCATCTCTGGATTTGCTGTCCCCCCTGAGGCGAGGGAGGTAGGCTGTATGCGATGGCAGGCAGAGGGCACCCTCTCTATTTTTTGTGAAAAAATTTCATATCTTGTCAAGGGCTTTTGAACAAAATGGTTGACATGCTTACAAACTCACTTCTTTCAAAGGAACAGATTAATACAATGCTGAACCAGACCCTTTCAATTGAAAGTATTTCGCAATGAAGAAATAGCAGTTAACATCCAACAGATGGCCCAAAGTGCAGAGAGAGAGAGAGACTAGAACAATGTTTCTTTCCTTGTTTCTAATGTGGATTGCAAATATCATTTATGCAATCAACAAGTAACAAACAGAATCTAGACGAAACAAGTAAAGATGCATCCATAAACATACCTTTGTCAAATTTTTTACCATCTGGATCTAGTCGATCAACCTTAATAATATCATCAAAAAAAATATCAACCATCTCAACTGCAACTTTGCCTCTTGAAATGGAATATATACCTAAAAAAAAAGTAAAAG
Organism: Euryodendron excelsum; assembly: GCA_033060915.1. Lineage (NCBI taxonomy): Eukaryota > Viridiplantae > Streptophyta > Magnoliopsida > Ericales > Pentaphylacaceae > Euryodendron > Euryodendron excelsum. The sequence goes on along the minus strand of CM065377.1, from coordinate 71,606,821 downwards.
AACAATAGAGTGGGAGGGGGTTGGGGAGAAAAAGAATAGGAAAAAACAAGAGGAAGAGTTAAATGGTGGGTGCAATTACAATCATCAATAATATACATGACCTTCCAAAAAGCATCATCAACAGTGATCTTTCCAATTGTTTATCTTTGTCTCTGTTTTTTTCTTTGGGGTGGGGGGGGAGGCTGCTTGCAAGTTAATTTTCGGGCACAGCCCGCCTGAGGGGAAAAATAACCACAAAGGCTGACAAAAAGTAACACCCACCCATAATATACACACAAAAAATGTACATGTACATAAATAAAGAAGAGGGTACATATGAGCAAATCAAAATAAGCAATGACTTAGCAAAAATCTCTTTCAGTAGCTTCGAAAGGAAGACCAATATATCCTCAAAGATTCCTCATTCTATTCTCACCAAACATGATGAAGGAGAGAAATAGGAGCCAATTCCAAGTAATATACCTTTTTTTCCCTTTAAGCCTTTCAACCACTATTCACCAAGCATTCACCATTAATGGCATAGCAGATGAAAAATCAAACAATTGAACTTGGAAACTCCAAAATTTGCAAGCAATGACAAAATGAAGAAAGTGGGGTTCCACTGATCTTGATGCACTTGCACATGCAGCTTAATAGTAAGTATATGATCCACCATCAGCATTTGTCTCCATTTATAGTCCAAACAAAGGAATCTAATCTAAAAGGAACATAAAACAAAAAAATTCCACTAGTTGATAAATCATTAACTACAATCTTCTTGGAAGGCAACAAAACAAGACAGTTACTCTTTCGAGTCTTTTATAAGTTTTCTCATAACTAAAAACATACTACCCTCCCTAAGAATGCTTAAGGGATAGAATTTTTTAAAACTTGCATTTATGGTAACTCATCATGATAATCAGGTCCCAAAGCGTTTTGCCATGTTACCACAATACATATCCAAATGTACCTCACCATGCCTACTCATTAACGAGAAGACAGACCAAATTCATGTAGTGCAACGTCCATCCAAAATTTGATTTTCACAGTAGACACCCACCACCTAAGAAGCACAAATAGAAACAAGTGACACAGATGTGACACAACACCAACAAGCTCAGCAGTAATTTTCAAAAGCTATTACCCAAAAAACAACAAATAGTATGTATTTAAATATATATATGGGTATTTATATATGAAAACAATAACAACTTCTTCATTTTTTACGGTATAAATACATTTATCTTTTATTATACGAAATAGTAAGAGATCTCTTTTGCACATTCTATGTATTGAAAAATAAGTGAGAACAAAAGTCTCAATATCTAATTTTAAATCGCAAACAAATTGGAAGTATTACACTTTAGAGTTCCCAAAATTAGAAAGCCTAAACAAAGAGAAATTAATATTCCACATAATTGTGATTTAATTATTAGCTTCCAAATTGTTTTCTTTAAGACTTGCGATATGTTTTATGTGTGTGTGTGTGTGTGTGTGTGTGTGTGTGTGTGTCTAAATGATGGATGTGTGTCCTACAAGTCCAAAGCATGTTTAGTGTAGTCATGTTAAAGAAAAATATCGTGACACACTTACATGTGCGCCAGACACAAGTTCCAGACGAATACAGCACCTTCTTAAAACTATTTGTGCTTCTTAGCCATACACTTTTGTCAAACTCCTGTACCCATTTTGCAATAGCTCCAGAATACAGCGCCACATTACCCTTCACCATTTTGGACCACCACCATATATTGTCACTCCCCAACTTCCACTTCACTAGCATAAACCAACATACCCAAGGTTTCTTAGTTCATAACCAAGGATGTTCTAGTATCACACATCCTCAATATTTTAAAAAGTAATCTAATTTTGTTTATACAATATTGATGAAACAAGGCAAGCAGTGCAAAAGAGGCAAATGCAGCACAATTAAGGAAACATAATTAGAATAGGCATTGCGTCACCTAAGATTAACAAGCTCAACCTCATTATAATTCCAACACTCCGAAAATCAATCCACGAAAATGAAAATAAGGAGGCAAGAAAGCATGTTATCCCCCTTAATTATAGAATCTGTCCCAGACTTCCGACACTGTCCAGTACCCAAGTAAAAACTGCGCTAGTAGTTCTCAAAAACCAACATTTCGTAAACAATCAAATTACTATGGTGTCCTTTTGCTGTTTATAATTTTGCAATTTATTACTCTAAATCAAATTAATCAAAACCAAAACCCCCTCAGTCAGAAAATCGGAGACAATGTAAACAATCAAATTGGGCCTTTTGCAAGAGATCAAACTTAGTTTCAATGTTATCTATGAACATGTACAGGCAAATATATAAAATCACTCAAAAAAGGCGAATCCTCTGACACAAAAGAAATAAATCGTTGAGAGAGGCTATACGAACCTTCGAAACTGAGTCTTCGGGCGACCCTCTGCTAAAACCCTAGTCTGACGGGGTTCAATGAGGGTTTTATGCTTATAGATTGGAGTACGTAATGTATCTCCATGTTGCCCCTCATTTATTTCTGAATTACTATGGTGTCCTTTTGCTGTTTATAATTTTGCAATGTATTACTCTTATATTTATCTGATTACGTTCTATAAACTTTTAAACGAATCCCTCTAATTATTTTAGAAAATTATCGAAATACATATTAGTACAAATTATAGTTGTCAAAATAGGAAGCGAAAGCAGGATACGTTAGAAGAAACGGAAGTCGAAAGCGCAACCAAAAAATATAAGAAGAAACGAGAAGCGGAAAATGATTGGGAAATTTAATAGAAAAATTTTCAAAACTTAGTGGAAATATTTAAAAAACTTAGTAAAAACTTTGAAGAAACTTAGTACTGACCTTTGAAAAACTTAGTGGAAATCTATGCAAATAATTTCATAAATACTCAGTTAAAACTTGAGAGAAAAAATCTATAAAAATTAATATTTTAAGTTTTCGAAACGTTTTCCAAGAGTTTCTCTTAAGTTTTCATTAAGTATCCCAAGAGTTTCCTAAGAGTTTTCCCAACGTTTCTCAAGAGTTTTTGAAACGTTTCACATGCGTTTTTGAAATGTTTCTCCAAATTTTTTAAACAAAGTTTCGTACCCGTCCTGAAAAAGCGTTTTCGCATCCTAAACAAGGTTCCATGCAACTGTGGTAGGGGGGAAAATGGTATATCAATTTATTTACCACATCAATGGATAATAATAAGTGAAGTAAAATTGTGATGATGCATTCCATCCTATTTTTAGTGAAACAAAATGATGAAAAGAAAAGTGATCATGTATTTATTTTTTCAAGAGAGAGAGCGAGAGAGAGAAATATAAGAAAATAATTATAATTTTTTTTATGAAAGTTCATTCTCCTATCCCTCCTCTTATTGTCTGTATATAACGACAATTCACAAGCATCTACCACCATAGCATTTACACTAAATAATTATCTGTGAATTATTTTAATTAAAAGTTACCAATATCTATAATTTCTTAAATTTAAAAACATTACTCTAAATAATGCTAGTGGTGATAGGTCATGGTTGCTGAATTAATGGAACTCTTCATTTTACTTTTTTCCCCTTTGGTTTTTTAACATTGTTTCTTTCTATACAAGAAATGCATTTAACACGTATGTTAAATTTACCTTTGAGAGAAGATGAGTTAGTGTAATGATAATGGTGTCTCAAGCCATGATTGAGATTAGAGTTTTGACTCATTATTTCCTTTTTTAGGACTTTAGCCCTTTAATATACCAAACAAAAATTGCTTTGAAAATGTGAAATTCTACCTTGAAAATTTTAAAAGAAAACGCATTTAATACTTATGTGACAAGAATTAGTGTAATCAACAATCTCGAGACATTAGCATGCAAAATTCTCAAGGTCAACTTAGCATGTGATTCCACTATGGTCCAGTCAATCGAAAACTAATAAAGAAGCATGTCTGGTCGCTAATGGAAGTTAATTCTAGTTGCCTCATTATCTATTTCAAGGAATGGCTCTTACATTTTATTGTTTCAAATGGACACAAATCACAAAGGCAAACTCTAGAGAACTTGACACGAGCTTACCAGAGAGTGTCCCAGTTGGTAGGGACAATCTCGATACCCCTGCTCAAGTCATGAGTTCAAGCTTTGCCCTTCTCATTTATCCTCATCTCCAACGATTGAACACCAAACTTCTCATTCTCCCTCCTTTTAAGTCGTACTACATATATATTGTTAATATTCCTTATGCTCCTAGAAAATTTACTCGCTATGTTGATTAAATTAATAAGTTAAAATTATTATAATAAAATGGGAAAAGTATTGTTGTGGCATTTATAAAGAAAGAAAACATAGTCTTACTATCAATATCTGAAAGACAATAGACAAATTACAATATTGGGATTATGAATTGACTCAGTTAAAGGAGAAAAATAAAAATATAATCTAGGTTGACATTGTTGCTAAAATATTTTTTTAATTTTCCTAGTTTCAAGTAGTTGCACCGTACTATAACAAAAGTCAATATCATATTGGCATTATAATCCCATAATTTATCTCTTCAAAGGTAATGCTTATTTTATCCTTATTATAGAAATGTTCAATTCATTTAGGTACTCTATGTGTCAATGCAAATAAATGTTATTAATTTTTATCCTTATTAGCTACTCTTTTTTTTTTTTCAACTAAAAGCCCTCAACCTATAGATAAGGCTTTAGCGACCCTTTTTGGAAACTCAAGGAAGCCTCATTGTCGTAGGTTCTTTTTGATATAATAGTCTGAATGGCCTCTAGTCGGATAGGTCGGTCGCTTTTTGCTTTAATTTTTTTCAATTAGGCTCGCACAAGGGCGTTCACCTTTTTTTGGCTTGTCACTCTTTTTTTTTTTTTTTTTTTTTTTTCTGCTTTGGAAGGAAAACGTTATAATATTCGGACCAAGGCCTTTTTTCCAAAAAATAATATATAAACTATATAGAGCTTTAAAACTATGTATGGTTTTAAAATTTGAAGCCTCTAAAAAAATTTCTTTTGTGTAATTTTTTTTGTTAAGCCAATATATATTTCTTTGAAGTTAATTAGGGGAGTTGATTTTATATTTTTTTTTCTAACAACCTTCTTTTCTCACCTAGATTAAGACATTTTTTTTTTGAAAAACAAGATGTGAAAATTATACAAGACATAGAGCGTAGCATGTAATGTTTTAAAACTTTTGGAGCCTTCAAATTTATTTTATCTATATAGTTTGTTAATTATTTAGTAAACAGAAGTTTTTTCATTATGAAGTTCAGTAGTGCTAGCGTTTGGACTCTTTTCTCTTTTTTTTTACTCTAAAAGATAGTTTTTCTCTTTCATTGAGACTTGGGCCTTTTATGTAAAAAGAATGTAAAAAATATATAAGGCCTTACCAAGTTTTAAAAAATTTAGAGGAGAAAGGATAGTCTGAGTGATAGTAGTGCCCTAACCTATAATTAAGGTTATGAGTTCAATTCTCCCTCTCTCTTTTTTAAGTTTTAGCTCTTCAATGTATTCAAAAATAAAAAAATAAAAAAATAAAAAATTTTTATAAATTTTTGAGCCTTAAAAAATTGGGCTCCCTTTTTCTAATAGATAGTTTTTTTTCATCTAAACCGTGGCTCTTTATTAAAAATAATGCAAAAGTTTTACTAGCTTTTAAATATTTTGGAGCTTTAAAATCCAAAAAGAAAAATATAGGGCCATAACATTAGTAAAGATGCCTTACAAAATTGAGAGCCTAGGCGGCGATGATTTTATTGGCCTAATGGAAGAAGGTTTTAAGCTTTTACCAAAAATATTAGTAAAGATGCTATTAGCTACTCGGGTTAAAAGCTAATCCACACAAAATTGAATATAGGGCCATGACATTTTTGACGGTTGTAATCCAAAAAAGGAAGAAATATAATACACCGGTGTGGTGGATTGTGATATTTTTGGAAGGTAGTAATCAGAGTTGGGAATATACGGCCGTAGAGCTTCCAAAGTCACGTCAATGACGGCAAGATAACTAAGCACACGAAACTACCTCCGTCAAATTCAGTTGAAGAAGCTTCCAAGATTTCTCTTTCTTCCTCTCTCTTTCTCTCTCCCTCTCTATCTCTCTCGTTTTCTCTCGCTCAAAATAGCTACCCACTATCCCAGTATTGTGCAATCAGTGCTCCAGAGCCATGGGACAAGTTTTAGAGAAATTCCAAGGTACTCATACTTCTCTCTCTCTCTCTCTCTCTCTCTGAAACTTGTATGGCTTCTGAATTTATAGACACTGATATAGCTATAAGTCCTAGACTTTTGGGCTTGCATTTCTTGGATTTACATTTGGTTGAGTGTTTCTGTTTGTCATAATAGTAACCCTTTCTTCTTATGCTATTTACATCAAAATAGTAATAACATGAAAGATAATTTTAGTTTACATGCTGCTAAAGGTTCTTCCATCTCTGCTAAATTATAAAGTAAACAAAAGTATAATTGATTCCGAGCAGGAAAGAAATGCCTAATATTTACATAAAACTAGATGGAAGGGAAATGGGTTACTTCTCTTTAAGCTTGTTCACTGATACCAGGCATTCAACTAAGCCCGAGATGGATTATTAGCATGGTAGTAGAGTGCTTTTTTGCTTTTTGGAAATCAAATTGACATAATCATTGTATCATAATTCTTTGTATGGATATAAGAAAGTATAAAGGTAAGGGAAGGAAAGATAAGTGTTTACAGTTTGCTTCCTTTATGCCTTTGTTCCAAGGTACTAATACTACCCACTAAATAAGAAAATATAGCAATCTGATTGGACAACTACTGGAATTTGCGCCCATGTCAAAAATTCATCCCATGGCTCTGGAGCACTGATTGCGGTGGATCTAAGAAAGTAAAGATAGTAAATTTTTTTTTTTTTTAAGGGTTTTAGGGATGAAATCACACTGTTTTGAAATGGTAGATTAGATAAGTATATTTTGATCTATTGTAGTTACCATCGAGACTAAGTTAGCAGCTATGGAAATATACCCAGTTGACATGAAGAATACTTTTTAGAGACTGGCTCATTAATACATATATGATGATTTGCACCCTGAGAAATTTATGGAGACTGCCTCAGGAATATATATGATGATTTGCCATCCTGAGAAATTTCTAGGACCTACATCCAAATATATTCTGCTGCTTATTTTTTGATGCTGTGAATTGAAAATATTGTTAGAATAAATTGGTGTAAACCCATTATTTTGTTGATCTTTGAGCCAATATAAATGTGGGACCCATGCATCTTTTGTGTTGGGTCATTAGTGCGTTGGATTCACCTCCGAGAGGAGATGAATCTAGACTATTTACTTACTCAAATCCGTGTAGGATTGAATGAGTTATTGGCTTCCAAAGTCACCCCCTTGAATATGGGTTATGTAGTTGAAAGTGGGTTATCCCACATTGATTTCTTATGGGAAATAAGTTGTCCATATATAACCCAAGTTTGGAGTAAGGTTTGGGCCCCAAGGGGCACCCCACTTTTGTGAAAGGGGGAGGACCTATGGAACCCATGGGTTGACCCAATACTCCACACGCGCGCCGCCGCCCGCCCGTCCGGTCCTGTTCGGGACGTGGGTTCGGTTCAAGTCTTTTCTTTTTGGGCTAGGGTCGGAATTAAATTAATTAATTATTTTATTAATTAATTTTATATTAATTAATTAATTAATTTCTGACGGTTTGACCAAACAGATGTGACCGTTGACCGAACAGGTGTGTCCCTCCGGTAAGGGACTGTTTGGCTGCTGGTACCTGTTCGAACCAGTGTTTCGAACAGGCACCTGGGCTCTATAAATAGAGCAGCATTCTAGCATTCATAACATTAGAAAAATTCCGATTGTTGCATACAACGAATTCCTTCTTCCTCCCGTATTTTCCTGAGAGAGTTCAGATCATCTGGTAAAGCCGCCGAGCAGTTTTTATTGAAGTGCTGCCTAAAGACTGCTGAGATCGTTTTATCCTGAGAGTCAGACGCCCATCATCCCGTGAGCACCAACTGTGGGGGGTGAATCTGTCTTTAAGGAGAGAGTGTGAAACACTCGACTCGATCTATCTTTCGATTTCTACATTTTCTATTTTTGTGAACGATAACCGGGTAAGTCGTTACGATTTAGTTTGTTCTTATTCAGATTCTAATTGTCTTCTAGTTAAAATTGCTTCTAGTTGATAATTAGATAATTCGTGTTATCTTATTGGTTGTGATCACTAATTATACACGTAGTGATTAAATAGGAACTATTTATCCAACAAATATAACGAGTGGAATGTTGATTTTTTTTACTAAACCTCATATATTGAAGACATAGAAGTAAATCATATTTAGAGTATCAGTAGTCATGTGCTGAAAGCCAGAGTTTAGTTCTAGTCTTGAATGCCTTGAGGAAAATGGGGTCTGTAAAAGAGTTTGTTGTACTTTCTGTGAACTTATCCACTTGCCAGTAGAAAAGATACACGTCTTGAACAGCAAAGTAGCTTGTTTGAATGACATTGGACTGCAATTAAACACTGGCACATGAAGTTATGCAACGATTTGTCTTTTCTAGAGAATAGTTTGGGACAATGCTGATCTAAACATTTCTGAAAGAAGATTCGAAGTCGAAAGTTATGAGGACTTCTGTTTTAAAAGAAAAACACACAAGAAGTTTGTGATATCTTGAACTTTATGTGGCAATATTGCTTTATTTTGAGGACGTTAATTTGACATGTTTATGGGAGATGAAGACTCGCATCCAGGTTTGATGTTCTTCCATTTTCTCAAACTCCTGCCAGAAGAGAGTTATGGCGAGACTCAAATTTGTAAATCTCATATTATTTTGTTCTGCATTACTTTACAATTTTTATAAAATGGAAGGATATTTGGATCACTTAAACTTTTTTATCTGTGGGATTTCCTATCCAATGTTTAGCTTCTGATGTTGTTTATCATTCTCATATATGTTTTTGTTCAGTGTATTTGGAGCACAAATGGGTACTTGAAGGAGAAAATGTCCTTATAGTTGTCCAGGACTGACAAATCTAACTCTAGGATAACAACTTAGATATTTTGGGCTTGATATCACCTTGAATTCAAAACTGCCGTTTACTCTGTTCCTGGATTTCAGTCCTGGTTTCTGTGTTTTTAGTCATTGGCTCTTCCTTTATTTGGCTCACCAAAAAAGTAAATACTTACTAACGTGATTTATGGAGACATGAATGGCTTCATGCTTGATAGTCTTAACTCATTGTGCAGGTAAGGAGTGGAGGCAGAGACAAATGAGAAAGATAACAGACAGTGCTTTTGACCATTTCAAAAATGATTCAGGAAGAGCTAATTTGACATTTGAAGATCTGTACATAGCTGTGCTACTTGTGTACAAGTAGGATGTTCTACTTATTCATGTGCTTTCTTCGAAAACTGCCAAAAAAATTTATTAATCTATTTTTAGTTGCTTTTGGATGAAGTCTTACTACCTAGACTAAATTGTTTCCCTGTAGTGATATTAACAAGCGTTTGCCCGGGCCTCATTTTGATCCCCCCTCCAAAGAGCACGTTCGAGCCATGATGCAGGTATGTTCTGGTAGTTCTATAAAATGATAGATTTGTTGGAAATTTGTTCTCTTAATATTGTTTGGTTTCCATTCAGGATTATGATATCAACCTCGATGGAGAGCTTGACCGCGAAGAATTTGTAAAATTTATGCAACAGTTGACGGCAGATACATTCACCACTGTTAGTCAGGGACTGATCATTACATTGGCTGTAGCTCCAACGGTTGCATTATTGACAAAGAGGGCAACAGAGGGTGTCCCTGGTGTTGGCAAGGTGGTGCAGAGGTTACCCAATTCAGTTTATGCATCCCTCGTGACCCTTGCGGTTGTGCAGTTCCAAAATTCAGGCCAGGCATTTGATTGAAGTACCCTTTGTTTCCTGGCAAATGAATTGCTCCACATTATGTACAAGCAGCCAGTGAGTTTCTGCATCCTGTTGTAATTGAGTACGCCAACTGATTATTAGCTACAAATAGTGAATTAATGTAGAATTTTCTCTGATGAGCCTCTGGCCCTCTGCGGATGAGGAACGTTGTGGGGCTGGCTTGTGTCTGTGTAATCGTATGGAAGTGCTGCAACTGTATTTTCATGGCAGAATATGATAAGTTTGTCAAGCTTCAAAACCCAGTTCATCCCTCTCCCCACCCAGAGGAGGCATATTTTGCATTTCTTACGACAAGTTATAGTTAAATGGATTTCAAATTTACTTGTTGCCTAACTCTTTATATTAAATGGTTTAGAATTCAGCGGTTTACATGGTTTAAACCATTTGCTATCATGTCCTACTCATCAGAATGCTGGAATTTAAAGGGTGCTAAACCTCGTGCTTTTACCATCGTTGTTGTTCTCTGGTTTACAAATGCTGTATTGAAGTGAACAAAACAAAATCATACTTTTTTGTCAGTTAAGAATGTTACTTAAATTTTTCAATAACTATGGCTTAAAATATTGATGTCCACAACATTTTCATAGGACTTGCCTGAAAGTGCCCTTATGCATGCTTTGCGCATCTGAAATTCTCAACACAGTTTCGTTTTTATTGTCCCAATTGATTGCGAATTGCATTGACCTTTTTTAGCTAAAACTTAATGGCGTCTCCCCAAATGATAGCAGAGTCTATTGTATTCACTGCTGAATTTTTCCATCCTGCATTCAATATGAATCAAGCGTGTACACCCCGTTTATGCTATGCCAACCTAACTAAATGATTATCACAAAACCCAGAAAGACGGGGAAAAAAAAAAGTGTGAGAGAGGCCAAATTGTTCTATGCCAACCTGAATGAATTCCTCAAAAATCATCTATCAACTTCAACAGTCGAGTATTCCATGGTCTAGGTGCATAGTTGTGGTAGGAAGATTTGCTTGCTGGGGTTTCAGACATCCAATGTTACTAGGCACAGGAAACATGGAGGTTTCAATGAGACCAACAAGCACCTGCAGTTTATTTCTCGTAAAATGGAAACTAGCAAGGCATTGGAAGAAGGTAAGAAGCTGCAAACAAAGCAGAGCTTGGAAAGAGATCTTAAATTCTGTTCCTAAATGTACATATCAAGCTGCTAAAAAATCAGAACCTCAAGGAGGAGATGCACAACATAATCTCGTAATGAGAAAAGGTATTTCTCATTATGTCCACAGTAGATGTTTGGTGCAACTAACATATTGTCTAAACACCAGCAAACAAAAATAATTGGTAGACCATAAAGAGCTCTAACCAAAATCAAGGTGAATTTAACTTTTTGAGCTTGGCTTTAACTGCATCAAGTAGTCCTGTTAAGTAACCAGCAAACAGGTGAGAAGAAATATGTATTGTATAGCAGATTATGACCCGAAAAAAGAATGGAAGGAGAGCAGAAGAAATTTCTCACTCTGTTCAGATGTGGTTGCTTTCGGAACAGTAGTACGAAAATATATGTTCCCATTTTTCTGATAGACAGCCTGTAGTCAAGTAAACTTATTTGATCAACACGGTAAAGGCTAACCCTAGCAAACAATATATCACACAAAGTGTTGCAAAAGTCTAAAAAGCATATCGTCAATGATAAATTAGGGAAAGTGATGCTCTCAAGCTATAGGGACCATATGACATGAGTCACATGATATGAGGAGAATGAAATCATTGTAATGTTAATGATATCACCAGTTCATTAGATCATGAAAATTTGAGTTCTAACTCCCCTTTTTGCTGTGAACATGGACATTTCACCGACTGGCAAGTGTAAAGATTATGCAAAGTCATGGTCTAAAAGTGCAAGCATTCATGGTAATGCATTCAAGTCAAAAGTATAATAGTGTACAATAGTGGAAGCATTCATTCAAGTCAACTAGCAACAAGAGCCAACAAGGATGCAAGGCTTTCAATTGAAGTTGAGTTCACATTTTTTACTTGCGTAAGATATGTTTCTTATATTGTCGAGAAACATATCTCACGCTATCATCTCATTTATTTTAAATGTGTAATTGTTGTATACATAACTTCAATAAATATACAACAGATCATCTAACAATAGAAATAGTGATAAATTGTTCGGGGATTGGATAACTGCCATTAAGAAAATCATTCATTTATTGGCTCTCGATGACACCCATGATTTGTGTATTCCATAATAGGGAAATGGTTTAGTGATTTTTAGGAAACAAAATTCCCAATGTTATGGGAGGAGGGATAAGGATACTTGGAAGTGGATGAAGAAGAGGATGTTGCCATTTGTGTTTTATTGGATAAGCTATACCTTTAGAATTGGTGTGGTTTTGATACCATGAAAGGTTTTGAACACCAACGATTAAAGAAAAAGATCAGCAACTCTACCTAGTTGACCCATTGTATATTTACCAAATGTATATATACAAAGGTATCAACACATTTACAATAGCATGGGATATGCTTCTCGACAAAATAGGAAACAGAGCTCCAACTTCAATTGAATGTCTTGCATGTTGTGGGACCTTTTCATACACCCTGTGAAATAGCCTCCACCGTTTAGATAATGGCTATGTTGCTAGACAACTTTAATGAAGACTTACACTATTGTAGACTCTTGTATTTTTGACTTAATTGCATTAGACTCATGACTTTGCCTATTCTTTACAACAAGAGCCAAGATTAAGAAGCAGTTTAAAGGTTCACCTGCAAAAAGTTTAATTCATCATAAAATGGCTCATAAAAGTTTATCATCATGTACATAGGGTATCACCTTGTAAACAACAGGTTTACAAATGTAACCAACATAGGCTTGAAATGCTCTATAACACCTTGCAAACAATATGTTGTCCTAGAAAATAAAAGTAGTACATTAAGAAATATGAAATTTTATAGTGTCCTCATGTCTTTGGACAGGGGAGTTAGATGGACCCGACACTTAAACATTCACCCACACCTGCACCTGACCCCCTATCCGAATCCATCTAAAATAGGATTCAGCCATTGAAGAAGAGCATAAAGATAGTGCAGGTTGAAACAGATTCAAAAGTCACTATCCTCTTCAAGAAACAGAACAAATCAACAGACTCCATGCTCCCTTTATTAGCCTTTAAACTAATACATTAATGACTAGAGTTCGTAACAGTTTTGGCTACGCAATACAACTGAGAAGGAAACTACCCAGCTGAAGCCATTTGGGACATGTGGGGCCAACTATCTACGACTCACCACCTCCTGATTCTCATCTCGTCTTAGGAATGATGTTACACAATTGTGAGCTGTAGATATTGCCGTGTTATTCTGTTTTGGACCCTCCCCCATCCCCTGCAACCCCAACCACCACCCCCCCCCCCCCCCCCCCCCCCCCCCCAAAAAAAAAAAAAAAAAAGAATAATAATAATAATAAAAAAAAAATAAACAGATAAAAAAAGTAATGCCTAGACCACACTCCTAGAATTTTATCTATAGGATGACAGTTTATATCTCTCAAAATATCTTTACATTAAGATAGATAGAGTATTATATTTCAAGAAAGTTCGTTCTATCTATGTTTTTTTCTAACGGTTTAGTGACCTGATCTATATCCTTTCAGTCTTCATTGGATTTTGAATTTTACCTGTTTCTCTACAATTATTTGATCTTTTTTTTTTCCCCACTTAAAAGGTTCATTTTTGTTTATTAATTTAGAAACTCTTCATTTTTAACCTTTCAATTGACTTGCTTCATTACCAAAATACTGAGGATGAGGGGAAGACATTATTATTTCAACCCTTAACTTAATTTGCCTTTACTTTTGGGCATAAAAATTGCACAACATGGTTTATTTTGGTGACCAAAGCTGTCTACAATTTGGTATAGGGCCGGTTCAGGTTCATAAGAACGATGATTCTATTGAGGAAATCAAATCAAGAGAAAGAATATGTTACGGACGGGACAATCGAGGAACAAGCATGTCGTGAAGCAATCAAAGGGAATATGGAAATGAATCAAGCAATATTGAAAGTCAAATAATTTGAACTGTTTCTTCTAATTTCCATTCATTTCCCTAAAATTATTTCTACATATAGTTTTCATTGTATCCTACACCTTGACATATTCTTTCCTTGATTTCATTTCCGGAATAGCTCTCTGTGTGCCCCAAAAATGATCAATCAGCAATATTTTGCTCTCCCAACGTTTTGATAACTAGTCCAGTGCATCCCCCTAATGACTGATTGTAACTTCCAATTCTTTTTATATACAAGTAAAATGGTTTTCCATATCGGTAAGTGTTCAGCCAACAAAATATAGCCACTCAAGAACATTGATCAGATACACATATACATACATAAGTATTAAGAGAAAGAAAGGAGGGTTGTTAGTGTGTCGAATTTACAGACCCGAGAGGACTGAAGATTGTTCAGCTCCGCAATAGCAACCTCGTGGCTCCTTATCTGCGTAAATCAAAATGGCAAGTTTAATTTCTTTTCATCACCATATATACCCGCACGCATATATAACTCTCTACTTTTGAGAGAGAGAGGGAGAGAGAGAGATGTCTACCTGCTTAATGAGATGGAGACTGGAATCTGCAGCAGCGGTTGAACTCGGGGAGGACGGGGCCGAAGGCGAAGGCGAAGGCGAAGTTGATGCTGCCATTTGCTTCTACGGTTCTACCTTTACCTATTCTTCAGTGGGCACCGATTCAGAGAATTGCAAAACATATAATAGCGACTCTTGTTTTGAAAAAAAGGAAAAAACAAAATAGATATAGGGCATGCTGGGAACTTGTGAAAGAGGAAGAGGTGGGAAGGGAAAGGGAGTAGAGAGAAATTACAAGAAAGTGTTTTTTTTTTCCTTTATTTGATTTTGTAAATAATATACCAAATAATGTTCTCTTTATTTGAAATTTAAAAGGAAGGGAAAAAAAAAATCGTTGTATAACCGTTGAAGAGAAAATGAGAAAAAAAATGAGAGGAAAGTGAGAAAAAATTCATTTTTTCTTTTTTTTTTCCATTCAGTCTGTTCTTTCTTAAATTATGAATCATAAAGAAAAATAACAGTATTATTTTGTCTTCATTTTTCTTTCTTTTATAAGGTTGCAAATATATCAATGTCCTTTTCCTATCTCTCTCGCTCTTAATTTTTTCTAATTTTTGAATGGGGTGTGGGGTTCTTTTTTTCTTTCTTTTTTAATTATTATTTGAGATTTGGCTTTGAATTCATGAATAATTGGAAGTTTGAGTTGAAAGCCAGAAAAATAATTCGCTGTTCCATTCTTATTTCGAATATAACAACTTTGAGATGCATCCCACTTGCTTGGAAAGACCGTTACCAAATAAATGACTACTAGGTGTCAACCCGTGCAATGCACGGGAGTAAGAGTTATTCAAATTATAAATAGTTAATTTAAAATTTATAATAATTAATTATACACTCGTATCGTATCTTTAAAATATAAATAGATATTGACATATATAGTATTTTATTTAATTATAATCACATTTTTTGATATTAAGTTCAAAAAAAGTCTTGACAATCTGATATTATATATATATATATATATATATTTTATCTATCTTATAAAATTAATCTTATATATATATCTTATCTATCTTATAAAACTAATTTTATATATATATATATATATCTTACAAAAACTACTAATACATCGTATCGTATTTCTAAAATGTAAATAGATATTAATTTATATATATAATATTTTATTTAATTATAATCACTCTTTTTTTTATAGATATTAAGTTCAGAAAGAGTCTTGACAATCTGATATGATATATATGTATCTTATCTATATTACAAAACTAATCTTATCTTATCTCTTATATATATATATATATATATATCTTACAAAACTAATACAATAAGTTTAAGAAAATAATAAATTTAATAATTATCTAATAAATTGCTCCTGTGACGTGGTATTTTAAAAATATCTGAATATTTAGAGTGCCACATAGAAGAGAGACAAAATGTAAGGACAAACACAACTTTTATATATATATATGATTAGTTACAAGCTGGTTCCTGTCTCTTATTTATTTAACAAAAGTACAAAATGCAAATGCTTTGCTAATATACACTTAACTACATAGCATTACCACTATCATCATTCATAATTTAGTAAAACCTAGGTATCAATCCGTGCAATGCACAGGATGTAAGTGTTTTTTAAAATTCACTATTTGTGTACTATTATCTTTTATCATAAAAAGATGAATAAAAAAATATTTAAAAAATTGATTGTATATATGTTGTAAGTAATTGATTCAAAATCCAAAATAATTAAGTATACAATTTTAAATTTGACAGTATGAATTTGTTTTGTGGTAATATAATCTTGTGAAAAATAAAACAACTTGTAAAATCTCTGCTAAGTTAATCGCAATAGACTTTTTTTTTTTCAATACTTTGCATGAAAAAAAAAATTAATAGTACTTTATTTAATCATAGTCAATTGATTAAATTCTTTTTTAAAAAAAAAACTTAATCCTGAAATTTTAGATATTTTATTCCGATCCGATAAAGATACATATACTTTAATAAAACTCAAAAACTTGTGATATCATTGATTTGCTAATTATTATGCTTTGCTCCCCTTTTTTTGATGATTTATGGCATCGTTACTATCCCGTAAACCACAAATTCTACAAGTAATTTATTTCTCTAGAGTCCATCTGCCTTTTTTTTTTTCTTTTTAGTATCTTATTTTTAATAGTTATCTCAATCTTATCTTATATATATCTTGTAAAATTAATAGTGTGATCAATTCATAGTTATCTAACCAATTGCCAACAAATTTAATAGCTATCTAATAAATTGCCCCTATCACGTGACATTTGAAAAATATAAGAGTATCTAAAGCGCTACGTAAGAGAGAGGCAAATTATAAGGACCAACACAATTTATATATATATATATATGATTTGCTCTTGTTATATCAAAATAGTAAGAGGGGATCTAAGTATTAAGTACGCGCCTTAACAATGCACATCAAACTTTTTGATCATCCATAATTTAATAAAACTTTGCTCTTGTTATAACAAAATAGTAAGAGGGGACACATGAAACTTTCCAGCACACTCCCTAACGTGCAACATCCAACAAACATAGAGAAACACAAACCCTCCCTAATGTGCAACAAACAGAGCCAGAGAGAAACAAACTACGATAAAGAAACAAATGCATATTAAAGACTTGAACTCAAGACTTCTGATATCATATTAAGTCATCACTTAACTACTCTTATGATGTTAAGTAAGAGCCCAACAATGTATATCAAACTTTCTAATACTAACATCAACCACAACTGACTCATTAATTAACCATCAATTGAAACTGATGCTAGCAAAATTCAAATAGTAATGTTGTATAAGTCAAAATCTGTGCATGTGGCAAAGTTGACCCAATTTAGTCAAGCAAACGAGAGCCTATCTATAATCGAGTCCATGTCTGGTTGGCTCAGGTCCAGGCATTGGCTGCAATCAGATTAACCTCCTATTGTTCATCTGATCATCAAACACAAGAAGCAATAAAATTGTTTGGGATTATCATTCCCATTTGTCAAACCTAGTTAAAGTTGATGACAAGTGGAAATAACCAGGAATTCTACCATAATTAAACCCCCATTGCAGGTTGAAGAAACTTCAAGGGTTGAAGATTGCTCCAAACATCATAAATTTCAAAGGTTGTCAATTAAAGGAGTGAGACTGGTGTCCAATACATGAATATATACATATACATGAGGGTGTTTTTTAATAGAAAAAAGGACACAAAGCAAACGCAATCAAGCTACATTGTTGCCACCTTGTATTCATCTAATAGTTGAAGGAGCCTTTAACACCATCCAGGCTCTCTCCCAGTGATAATCTGCAAGATAGGCTAGAAATAAATTCAACATTAGGTATGACAAATAAAAACGAAAACCTATTATCTTCATATTGTAAGCACCCCATTTTTGACCGCTCGTCAGTCTACGCTCCGTCTAGACTTGTACTAAAGTCAATATGGACGTATTCCAATCGAAACCAACTCTCTAAGTCTAAATCCCATCTGTCCATCGCTTTACGGGCCCGCCAGGCCCAAATAGAGGCAAAATGACCAAAATGCCCTTAGGGGCATTGTCCTTTCCAATTCTAATCCCTCTCTCGAGACAGTTGATTCCTCGAGACGGTAAACCTATTCCAAATCAGGCACGTCTTTCCGAAGACGGTAAGACCCCTTTCCAATTCCTTTCCAATTCCAATTCCAATCCCCCTCTCGAGACAGTTGATTCCTCGAGACGGTAAATCTACTCCAATTAGGCACGTATTTCTGAAGACGGTAAGACCCCTTTCCAAATCCAATTCCTCTCTCGAGAAATTTTATTCCTCAAGACGATAAATCTACTCCAATCAGGCGCGTCTTTCCGAAGACGGTAAGTCCCCTTTCTAACTCCAATTAGGCACGTCTTTTCGAAGACGAAAAGACCCCTTTCCAAATCCAATCCCTCTCTCGAGACAGTTTATTCCTCGAGACGGTAAATCTACTCCAATTAGGCACGTCTTTCTGAAGATGGTAAGTTTCCTTTCCAATTTCAAATTAGGCACGTCTTTCCGAAGACGATAAGACCCCTTTCCAATTCCAATCCCTCTCTCAAGACAGTTGATTCCTCGAGACAGTAAATCTACTCCAATTAGGCACATCTTTCTGAAGACGATAAGACCCCTTTCCAATTCCAATCCCTCTCTCGAGACAGTTTATTTCTCGAGACGGTTTGGCGCGTTTTTTGAAGAAAGTCTCTTCGGAACTGTAAGTCCCTTTAAACTTGTCGACCGGGACGAGACCCTAAGTCCCCTAGATGGTAGAACGGTCCACCTTTGGTGCCTGCTAGCTCGCCAATGCAGAAATACCCGTTTAGGCACGTTTTTTGAGAAAGTTAACTTCTCAGGTGCTAAGTCCCCTTTAGCAGCTTCCCGAGATCAGGCAATCTCGAGAATGATCGCAAATCGTCAGAGTAGCGAAAATACTCGTAAACATAACAACCGTCAGAGTAGCGGAAATACTCGCAAACAGGTCGATATAGGGAATTGCCAACAAACCCCTGTATCACACGACCGCCGTTAGATTGGCGGAAACACTTAGAACCCAGGTCAGCATCGGTGCCTGCTAGTCCACTTTGGTGAAAAATGACCAAACTGCCCCTTGGGCCTTTTCTGAGACTTTCCGGTCAAGATGACTATCTTGCCCCTAAGCATCCAAGTGCCCCGGGAACCACACCGGCTCTGGGTATCAAACCGGTAACCTCCCGGGAATACGTCTTATAGGATTCCTAACCTTTCTTTATCCTTTCGGATCATTCCGAGTCAGTTTCGGCAAACCCGATGCAAAATGACCGTTTTACCCCTGGTGGGCCAATCTCCTTTTCCGACCACACTGGCTCTAGGTATCAAACCAGTAACTTCCCAAGAATGCTTTTTATAGTGTCCTCAACCTTTCTTTGTCCTTTCAGATCGTTCCAAGTCAATTTCGGTAAACCCGGTACGAAATGACCGTTTTACCCCTGGTGGGCCGGTCACCTTTTCCGACCACACCGGCTTTGGGAATCAAACCGGTAACCTTTGGGAACATTCTGAATAATGTTTCCAAATCTCGAGTCTTCTTCTGGGATAGTCCGAGTTCGTCCCGATAGCTTTCCGGCCCGATTGACCGTTTTGCCCCTAAAGGCCTAGTCAACCCTTCCGACACATCTTGTCCTCATTTTTCAAGTCAAATACCTCCAGGACACTATTTTAAGTGTTCCTGCTCTTTTTCGGCCTTCCGGGTCATTCCCGGCCTCTCTAAATCATTCCTGGACTTTCCGAAGTCATTCTTAGTGAAGCCAGACTAAAAATTGCATGGTAGTCACTAGTACAGGCGCCCAAATCTAGTCAAAGATACGTTGCTTGCCAACCTTAAACATTTCCTAAATGGCTGGCGCCACTGCAACAGGCGCCAGTGCATTCCTTTCTCTATAAATACAGAGCCTCTTTTAGTGTGAAAAGGGTCCGCAAACTCAATCTAAAAATATCAAAATTCGATATACAGAGCTCGAACACTTCAAAAACCTTAGCTTCTCTAGGTTTTCCAAACCCTAGCCACCATATACTAAACCCTAGCCTTCTATACACTTATATACACCCCCATACACTTATACACTAGCTTTCAACCCTCCTTTGAAGACTTGAAGACCTGCAATCTGGAGTTTGAAGATTGAAGACAACTCTTAAGGATTGTAGACGAAGATCAAGACAAAAATCGAAGACAAGCAAGGCGCGCAAAATAAACAAGACACAAGGTAGGTTTTCGTTTTACGTTTTTACATTTCCCCTATCTCTTCTCTCTCCTAACCCACTTGGGTTTTCTCTATTTTAATCCCCCATCTTCTCTTCCCCCCCCCCCCCCCCCCCCCCCCCCCCTTTTCTTTGTATGCTTGAAACAAGGGGACTCCCAGTCTATGTGTAGGATTAGACTATTGGAGGGTCACCGTGTCGGGGGCTTTCCTTTAGGCTAACCAGAGACCATGTGGGTTCGGCCGCCTTGATTATGTGGTGAAGCCTTAACCTTGTATGTTCACGACCCCAAACTTGCATTGTGCATATCATGATCTTGCATCTTCCAAAAATTGTTTTCAAACTCGTTTTTAAAGCTTGCATTAAACTTGTTTTCAAAATTGCATCAAAATCTCCTTTTCAAAACATGTTTTCAAAATCACAACCCTAGGGTGATTCTAGCATTTCCATGGCTAGGGTTGCTTTAGGAAAGTGTTACATTTAAAGTGACTTTCATGGTCCATATTTTCAAACCTTTGTTATTTTCAAAACCACTTTCCTAAAGTGGTTCTAATCTTCTTATGGTTAGAATCGCTGTAGGAAAGTGCGACATTTTTATACCTTTTAAAAACTCTCTTTTCAAAAGTTTCTTTCCTAAAAATCTCTTTTTCAACATACTTTCCTAAAACTCTCATTTCTAAAGTTGTTTTCAAAAACTCCCTCCAAAAATCTATTTTTCAAAAACTCCCTTTTTCAACTCATTTCCAAAATCCACTCCCCAAAATCCACTTTCTAAAAACGTTCCCTAAAAATATTTCCAAAAACTCTTTTCTACAATCTTCTACCAAAATTCACTTTCTTAAAAACTCTTTTTCCAAAATCTTTCTTCTAGAAACTCCTCTCTAGGATTCCCTTCTAAAAATCTTCGTTTTCAAAAACGCCCTTTCCAAAAATTCTTTTTCTTGGTGCCCAAGTTAAGCCCTAGAACCCATAATTAGGAAACCATAATTTTCTTTCTAAAAACATAGTTTTCAAACTTGCCTCAAAATCTAGGTTTCCAAAACCTCTTGTTTTCTATATCAAAACTGTACATATTTTCAAAAACCTATTTTTTACGTCAAAACTATAGCCTTCCAAGTCTAGGGTTTCTAAAACTTTCCCTTTCCAAATCATTGCCAAATCAAATCTTCCCGTTTAGGAAACTAGATCTTATCCTCTGTTTTTGGAAACAAAATCAAACCTTCCCTTTTAAAAACAAAATCCAATCCTTTTTTAATCCAAATCTTTCCTAATTCAAATTCTTCCTAAACTTCTACTTTCTTAAATCTTAAGTTTCCAAAACTTGAACATAAAAATCTTTCCTAAATTTTAAACTTAACTTCCACATCTTTCCTAATTCAATCCTTTCCTAATTTTACCCCTTTCCAAATCTTAACTTTCCAAGTTCAAGTTTTCAAATCTTTCCTAAACTCAAACCTTTCCTAATCTCAAAACTTTCTAAATTTTAAACTTCCTAAATTTCAAATCTTTCCAAATTCAAAGCTTTCTAAATTCAAAACTTTCTTAAATTAAATCTTTTTAAACTTCCTAAATTTTTCTAAAATTCTAAACTTTCCTAAAACTTCAAATCTTTCTAAATCTAAAACTTTCTTATTCTCAAAACTTTCTTATTTTCAAAACTTCTTTATTTTCAAAACCTTTCTTTTTTCAAAACCTTTCTTAAAATGAAACTTTCTTAATTCAAAATTTTCCTAATTTGAAAATTTTCTTAATTTGAAAACTTCCCTAATTGAAAACTTTCCTAATTCCAAAACTTTCCTAATTACAAAACTTTCCAAATCGAAGCTTTTCTAAGATGACACTTTCCTAATTTGAACCTTTCCTAATTCAAACATTTCCTAAATCCAATCTTTCCTAATCTCCTAAACCTTCCAAGTCGAGTCAAATCTTTCCTAAGTCTAGGCTTCTTAAACCTCCATCTTTCCAAAATAAGTTTAAATCTTTCTTCCAAGTTCTATCTTTTCAAATCAAAAATCCAATCTCTTCAATTCCAAAATTCTAAATTCCAATTTCCAATCTTCTATTCTAAGTTCAAATCAAATCCAATTTCCAATTCAATCTCTTTCTTCCAATCAACTCTTCTATTTTCAATCGGACTCTTGTCCGAACTACGACTGACCTGATTCCTCCAAAAGGATACGTAGGCAACTCTCATGGGTGCAGTCACAACTTCTTTCAAATTTTAAATTCCTCTACATTTTTTAAATTTCAAATTCCACAACTTCTTTCAAATTTCAAATTCTTTCACATTTTTCAAATCTCAAATTCCATAATTTTTTCAAATTTCCAATCTATTTTCAAGTTTCCAATTCCATGATCTATTTCTATTTTCAATCTTCAATTTCAATTTCTAAAATCTTTTTTCCAAATTCAAACTTCTATCTCTTTCTTTTCAAATCAAATCAAATCAAATTCTTTTCAAATGTATTTCCAAATCAAGTCTTTTATCTTGCACTTGCATCTCATGCATCATATTTTTTCAAACATTCTTTTTCAGAGTGGATAAGATTGAACATTAGTTAGTTAAAGACTCTTATAGGTGAATCTAGGGTAAATTGACATGTAGGTACCGAAAGGGTGGTGTAGGGTGATGGTTTAGTGCGTCTTCCCTACACGTAACCAACCTCCGAACCTCGAATCACTATTTTCAAAGACCAAAAGGAGTTATTTTTCAAAAAAGGGCTAAATGTTTTCCAAAGATTGCCAAACAACCTGTTTTCTTAAAAACCCTCTCTTGAGGAGATGTTTTCAAAATCGTTTTTCAAAAACCCTAAGTATAGTTTTCGGATTATGCTTAGTTTTTAGGTGACCTAACTCACCTTAATCAAGTTAGGTCATGACTTCAAAATTTTTTTCAAAAACCCTTTATTCAAATCTATTTTCAATTCAAATCTAGTTGCACTCATTCTTCTAGGAGGGTGAGTTCTAATGAGAGAGTACAGTATTTTTTCCGCTTGTGTGTGTATTCCTCGAGTGCGAAAAATCTGAGTGCGACAGTTGGCGACTCCACTGGGGATACTTAGAGGGTTAGACCATAGTCATGTCTCTTTACCCTTCACCCATGTAGAGTCTTCAATTAACTTGTTCAATCCTATTCACTTTAAATTTTCAAAACCAATTTTTCAAAATTATTTTTAAAAAACATGCATTTATTCATATTACCTTGTATTATGTTTGTCATCTATATACTAACACTTGCATCTTTATTTTGTAGGTACACATTTTGTTTAAATTTTATTAATTGTTATGCATGAATGTGATGAACAGGATGGATGGGAGTTGTTGGGCTCTTTCCTCCACTTTTAAAAAAAATCACACACACACTGTATGTGCACTTGCATTCTGCATATTTGCATTATTACCCTGATATGTCCTTTCTAGTTAGAAAAGGGAAACGGTATATTAGTTGTGGGCAAGAGGCTGTGTCAGTTTCTTCGCCTACGGCCTCTTGATGGTTCCCCCGCTCAGATCACTAACCGATCATAGCACCACCTCGGGGAGTGGGCCTAGGTTTGAAGGTCCGGGGACCGAGCCTTTTTAGGACGCATTAGTCAACCCTCAACCTCATACTCATATAGACACCATGCATAGCCGAACCTCTGCCGGATTTAAAACAAGAGCACCGTTTTCAAAACCACGGAGAAAAGGGCGACTGCTCTTACTTCATTTATATCTGTCTATTCCTGCTGTTATACTATCTGTATTTTTACTGTTATAATGACTATTTAACTGCTCATGCATGCACATTTATCTTGCTATTGCATTCTCTCTCCTTATACTTTTTGCATCCATGTTCATGCATTCCATATTCCATGTCAAGACAAGAGTTCCAAGTAATTCAAGTCATCGCATTTTCATGCACATGATCAACCCATTGAGAGTGACGCCAAGGTCACTCTCCTTTGCATTAAACCTACCCAAACCTTAAGGGTTCCCACGTAACCCTAAGGGACTCGTGGCATGCATACCAATCCATTCCATAAGAGGGGCCCCAATCCCTCTATGCTCACGGAGATAGGGTTGCCAAGAAGACAAGGGGCAATCAATCAACAAGGTCTCTCAGTGACCTCCTCGACATCAAATCCAATGAAGGCGAATCCAAAGACTCAAGACTAGTTTAGGTTTTTCCTTTGTAAAACTAGATAGGTGGAAGTCACAAGGAAAATGTTTCCTCTTCCCTCTATTAAAATGTATTTCAATTCTTTTGTATCTTAAACCCAAAATTCAATGTGTTTTTTTTTTTACTTTTATGAATGAATGCATGGATGGCTGAAGGTTCCTACTTGATGGTAAGATATTTACATATAGGGGCAAATCCCCTATCTTCAAAAGTGGGCTAATACATCATGATTAGTTTTCCCCCTAAAGAGGGGCACTCTAGGACATGCATTGCATAAAGTTCTCTAAAAACTAGAAACTGACTTGCGACTTATGTTCTTGTCTTTTTGTCTTTTCCTTTTTACTTACAGAGGTCACCCTGCACTGAGTCAACATTGCTCCCAAAAAAGGGCAACATCCACCTAGGGATCCAATTATCACCCGGCAAAGAGCATCATTGATGGCTGCTAACCCTGAAGAATCCTCTCAAGTCTCTCGAGAGGAAATCAACGAAATAAGGACTAAGATGGATGAGATGCTCAAATTCATTCAAACTCTGGCCATGAAGGATGCTACTGCGGTCCCGTCATCATCTATGACTTCATTCAAGGACCCAGAACCTGCTAATCCAAGGATCATGCTTCAGTATGAAAATGCTGGGAGGACTAAGGAAGATGCCAAAAGGGTCAACACTGAAAAAGAAGAGACCATATTGCTTTCACCTGTCATAAAGAAGGCCCCTCTAGACCCTCTCAGTCTGAAAATCCAAAGGTTGGAAGATTCGTTGTGAAGTCTCCATGGCCACAATACTTACGGGTTTACTTCCTATGATGAGCTTTGTTTATTCCCTGACCACTCGAGACTTGCTAGGTTTAAAATGCCCAACTTCCAAAAATACGACGGTACCGGTAACCTCATTACTCATCTTCGTCTATATGTTGGAGTGCTAAGTGGACATGGCAACAATCCGAAGCTCCTTATGCAGCTATTCCAACACAGTCTCACAGGGTCTGCTCTACAATGGTTTGCTCGTCTGGACTTAAGGAAGATCACAACTTGGATGGAGCTAGTTAATGCGTTCAAAGCCCAATACCGTCACAACATCAACCTCCCTTTCGATCGATGGTCCTTGATGACGATGAGCAAGAGTGAGAAGGAGAGCTTTAAAGCATATGCCCTAAGATGGAGGGAGGCCACTGCACAAGTGAATCCCCCGCTGGAGGAGAAGGAGTATGTACAACTGTTTGTACATACTTTTCAAGGTATATTCTACGAGAAGCTCTGCACAAGCGTGGGAAAAAGCTTCTCCGAGCTCATCATACAGGGAGAGATGATAGAAAACAGCCTTAAGACAAGAAGAATTACAGATCCCTATGCTAAGACTGGAGAAAATACCGCTAACATAGCCAAAAAGGTGGCCACTACAAGGGGCACGATCAGGAAGGAAAGTGAAGTGTTAGCTATTCTGCCTAGCCAACCACCCCAATATCGACCCCCGCTATAATCACCCCCAGTCCTGCCCGTACCCACCTTGACCATGCCCGTTCCAACCCCTAACTATGGTCCCATTAGGGCACGACCCAACTTTAATAGACCTGCTCGACGCATCTGTATCTTCGACGCCTTGGCTTGTACCCAAACCGAGGCTTACCATAGCCTTCTAAAGAACAACATCTTGAAGCCCGTACCTGCTCGCTCATTGCCAAGCCCTCTACCCCCAACCTTTAATGCTGCCCTTACATGTGAGTACCATTCAGGTGGCCAAGGGCATGACATCGAAAGTTGCTTTGCTCTCAAGCACAAGATCCAAGACCTGATCGATAATAAGACCATTGATCTGCAGCTGGTAAAACCTGCTCCTACTCCCAATGTGACTGCTAACCCTCTACCGGATCACACCATCAATCTGATACTAGTAGAAATGGAAGGCGAGCGAGAGTTCGACGAGCTCGGAGCAAAAGGTTATGAGGACGATTGGGACGCTGATGGAAAAGATGACTGAGAGGAGGATCTCCCATTGTGCCCGATTTATCTTTATAACCCTGATGAGGTGCTTGATACTTTTGACTGGCCCATTGAGGAGCCAATATTTTCGGAAGATGAGATGACCAAGAACATGGCTATTGATGGATGCGGTGCTAAGTTTCTGCATCCAAAGTATACCGCAGCGGAACGCCACTTACTCGAAAACCCTTGGCCCACAACTGAGTACAACTATCAAGACATAGGTTGGGAGCTAGAAGAGTTAAGAGAACAGACAGAGCCTTTCGAATTGGAAGGGGGTGAGCTGGTCACCCTGTTTACAGAAGTACCCACTGCAAAAAACAAGAAGGAGGCTGACAACCGCGTTAACATCTTTAGAGCTTTAGGAGAAACCTTTGCTTGTCTCGCCTTGGCCGAGGATCCGGGTCGCGAATGAAGCATTAAAGATATGGGAATTGTCCCAAAGCCGTACTAAAATGGGTTCCTTGCACAAGCGTACAAGAGAGGGGTGTTTTCACCCACTTTCTTTCTATCCCTTTCACTTTCTATCTTTAAATTAATGTTTGCATTTTCTTATTGCTTAAGAACTTTATGCTTTCCATAAAAATAATAATAATAATCAAATGACAGTCTTTTATTCCATTGTTGTTGTCTTGTCTTCCCTGGGGAATAGTGACTACTTTCTATGCAAGGGGCATGGTTTATCTTGTGGAATGATCCAACTTGAAAGGATGATAGCATGAGGTAACCACTCGCCAAATGATCAGCTTTCCGTAGAGAGAGAGAATAAGGATGAGTGAGGATACTACCTAAAGGCAACACTTGCAGGACTCCGAAGCTAAGCGATGTGTGGCCAGTTTATCAAGATGAAGAAGAGCCATCTTTCACTTCCCCATATATAAATAAAAGAATAAATAACTAAATGAATAAATAAATGTGCTTATATTCCCTTTGCTTAACCCCTAGAACCTCGCAACAAACGAAGTTTTTCTTTGTCAACCCTGATCCAAGACTATCCTCCCCACACTGGGACAGACAATAGTTGAGAACTCTAAGAATGGTATCCAGCCCCGCTGTGCTAAGGCAGCAATGAAAGCTCTATGGATCAAGCAGTCTAATTCAAAGTGAAGAGAGGCTCTCATTTCATTTCCCATACAGTCAAAAGTAACCCCTTGCCAAACCTGTTGAGCCATCTATCCTTTTCTCGAGAAAACCCCAACCTAGGGATCACCGCCCCACATCTGGTAAATTGAACTACCAAGGAAAAGGCCTAAGGAAAAAGAGTTGAAGAATTATTCATTTCATGAAGGAATAGAAAGAAAAAGCAAAGGAAAGGAGTTGCCAAGGGGCCAAAAAAAAAAAAAAACCATGACTCTAAGGAAAGGCCTGAAGAAAATCATGATTGAGTCATCTTCAAAAGCATAATAAGAGGATCGAAAGAGAAGAAAGTCATGTTTATCTCAAAAAGCATATAGAAAGGATGAAAGAACAAGGTCATTTTCACCCTATAAGTCATGTAAAAAAGCAAGGAGAAAATTCAAAGGTGATCCTAGGTTACAAAGAAATCCAGTAGAAACAATAGGTTCGAGCCTTTACCCTTTCTTGTAAAGCCCCAAAACCATGGCCTACATTTCAACCCTACTAAAGTCCACTCTGATTGAAAATGGATTGCTTGATCTAAATGAGCTAGACACTTTGCCAAAGCCAGGAAGGATGCTAGCCTTACTGAGAAAATGGTTAAAACCCTACTAAAAACAACATCGAATTTGAGCCTATATATCCCGTTGCTTCTGAAACCCCATAACCTAGCCTACATTACGGTCCCAAGCAAACTCTCCTCGGATTGAAAGGACTGGCCACTTATCGCTTTGCCAAAGGTCACGCAAGCGGTCGCTAAAACCCCGAGAGTCGAGAGTTTCAGCTCAATAACCCCATACACTAACCTCGAGGCAGAGAGCTGGAGGCGATCAAAAGGTTGAGAAAGGTGAGAAGTGCTATCATCCAATCAAGGTAGGGTTAAGCTAGAGGAGAGGCTAGGCTCCCGAAGAGGAGGGAGTTACCATTCCCAAGACTACAAGTCTAACAGCACCCTGTGTCATTCTATTAACATATTTCTAACATGTGCATATGTTAAAGGAAAAAAGGAAAAAAAATCAGCATAGGCTTTGCACATATAGGATATAACTCCCTGTAGAAATAGAAGTCACCAACATCAACTCATGTAATAGATACATAACATAATCATCCACCCCAGGCAGATCATATACTTAGCTGAAAAGATCATAAATGTCTTTGTCTATCCGTGCATCTGAATACCATAAATATTCATTTTGGTACAAAATATCAAAATAAAACTGTTTGACGTAAATACAACTCAGGGACAAGGGGCAAAAGAAGATCAGAGTCTCCACAAGGGGCATACATCACAGGTCAAAGTCGATATCATCTGGATCAAAATCCCCGAAACCCGGCATCAGAGGAGGTGGATAACTACTCGAAGCACCGCCATCCTGTAGGGAAGATAGAACTGAAATCAGCTGCATAGAAAAAGAATTAAGCAACAGCAGAGTAAGAACAAGCAAAAAAAGAATAACTTACCCCCCCACCACCCAGCTGAGATAACCGAGCTGTCAGGGAAGCTACCTCGTCCTGGTACTGATCCCACTCCATCTGGTACTGATCTCTCTGGTCTCTCACAGTAGTAAACTCAGCCTAGGGCACATATCCTCCGGCTTAGCGCCACAAGTCAACCACCTCCTGGCCAACAGCATACCCACCGACTACTACATCAAACCGGGTGAAGGCACCAACCGAATGAGCCCCAAAGTGCACAGCATAATCTGTGTCCGAAGGAAGCAAGAACTCGACACCTGGCTGACGTTCCTGATAAGGGATAGACACTCCTGCCACCAGGGCTCCAAACATATACTCTGGTGGAGCTCCTGCTGATCGGAACTCCTCATGAAACTGCCGCCAGTGTTGCTCCCCAAGATAGGACTCCCAAGTGTCATCACTGAGAAAAACAGCTCTCGACAGGGACAACGGGACCAAGTACCGGACTGTCTCATAATGGACTGATCCAATGAAGGGCCGCCAAGTCACATCCCTCACCTCAATCAGCTCCAGGTTAGCCCAGAATGTCACAAAATCGGTAATCTCCGATCGTTGGGCTACCTGATCACGAGCCCATCTCAAAGCACGAGGATAGAGGTCATCCTCAACAACTGCAGGGCGATGAACAGAAAGGTATCGTAGCTCCACCAGACGAGGAAAGGCCAAAAACTAGTCATGCTGCCCTAACGAGAAGAAGTCCAAACCCGCATCGACCGAAGAAAGCAGCCAAAGGAAAAGGATCCCCAGTCCAGCTCAGATAAGGCTCCAAGATCAGCTACTATAGTCACCAAATGACATGGCACGAGTGACTTGTTGTTATTGCAGAAGCAGCTAAAGATGATATACAAAACAAGTCACCGTCTCATGATGTCCCGCCTGGCAAGCGATGGCTCAATAGCAGAAGTACGGTCATCCTGATTGATCCAAGAGACTGGGAAGGCAGAACGCTCAGGAGGAGGCAAGTCCAACAGCAAACAGGCCTCGTCCCTACTGACTGGATGCAGAGTGATCTGCCAGCCGACAAAGGAGAGTCTTGTAATAATCGCCCAATCCAAAGGAGTGGGACCTAACTTGAAGCCGACGAAATGAAAGGTCCCGATATCCCCGAACCACCTCTCAACAAGTGCTAGTACCAATGCCGGTTCAGGCGGTTAGCCTGTAATCCCATGAAAGCGCCGAAACCGATCTCCGTCAAGAAGGCACAATATGATGGGGCAGCCCGCTGCATAGTCACAAAGACCTGATGAACGGCCCCTCTGAAAGCTGTATGTACCCGCGGAGGGGGCAAATACTGTCTAGAGTACACGCCGGGATGGTAAGCAAGATCCCTGAGTGGTGGGACGTTCGGAATCTGCAGGTCTCCCAAATCAGCATCCGTCTGCCTGTGCCTAGAGGAGGCTCTCCCATAACAGGTCACCTGATCCCCAGGGCCCGGTACCTCCTCCTCGGCACCAATCCCCTCTGCGAAAGCCTGCTCAACCGGAGGAAATGGGTCGACAAGTGGCCTACTCTCCTGTCCACTCTGACTGGAGGAGGATCGTTCGGTAGATCGTCGACCACCTCTAGATCGACTAGAGCCACCAGTGGAATCTGTTCGAGCCGCCTTCCTCGAGCGGCGCCTCCTCTCAGAACCGTCATCACCCGTGTCTGCCATCCTGAAAAGGTAAGTCAAGGTAAGAAATGTTAACATACCATACATGAAATTCAAATAATAGTAAAATGAAATAAACAACACAAACAGAATGAATGAAAGATTTCAAATGATAAAACAAATTTCCTACATGCACATCTTGATTTTTCAAATTCAAATCAAATCTCAAGGGTTTTCTGTCTTTTTCCTTCAAAAAGATTTTTACTCTAAACCTTTATTTCTAACTCTTCCCCTAATTTTTAAAAATTTCAGCAGAGTCCTGTTCAAAAATGGCCCCTACAACACCCATGACATCGACACAAAACATAAAACGTGCACTTCACATGGTCACAATCACATGACATCAGCACCCGTGCACACTTTTCAATTTTTCAAAATTTTCAAAACACATGTTTTATTTTTCCAATAAATCAATGGTTTTCAAAAATATCCTAAAATTCCTCAAAATTCTTTCAAATGTTTCCCAAAAATATTCCTACCTTTTTCAAATTTTAAACTCTAAAACTCCCATCAATTTCTTGAGTTTTCTCATTTCTCTAAATTTTCTAAGTATTTTCCTATTTTTCAAAAAATCAAAAATTCACCGAATTTTCAAAAAATCACAAAACTTCACACGGCTCTTAAACAAATTTTTCTAAGACATATTGCACATTGAAGTTGATATTTATTCGAAGAGATTGAAGGTGTTCAAAAGGAGAATTCATCATGTTTGCAAATACTCAATGAAGAATTGAAAAAAAGTTTTTGAAGAAACCAAAATGAATTCAATCCAAATTGAATTAAAGACTTTATTGAATAACCACATTGTTTTTTAAGCTAAGTTTGATCAAGGAAAGAATGGAACAAAATTTCTGGGTGATGTGTTGACACATAGATTTGATGTGTCGACACATGAGGACAAAGGCCAATGCTTGAAGAATGGATGATCAAGTGTCGACACATGGGTTCGATGTGTCGACACATGGAGACAGAGAACAACTACTAGAGAATGAAGGCTTAATGTGTCCACACCTGGAGACTAACGGCTATAATTTTAAATGTTATATTGAATTGGGCGCGCATTTAATGAAACTCTGCCAGATGAAGCGTCAGTTCAGAGAGAATCAGGGTCTAGAAATTAGCCCAAAACCTTCCCAGAGGAGTTCCATTCCACTAGACAGAATGTCAATCTAAGATAACTAAATCTCCAAAAATTATTCAATTTTGGTCCTTCAAATTGCCTCACAGTCAACATCAGATCCTTCCTTTTTTGTTTTTCGTCTTTGACAAGTAAAGACAGAAAAAGAGGGGCAGCTAAAAGCACCCTATTTTTGTCCACTTGGCAATCTCCGACCTGACTGAACTCCCTTTTAAAACCCCACAGGAATATCCAAGCCCAAACCAACCTTCAAACCCCTATCCAATTAATCAACCGCTTCTCGGGTCTGCTGGGCCCAACAAAGGCCTAATAACCAAACTTGCCCTTTGGGCCTCTAGGCAAGTCTTTGAGAAAGTTCAAAATCTCTCAAGATCGTAAGTCCACCCTTCTAAAATGTTCCTAGACGATTTGGCGTGCTCAATACATCATCTTGTCCAATTTCGATCCTATTCCGATCAACTCTGGTCAAAATGACCATTTTGCCCCTAGGCGCCCCAACACAATACAAATCTCACCAAACAGTGAAAACATCTTCCAAGATCATCCCCGAACAGTTCGGTACACTTAAAATGCCATTCCAACCCATCCTGACTCTTTTCGACCAATTTCGGTCAAAATGACTATTTTACCCCCGGCGTCCCGAACGCGCCTTGAAACCACACCGGCTTTGAGTATTGAGCAGCAGATCTTATCATACGCCCCTATTTAACCTAAGGTGAGCCTTGTGACTCTAAATACTTTCAACTCAACAAAACTCCCCTAGAACGTCTCACAGACGCTCCACTAGGGTTGTTTTTTCTTCCGATTCCTTAGTTATAACGCATTGTCCAATGACTTAAGAAATGTGTAAATCAGGGAATTCCCAAAAGCCTGACCACAGGCCTTTCTATCGACACAACTCGATTGAATAGATCACTTCCTGAAGCCCCTCATCGCATGGCTAAAAAACTACCACTTTCAGTAACCCTTGGAGCCTCTGTACAAAAGCTCCGCCAAGGTTAACTTTTTCTCAAATTCCCTGATTATGACGCACTATCAAATGACTTGAGAAATGCATAAATTAGGAAATTTTCAAAAATATTTTCAGAGCACTTTCCATCGGTACAGTCTGATTGGAGAGATCGCTTCCTGAAGATCCCGATCACATGGTCCACAAACAACTACTTTTGAACACCCGCAGAGCGTATCATAGACGCTCTGCAAAAGTGTGTTTTCGTGCACACTTTACAAGACAATATCTCACTTTTCGAACACCTTTCAAGCTCCCTGAAAATTCAAAGTTCTTGAAAAATACTAGAAAAACATTGTGGACGTAACCGATTTTCTTGAATCTTTTTTGAATTACACAATTATCAAGGCAAAGTTTAAACAAACATTCTCAGTGGCGGAGCATATGCTACATGCGCCTAGATTTTGATCAAATCGATCAAACTTCGCTTAACCTTTAAGATTTAGCCAGTACAGAGTGTGCCACCTGGCATTCTGCCAGTAGAACAGTACTAGTGCATGTGCTATTTTGCCAGTAGAACAGTACTAGCGCATGTAGCACATGCGCTAGGGAAAAATTTGCCCAAGCGCATGTGCTACATGCGCCAATCCTCTCTAACTTTGCCTATAAATTTATGCCTCCCCCTTTGCATATTCCATAATCAAAATTGATAGCAAAGCTCTCTTGAAACTGCTCTAAAACCTCGAATTCCTATATACATCCTATACTTTAAGCACTTAAGCTAGATTCCATCTCCCCCTAACCTATACACTACACCTACATAGCCTTTAATGCCATAGAAGACCTCATTCTAGCCCCTTCAAGCCTCTTCAAGGCTATTCAAGCTCAAGTTAAGGCATCCATGGAGGTTTAAAAGTGTTTGAAGGCAAAAGGTAGTATTCTCTTTACATTTTTGCAATCCCCACTCTCTTCTCCCTCCTAGCCTACTTAGGCTATTCTCTATTTTAACCTCCATCTTCTACCCCCCTTTCTTGCATACTTGAAACAAGAAAACTCTTAGTTCGTGCCTAGAGAAAAGTTTATGAGAGCCACCATGTAGGAAATTTCTCACAAACCTACTTTAAGATGGTATAGCCTTAGAGCACCATGCTATTTGGTGAAACCTCTAGCCTTGTATGATTCTATGACCCCTTGCATATGATTATCTTGTTCATGTTTTACATGCTTGGCTTTGTTTTCATGTTTACAACCATTTTTTCAAAACTTTCACTATCTCTCTTCTGTATCATCCATAAAGCTTCATATTTAAATGATTTCCTACAAATGGTCCTAGAGTTGGTTCCTTAAAGCCTAAGTTAAAATCTCAATTTTCACACATTAGAAAACCTTTTTTAAGTCCCTTGACTTTATTTTGTAATCCTACATTTCATTGCTCTTCAAAGTTACACTAAAATGGTTTTCAAACCCTCTTTTTCTATGGTGATTTTTAAGGATTTTACTCTTTTAAACTTTGTGATTGAAATAGTCCTTTGAAACCCTCTCTTAAGTAGTCTCCCCATTATCTTGACCATATGAACCTTAGTTCATTAAAGTTGCCTCTATTTACTTCAAAATGGCTTTCAAAACATTTCCCCTCAAAAAGGGTTCTCAAATGGCACTCTGTTTAATTTGCATAAAAACGATTTTCCTAAACTATTATTTTCACCTTGATTTTTAGAAGTTTTACTCTCTTTAATATTGTGGTTGGAATGGTCCCATGGAGTCCTTTTTGGAGTGATTTCCTTTAAATCAACCATATAAACCCTTATTCTTTAGAGTGGTCTTCAACCTCTTAAAAGTGATTTTTCAAAACCTTCTTTCCAAAACCAAATTTTAAAAAATCATTCTCTTTAATTTCCAAGTCTTCAAAACTATCTATTTAATGTTGATTTTCACAAGTTTTGCTCCCTTGAGTTTGTGGATGAAATGGTTCCAAGGCAGCCCTCTCTTGAGTGGTTTCAAAATATCAACCATAAGACCCTAACACTCACTTTAGTGGTTTTCATAAAATGGTTTTCAAAACTCACTTTCAAGTTTCATGTATAAAACTACCTTTTAAAACTATCTTCCAACCCTAGGTTAACTTGATCCTAGTTGTCTAACCTTAGGTTAACCTAACCTAACCAAAGTTAGTTAACCTTAGGTCAACCAAACCCTAGGTTAACCCAACCTTAGTTAATTAACATTAGGTTACCTCAACCAAACCCTAGGTCAATCTAACCTTAGTTAGTTAACTCTTGGTCACCTTTATCCTAGGTCAACCAAACTCAAGTTAGTTAACCCTAGGTCACCTTAACCCTAGGTTTACCTAACCCAAGTTAGTCAACCCGAAGTTAATCCAACCCTAGTCTAACCTTACCCAAGTTAGTTAAATCTAGGTTGACCTAACCCTAGGTCAACCCAACCTAGATTAGTAAGCTTTAAGGTTTCAATTCAAGGAACCCCTTTCAAATAATCTTTTAACTCAAAAACTATCTTTATAACATACTTTCCAAAATCATCCTACTCTCTTGAGATTTTAAAAATCAAACCCAAAATCTTTCCAAATACTTCCATACTCGATCTTCAAAATCCTTCCAAGAGGTTCTCTTAAACTTGTCTTAATGGCTAGACACTAAACATTTTTTCAAAGACTATTTTCAAAAAACATACAACCCTAAAGTGTTCCCAACCCGTTATGGTTAAGGGATTCTAAGGAAAGTGACACATTAAGTACAATCTTCAAGGTTATCCATATTAGGGTTCCAAATCCCTAAGTGTTTTCAAAAGGTACTTTTAAAAATGATTTTCAAAAGTTGCATCCTTGAAATAACCTTATGCCTTACATGGGTGAGGTTGTTCAAGGGAGGTGATATGTCAAGTAGGGTTCTATAACCCTAAAGTTATAAAAACCTAAGGGAAGTCTCTGGCCCCTTTTTCAAAAATGTTTTCAAAAGTCATAGCCTTAAAGAAGTTTAGCTATTCATTAGCTAACCTCTCAAAGTTGAGAAATATTCAACGTGCCTTCCATAAGGTACATGAAAGCTATTTTCAAAAATAATTTCAAGACAAGTTCATAAGAGCTCTTGTGAGTCCAAATATAATTTTCAAGTCCATATTCAAGTTTTTGAAACTTTCAAAACTCTCTTGAGTTACGTCCAAAAGCATTTCAAAACACTTCAAAATTCCATTTCAAGAGCACTTTCAAAAATCTTTAAGTTCTATTCCAAAAACACTCCAACATCTGATTCTAAATCAAAATTCTCAAGTTTTCTTTTCTTAAAGGCTACAAAATGTCTTCAAACCTTTTCAAAGACCTCAATGTGTCTTCAAAACATTCCAAAGGCCCCAATGTGTCTATTTTCTATTGGGCTTTTGCCTAAACTACGAATGAGCTGATTCTCACCAAATGAGATACCTAGACAACCTGAAATGGTGCAATCATAACTCTTATTTCAACCCAAGTTTCCTTTTCAAAATTTTTTATTAATTCAAGATTTTTATTTTAAATCCCTTCAAAAATTTCATGTTTTCAAACATTTTTTTCAAAACTTACATCATACATAATTCATCCAAAAAGTGATGACCCAACCCCATTTTTAAAATTTTTAAGTAGATATTAAGTGGATAATAGTAACTGGTTATTCAAGTGAGCGAATTAAGGGTGATTAGACATGTAGGTACCGAAAGAGCAGGGTATGGTGATGTTCTAAGGATATCTTCCCTACACATAACTAACCCCCAAACTATATATCTCTGTTTTCGAAAAACTAAGATGGAGTTATTTTCAAAAAGGGCTTAAAACTTTTCAAAGGTTACCAAACAACCTATTTTCTTAAAAACCCTCTCTTGAGGAAGTTTTCCAAAACCTTTTTCTAAAACCCTAAGTTTAATTTCTGGATTATACTTAGTTTTATGTGACCTAACTCACCTTAATCAAGTTAGGTGACAACTCTTATTTTTCTAACAAGCCTTTAATCAAATCAATTTCAAGTTCAAACCTAGTCACACTCGTCCTTCTAGGAGGACAAGTTCTAACGAGAGAGTACCGTACTTTTTTTCGAGTTGAAATAACTTGGTTAAAAATCGGGGCTTGACTGAACATAATTACAAGGTTTGGCATACCACGTGCACTGGTCTCGGACAACGACACCCAGTTCGACCGAAATAAGTTCAGAGGATTCTGCAACGAACTCGGGATCAGAAATTATTATTTGACACCAGCTTATCCACAGTACTACAGACAAGCCAAAATATCAAACAAAACAATGTTGAACAGAATCAAGAAAAGGCTGGAGAAAGCCAAAGGGAAGTGGGTGGGAGAGCTACCGAGTGTCTCATGGTCTTATAGAACCACTTCGAGGGGATCTATAGTGAAACCCCATTTTCAATGGCATATGGGGTCGAAGCAATCATACTCTTGGAGGTTGGACTCCCCACAATCAAATCGACAACATTTGATACTGGATTTAATGATCAGACTTTGGCAAAAAAGAAAGGTGGCCTTATTCAAGCTTACTGGGTATTATCAACAACTCAGCCAATCCTATAATAAACAGGTTTAGCCAAGAGCTTTTGTACCCGGAGACCTAGTGCTCAAAAAGGTACTAGTGGCAACAAAGAATCTAGCAAATGGAAAACTTAGCCCTAGTTGCGAAGGTCGATACAGAGTTGCATCCCAAGTCAGTGTGGGGGTATACCTACTAGAAACTGTCGAAGAAAGGCACCAGCTACCCTGACCATGGAATGCGAACAATCTCAAGAAATTTTAGCAGTGGAAATTTAACTTCAATGTTTTTCTTTACTTGCACAAGTTGTGCACTATCAATGAATTAATGATTACTCAACGACTCTAATATTCAAAACCAAGCTAAAAGTAAAGAACTAAGGAAGACAAGAAAAAACCAAGTGCAAGAACTTGGTCATATCCAAGTTAGGCAGGTCGGCCAATGCAGGAAAAAAAAACCAAGTATAAAAACTTAGTCTTGTCCAAGTTGGGTAGGTCGGCCAATAAAGGCCAAAAAAATCAAGTGTAAAAACTTGGTCTTATTCAAGTTGCGTAGGTCGGCCAATGAAGGCAAAAAAATCAAGTGTAAACCTTGGTCCTGCCCAAGTTGAGTAGGTCGGCCAATGAAGGCCAAATAAAAAACTAAGGGTAAACTTTGGTCCTACCCAAGTTGGGAGTTAAGTAGGTCAGCCAATGAAGGCCTTAACGAAAACCAAGGGTAAAACCTTGATTCTGCCCAAGTTGGGCAGGTCGGCCAATGAAGGCCTTAATAAAACCAAGTATAAAATAAAAACAACTATAAAGCCTTAATTTACCATGAGTTTATTAGGACAGCCTAAAAATAGGAAACTCTAAGGTATACAATACTTAAATAGCTAAATTTCTTATGTCCACATCTGAATAAATAGGCATGCACGAGAAGAAAAGCAATAGATCATGAAGTAGACAAAAGTTCCATTCATAAATTCAAAAGTGTTTATACAAGGAAGTCACAAAGGAGTTGAAATACACAAAAAGAAAAACATTCTAAAATTGCAGAGTTGGATCGACAGGAGTCACATCAGTCACACCATCAGCTATCTCAATAATCTCCACAGCAGAAGGGACAATGTCACCAGCAGTAGCCCCAGAAGCCTCTGTAGCAACCACAACCACAACCACAACAACTTTTGAAATAGGAGGAGCAGTACTAGAGCCAGCAACCCCAGTAGCATTAGCAACTTCAGTGTTATCGATACTAGTAGCTCCAATAGCATTAGTAACTTTAGTGTTGTCGATACCAGCAGCTCCAGTAGCATTAGCAAACTCGGTGCTTTGATTACACCTTAAAAGTGTAATCATAAGCCAATAATTTGTACTTTGTTAGACTTATATTGTAATTAATTATCTTATTTTAGTTAGATATTTGTTTGAGTATGTTTTGTATGTGTTTTTTAGGTTATATAAGCTAATAAAGGTGAAAAAAATCAAGAATAATCAAAGCGAGTTCAAGGCGAATAATTTGTTCATGAAAATTCAGACATGTCTCGATATTTTGGCCATAAATTTTTACTCCAATATCCAATTGAGCTGATTTTTACGTCATTGAAAAGAAGACTTCAAGCTCTACAACTTTGTGTCTAATGTGCATTGGCTGAATCGAATTCTAGGGTAGCCAAATCAAGTTTCAAAATTTCTGCAGCTGAATAGTGTGAATAGTACCCGTCCGAACGTGAACAGTAACCGTCCAGACGACCGGCCGAACAGACTTCAAACGGGCGTCGAACGGACTGTCCAGACGGTATTCGGGCGGTTACTGTTCATCCAGATTGTGTTTTTTGCGTCCGATGCGGCATTTTTTAGGGTTTTTTGTAAAGTTTTTGAGTAGTTAGGGTTAGTTTGGAGCAAAGAGCTGCGGGAGAACTCCTCCAAAGTTAGTTTCTTTCATTTTTCTTCTTTTTTAGCTTATATTTAGCTTTGTAATGTTAATGTAGGTATAAAACTTGTAATTTTCTTCATTGTATTGTATTTTCTTTCACTTTCTTACACTTTCTTGCATTTTCTCTCATTTTCCTTGTAACCAAACAGTCCTATTATTGCAGTTAATTTTAGATTTAAATCTTTTTATGCTTCTCTTTTCATTTTTACAAGTTTTTATGATATATTCAAGTAGCTAGTAATTTAAATTGGGTTTAAATGTGAAAATCACTCAAATAATCCAAGGAATTCAATGGAGGTATCTCATGAATTAATTGCCATAATTTCCTAGAATTCAAATTTCTAGTAATTAGATGTGAAATTTTAGAAAACTTGAATTATTGACTAAGTTTGGAGATTTTGATCACCCAAATCGATGGTATTAATTTAGGACCCTTGACTAGACAAAAACTCCACAATTTCTAGAAATTCATTTCCAACAATTGATTGAAGATGCCTTAGAAAACCTAGGTTATTGACTATGTTTGGCTAATCAATGCACAAACCACAAATTTGGTATTGACTAAGTTGAATCGATGGTATTAACCTTTGATTCCCCATCGAACATGTATCTTATTTCAATTGCTTGAGAATAATCGATTTTCAAAGCTAAATTCTCCGAATCAAACACACTTAAATGTTGTGTTTGATTTGAGTTATAAACCCTATTGGAAACCTTGGATGAAATTGAGTGATTAAATCATTTGAGCCCAATTCTCCTTTAATTGCTTTAATTCTATTTTCATTTTGCTTTACTTTAATTGTCTAGTGTTAATTGTTTTTATTTTCATTGCAATAGGTTAGTAATTCAAAACCATCATCAAAACCCAAAATATTTTTGATTTTTTTATTTTCCTTTTTTATTTTAGATCTAATTCCCCACATAATTGCAAATCAATCCTAGGTTAGGTTAGTGTGAGTTGAGTGCTAGAGCCTATATTTGGCTAGGTCCCTTGAGAGAGAACAATACTGGATTACTAGTTTATACTTCATTGCGACCCCCATACTCTTGCGGGGTGCTAACTCTATTTGTAGGAATATCGCATTACAGAGGCGAGTCATGCCTCCGACTAACCCAGACTCATAGGGATTAATCTTAGTGTCTGCTGGAATGGCCTCATTAGGGAGTAGCCAAGGAATGTTTTTCCACAAAGGATCCGCTAACGAGACTTTCATTGCATAGAGAGCAACCACCGAGCCATCCTTCAAGATTAAATTTTTCATCCTAAGTAACTGCTACTTGCAGTCATCTCTAGCTTTTTCAAAACCAGCCTTGAAGCTTGCCCCTTTTACTGATAGTTGCTCGTCCTTTATCTTCGTAATTTTTTCTTTGGCCTCAGTCAACTCCTGATTCTGTTGTGACAGCTCGACTAAAGTAGCAGACATGGCCTCCGCACTCTTCTTTAGCTAGGCTTTTGCATCAAGCTCATCCTTTTGTCAACACGAGCTTCCAACTTTAGCACGTCGTGCTGCAGTGTCAGATATTTGTTCATAACGACAAAACAAGACACGGCATTATAAGCCTGGAAAGCAGCCTACAACTGCAAACATATAGTATTATATATGAAAAATCAAATGGGGAAAGATAAGCAAGATCGGCAGGTGCACACACCGACTGACTATTGTGTACTACTCCTATAAAGACCTTTTGATTGATTGTCAGCCCTAGCATTTCCCTGTCACGGGGTAGGATGACACCTTCAACCAATCCCACTGCAACAGAAGGGTCTGTCAAGCTAAAGTCCAGGTTGGTTATTGGGTGTGTCCCAATTA
This sequence comes from Euryodendron excelsum, assembly GCA_033060915.1. Taxonomy (NCBI): domain Eukaryota; kingdom Viridiplantae; phylum Streptophyta; class Magnoliopsida; order Ericales; family Pentaphylacaceae; genus Euryodendron; species Euryodendron excelsum. The sequence goes on along the minus strand of CM065377.1, from coordinate 71,565,860 downwards.
CCTGTTGAATTATAATCTTAGACACAGGCTTAGTTTTTGGCTTAAGAGACGTCGACCTGGCCCGCTAAGCTCTAGGCGCCCCGGCTGCATGCCCCTTCGCTGGCCTCTTCAATGCCGACCTCTCAGTTGGTGGTACACTAGTTCCAGCTTTAGGGTCGGAAGTGGCCGCCGGCGGGGGCACAGGAGGTTGAGTTGCGTTAACCCCAGAAGAAGACGTTTGTGCACGTTGCGCCTTTTTTTTCCTCAACAATCACGGCCACCAAGCTTCGTGTCTGCATATCACTTACCTCGAACTCTGTCTCAAAACTAGAAGAGACTTATTGTCTGAATCTGTGGACACGACTATCAGGAACTGCTTCCAGAGCCGAAGTCGAAGATGATGTAGATAGTGAAGAAGAGCTTGAACTTGGCTCATTTGGAATTTTGATGAGAGAAATCGGTGGCGAAGCTCGGCTAGATGAAGACGATGACTCTGCAGCTTCAGCAGCAATTTTTTCTTCTACCGCAGTAGTTGTAGCAGCGACGGTTACTCGGCTAAAGTTATGAATATACGGGATGGCGACGCCCTCCAGTATGTTCTCAAAGTCACGGACTTCCCCCTGTGCCTTCAATATTGCAATGACATCAACTAGGATACTAGTAGTTTTCGAGAATGATTGGTAGCGGATTGGATACCACAGGAGGATGTGAGTAGCTCTGCTAACTCCACGTTGTGGTCCTATACCTTTGTAAGCCCAAATCTTATCTAGTAATGGTAAGTTGACTCTGAGATACTCGTATTGCTTTTTGGGCTTAGTATGTTCACTTGGGAGTAAAGAAAAGTTAAAATTTAAGATCGGCATAAAATAGGATAAAAAAAAAAAAGATCGAGACATTCTAAGTGTGGATATGGGTCGCCGAATTTTCGGGGGCAGTGCTAGGTGGGTTGCTCAATCTCAGGGGCATCCCTATATTCCCAGAGGGCTAAAATCCACACCATGACATCATCCACTCCATTTCCCGTATCAAGAAGGACCTGGATGATCTCCCTATTCTTCTGCTTAGAACGAAAATAGAATTTTCTATAGTCATTACCGACCGTCACAGGAGTATAGCAATACGGGAATTGGGCAGGGCACAAAGAGTAATGATGAAGAAATCGAAGCAGAAATGGGTGGAAAGGGAACCTAACACCTCCTTCAACTATAGCTTTTAAAGGAAACAACATTCTCTTTCCTAACTCATATATACAGAACTCGTCACGGTCGGCCCACTTGTTATCTACCCCCGGTGAGAATTGGTACCTCGCCTTAAAAACGACGATGACCCCTAGGGTACTAAGCATATTTCTAAGCCGCGAAGCCGTTGCTACTTGTTCGTCAGTATGGAAGCGCAACAAAAAACACTTGAACAAGGCCTTGAACACTTATAAAAGTTAGATTAGCACTCTTTCAGCAGTTTTCCCTTCGAAGCAAGGTGAACCAATCCGATTGAGGGGCGGATTCTTATAGAAAAGCTTATCGTCACTTCAAAACCCTAAGAACGGCCGCATCATTACTCCCGAACTTAAACGTCACTTCAGTATTTAATGAAAGGACGCCTTTTGTAAGGTAAGCGACTTAGGGAGCGCCACGCAGAGCATGGACCGCAAAGAGACGTTAAATAATGATGCATGATCATCAACGAGGAGACGTGCAAGTACAACCCATGTCCCTCGAGCTCGGCCAAATGGGACACAAGGGCTGGGGGCAATTGTGGGCCAAAATAACACAAAAGCCCAGACAATAAATGAGCCAAGCTCGACTTTGAGTAAGTGGGCTCGGCAGGGTGAATTGAGCCCAATACGATAGCTCCAAAAGGCGCTGAATACTCAGCTGACCTAGACTAAGATAAATAAGTGATAAGTCTAACACTTTAAACTAACCCAAAAAGGAAAAATTCTTAAGAGGAGGTTGATTCCAACTCCCAAACAAAATATGGCATTCTGAAACTTATAAATACCCCATGCACTAAAGGGGCAAGGTAAGTTCACTTGAGTTCTAACTTACCATACTTTATTCGATTCACTGTGATTAAGCTTGTTAACTTAATCAACGAAGTACCTCCGGCCCAAAGAGGATTGATGCATTCTCATTATCTTCTTCTCTTGCAGATAGTTCGTGCTCGTTAAATTGGTTTGCGCATTGAATCATGTCTTACTAAAAATCCCACTTACAATATAGATTAGGGTTTCGATTTTTGGGGCTTTTGTTTTTTGTTTTTTTTTCCTTGTATTGGCTTTAATGTTGAGTACTAAATCTGTTAATGGTCATATTAGTTAATAAGATTTAGGGGTTTGGGGTTTTGATTTTGGGGCTTTTTTCCCCCTTTTTACTGGCTTTATTGTTAAGTATCGAATATGTTTATGGATGGTTTAATTTGTTAATAGGGTTTAGTATTGGCTATATTGAGTTCAATTAGAGGCTATAATCAAAGATTACGATCATTTTGAAGGTTGTTGTCAAAGATTGGGTTCAATTTTGGGGGTAAGTTTCAACTTTCATCCATCTTCTATTACAAATGTCTTGTGAGTGAAAAAGTACGGTTTTAGGAGTAATATTGTGGCTTTTTTTTCCCTATTTTTTTCCCCTTCTATTGGTTTTAATGTTGAGTGCCGAATATAGTAATGGATGGTTTTATTTGTTAATAGGGTTTAGGGGTTTTGTAATTTGGAGCCTTTTTTTCCTCCTTTTTACTGGCTTTAATCTTAATTACTGTATATGTCAGTGTATGGTTTTATTTGTTAATATGGATTAGGGTTTTGATTTTTGGGGCTTTTCTTGCTCTTTTTTTTTTTTTTTCTTCTTGTGCTGGCTTTAATGTTGATACCAAATATGTTAATGAATGGGCATATTAGTTAATAAGATTTAGAGGTTTCGATTTTTTGGCTTTCTTTCCTTTCCCTCCTTCCCCTCTTTTATTGCTTTAATGTTGAGTATCAGATGTGTTATCTGTGTTCATTATCTGTGCTGATTTGTTAAACATGTTTATTTCTATTTTTTTTTTTAGCATCTACACTTCATTTTGATTTTACTATCCATTTTCATGGACATGTAAGGGAATGGAATATTGTGTCAACATGCTTATATAATTGCAATTTTTTTGAACTTACAGGATTTGTGAAGCAATGGACAGTGGACATAATACAAGGTGAGGTGATTTGTTCTTACATGTTTTTATGCAATACTTTGTTTAGTTATATATTAAATTTAGTTTCATCATGATGCAGACGCAGTTTAATGGAACTGACCTAGCTATTTAGGAAAGAGTGTAATGCTAATTATAAGCAAGTGTCAACACTGGCAATAAACAAGGTTTTGAATATTGTAAAGAGGAGTAAAGAAGTTGTCTTTAATTCTAATAGGAAGCTGATTTTGCAACAGAAGCGGCCACGAGCACTTGAAGTTGCTGCAAACCATCAATGGAAGCTGACAAGTATCTGAAGTTGCTACAAACCGGCAACCAACTCCAACATTTGAAGTTGTTGCAAACCAGCAACCAACTCCAAGATCTAAAGTTGCTATAATTGAGCAACCAGCTCCAATGTCTAATATTGATACAAATCTGCAACCAGATCCAACTTCTAAAGTTGAGCAAGCAAACCAGTAACCAATTCCAAGTTCTGAAGTTGATAAGAACCAACAACCAACTCCAAGTTCTAAAGTTGCTCGTTGAAGTTGCTGCAAACGAGCAACCAACTCTAATGTCTAATGATGATCTGCAACCGGATCCAGCTTCTGAAGTTGAGCAAGCAAACCAGCAACTAGCTCCAAGAATTGAAATTCAACTGGAGCAACCGGTAGTTGCTAAAGTTTAACCTTTAGTCACTAAAGTTAATCTGGCAGTAAACCAGCAACTTGTTGGAGTGGAGAATCGAGTCCAGACTGGAGTAGTTACTGAAGTTCAACCGGTAGTTGTTGAAGTTAATCTGGCAGCAAACCAATAATTTGTTGGAGCAGAGAATCAAGTGGAGCATTGCTTATAAGCTGTCCCAGCCATCATACAGTATAAGATGAAGTGGACCATTAGTCTCCTTATAACTCCCCAAACCTACCCCAACATTATAAGCCGATGTCCCAAGTTTTAGAGATAAACGAAAAATCAGAGAGGCAAAAGCATTGATATATAGGGGCAGTTGGATTGTTTGTTGTCTGTACTTACTATGCTCCAACTTTACATTAAAGAACTTCCAACTCTCACTTTCATAATGACAAGAATTAGAATGGAGACTTTGTTTGATACTAAGTTTAGGAAAAGGGTTAGCTGGGCTTACCTAAATAATGCAGAGAACAAGCTGGATATTAGGATGTTTGGCCAGAATTATTGGCAGGAAACATTATGGACAGACTTATTTTTAAACAAGTGGATGAATCATTGCTCCATCCAAGCCACATACACCAAGCTACAAACGTTAGGGCGAATCATTGCTCCATCCTAAACTCTTCAAGCCACATACACCAGACAGGAGATAGTAGAGTGGAGCATTGCTCTCCCTTAAACTCTCCAAGGAACCAACACCAAACAGTAGGGCATAAGGAGTTTATTGAATACTCAACCCTTATTTTTCAAGGTATATAGACCACAACTTGCATACGTAGCAGGAGCAAGTCCCTGCAAATTTCGAGAGATCTGCACATCAACCACAACCACAATTTAAGGTTGTGTTTGTGAATTAAGTTCTCGCTAGATTAAGGAATGCTCTTTTTGGAGGGCCAGAAACCGATCTAAACCTATTGGTCAATGACGTGAATTTGAATTTTAGTGATGATGACGCTCACGTAATTAGCCGTAGCTCGCCTATTCACATACATCAAGCAACGGAGCACATCTTTACCCTTATGTCATGGTCTTAGCTTTTCTGTGACACTTGAAAGCTCGCAAGCGTATGTTAGGTCAGCCTAACTCCTTACCAAGAAGAAGATAGAAGCTAGGAAGAGGAACACTTGAGAGTTTGAGAGAAGGGAAGTGTATTGCACTTAAAGAACATTTTACAAGCTCACTTGCTTGGTGTTTTGGCCAAATGAGGCAACCCCTATTTATACGCAACCCTTACTCAACCAACGGTAGAGATTTAATTGGTCCTACGGTGGAGATAGATCTTCTAAAATAATCTATAAAAATATCTCATACTAGAGCTATTTACAATAGTATAGAATGTTGTATACTCTTTACATGTCATCATCTTTCATAATCTTCCTCACTTCTATTCAAGTCTCCATAGTGTGAAACTTTCTACAATCTTCTATACAAGCTAAAGATATTACCACACCCTTCCTTTGTTTAATTGATTCTACAGTGGAGATGGATCTTTTAAAAAAATCCATACAAATATCTCCTACTAAAGCTATTTACAATAGTCTAGAATGTTCTGCACTCTTTACATGTTATCATGATTCTAAAAGCTTCCACACTTTTAACTCAAGTCTCCATAGTGTGGAAGCTATCTAGAAGTTTTTATACAAGCTAAAGATATTTCCACACCCTTCTCCATTCTTTAGGGTGTTCTAGAATATTGTAGCAAAGTCTAAAAAATACAAGACGTAGAGCATCTTCAATGGGCTCTCTAAAATGGCTCTTCGACCAGTTCTCTATATGGCTCTTATTTTAGAGAGTCTCATTTTTAGCTCTTTACATTTTGGCTCTCCAAATATATAGAGCAAAAAGTGGCTCTCCAAGTTTTAATTAATAAATCTCTCTCACTCTCTCTCCTATTTTTTCTCGTTTTCTTAAGGTGAATGTTAAAAACGATAATTAATAAGGTGGCTAGTTAAAATAAAGAGTATTGTTAGAGCATTTTTTAAAATATGGCTAGCTAAAATAAAGAGTGAAGTTTTTAATTATATTTTGACTAGTTATTTTAGAGGGCAGCCTTGGAAATGCTCTTATGTAGAGCTCTAGAGAATTTCGCTAGTTGTGACGCCTAACTCTTTAATTGAGTCGTAACCAACTCCAAAGCAACGTACTTATTGGCTAAGGTCGAGACAAAATTCTAGACCAAGGCAGAGTTATCGGCAAAGCGTCTTATGTTTCAAAGCTGAACAAAGGAATTAGAGAGGCAAAAGCGGTATTGTATTGGGGCAAATTGAGTTATGTGCTCTCTATAGTTACTCTGCTGTGACTATACTTCAAAAAGCAGTCTCATCTAGCATTTTTCCAATGACAAGGGTTATATTGAAGAATTTGTTTAATATTGAATTTTGAGAAAACGGTTAAACTGAACTTATCTAGGGTACTTAGTGAAAATACCAAAATTTGGAGATGTCTTGTCAAAGTCCGTCTTTGTAACCTTAGCTCCGTCTTTTGTGATGGCAAAAAAGAATTCTATACTTTGGCTATTGCGGGAATATCTTTCTAAATTTAATTAATGACTACTTAATTTCTTTTCAGGTGCAATCATGTTGGTGCAGTTTGTCATTTAGTGCTCTAAATTCAAAATCAACCCAAAGAAGATTGGTTTTCCATATTTAGACTTCTTTGGTTTTCCATATTTAGACTAAATTTAATTAATGACTACTTAATTTCTTTTCAGGTGCAATCATGTTGGTGCAGTTTGTCACTTAGTGCTCTAAATTCAAAATCAACCCAAAGAAGATTGGTTTTCCATATTTAGACTTGTTTAGTTTTTTATATTTAGACTCAGAACCGAACGATGATTAGATCAAAAACTGGCCCAACGATATTAATAGGCCATTTAACCACAGGCTTGCTTAATAGCTTTGATAAACTAAGCACACAGCGAGGTCTTCATTTATAGCTAGGTATAACAAATTTTATTCACTTCCCAGCCGATGTGGGATAGGTGAATATGAACCAAAAAGTTGTTGCTTTTGTGCGATTGTTCCTTCCAATTGAGGATACAGGTCAAGGTTCTTGCTCAGGAAGCCACATCAAAATATGCAGAAACTCATAGAAGATTAAAAAAAACTGAACCTAACTCAGGTACTTGGCTAGTTGATCCCTAATCCCAAGTAGGATACAGAGGTGTGATAGCAAAATTGTATCACCCAAAGCCCCAATATCTAAGAAAAAACTACTGTGACAGTAAAAAAAATAAGAAAATGAAATTATCAGCAAACATGAAGCTTTGAATTGAAAATGCAGACCTTCAAAAAACCTGATCCTTTTTAACTAGTTCATCAATCTATGAGGGATTGCATTGAATTGTGCTACAAACATATATATATTATCCCGCTGAGTGTTCCTCACTTCCTATATTCCTGAAACTCCTGCTATGTTAACTTTTTATGGTTTTTAGAATGGCGGAGCCGAGGATTGGTTCTTACTTGGCGATGTAGAGGTACAAAGTACTACAACAGCAGCAACGGCAACAATCGTAGTTCATAAATTGTCCAAGCAGTCGATGATGGAGTTCGAGAGGAAAACTGAGATTTGAGTGTGCATCTAACCTGACAAACATTATGCGTTGAACCAACACTTTCTTTCTTTGCGTCACATTTGTTTTTTCCCCTTTCTTCTTCATTTTTCTGATGTACCTTGTGTAGGTGCTCCTCACTTGTTGTACTGCTCTAAATTGCTCTTCATATGCACTTTGTGGGAATTGGACAATTATTATTGAATCTCATATCGACCAATGCAGTTGAAAACTTGGAATATAAATTATCAGTTCTCCAGTTTTCTAGACCAGTAGCTTGGCAACGGCACAACTGTGGATGGGATAAATTTTTTGAAACTATTAATAAGTTGGTTATAGATCGGTTCAGTTTTAGGATTGCTTTGGTTTCTTGATCAAGCAACCCAAGAACCAAGCTGAGGAGGTCTGCTCTAAAAAAATGGAAATCAGGACCAAACCGAAGTGACCTAAAACCCAACCCAAACCGAATCAATTGATTAAGTTCGGTCCGATTCTCGGTTCCAATGGGTCACCCTAATTCATAGGCTTGTCGGTCTCCTCTTGCATTTCTTTTTTGGTCATATCGAAAAAAAAAAGTGCTACCCATCAGGCATAGCTGTGGGCGGCAAAGGCTAGTTTCAAAGTAAATTTTAATATTTTTTTTTATGACAAATGCTAATGTACGCTCTTAGCGAACATGTTATGAAATGAGTTAACGTAACAGTCTTTTCTTAAAATAAAATATTTGCACTTCAGCATTTAGTGATATGTTTAAAACTGTAATTAATGAGATTGTTGGTATTTACTCTGCATTTATATTAGAGTTCAATTTTGATGCACTAATAGTGTAGAATATTTTTATACAAGCAGTATATCGGAGTGTGACAAGTGTCTTTTGAAATTTAAATACAACATAAAAAAGTAAGACTTATAGACACATGTCGTATTCTGATACTCGCTTATGTAAAAAAAATTATACACTGTCAGTGCATCAAAATTAAACCCTTTATATTATCCTTTGTTAAACACTAACTTTTCAATACTAAATAAATCTCTATTAAGTTTTACATGTCTTTTTGTAATCAATTAAAATATAAAATAAATTCAAGTAGTAAAATAAAAATAAAATTAATTAATTAGATTAATTTCGATGCAAAGAAAATTGTTCTCGAAACCCCTCTATGTTTCATTGAGAATCAAAAAGAAAAAAATTAAATTCAAATAGTAATAAAATAATTATGTTAATAGAGAATAAAAATAATGCATTTAAATATGAGGTTAGGCATTTGTAAGCTTCGTAAGGTGGTCAAGGTAGCGTGCTGAGTCGAGGGTAGCCCCCCCTTGATCGCTAATCCATGCTTGCCAGCTTGATCGTTTGTCTTCTTTATCGTTTGCATGCACTGCTGATCTTGCCAAGGAAGATTGATGTGATAAAAGTTATAAGAATTGTGTAATAAAGCATAGGTAGAAGAATTTTATTTGTTAATATAGTGAGATCTAAAAGGTAGTTTGGTGAGTTTAAATTTCAAATCATTTAGTAGTTGAATTAGAAAGGACACTATTATTTAATATTTTATCTCGTTAAGAATTCTTAAATGATCTTTTTATTGTAATTTTAAATTTGTAAGAAACTCATTATATTAAATAATTCTTAAAATGTGTCTTAGAGTTCGTTTGGTTTGACTTATTTTAAGCTTTTTTGACTTGATTTTTTTTGCTTATAAGTAAAAAAAGCTAATATTCTAAAGTTTTTTTGCGTTTTTTTTTTTTTACTTTTCTTCTTATCTTATCTTGTTAAAAGTAAAAAGTTAAAAAAAAAAAACTTAATTTTTTTTATTTATAAGTCAAAAAAAATAAAAAAAAAACTGTAAAAAAGTAAAATCAAACGGACACTTAGAATACATATTAGAATAACTTTTTTATCATAAGTTCTTAGATAAATTAGACTAACCTCCATCGAGGTATTTAACAATTATAAATGATTTTCTCATAGTTTAAAAAATGACACTAACACCTTTTTTGCTTTAGTTATCCGTATCAAATTTCTCCTTCCGTATGGATGGCGTTACTAATACCAGTGTTATCAAAACCGGACTGAATCGGCCAGTCAAATCAATTTAACTGGAAACTGACTGGTCCTTTGGTTCGATAGACGGACTATTACCGGATAGCAAAAAAATGGGTCTTCTTGCAATAGTAACTTCGTGGGAGACCAACAGCTGGCTTGCACTTTTTAAGTGTAAGTCCTTTAAAAATTAAAGAATTAAAGCCAAGAAGGCTTCAACCCATGACTTGAAGGGAAATGACAAGTCCAATACCAACTCCTCACATCAGCTAGCTTTTGCAATATTTATTATATAAGGTATTTTTGTAATGTCTGTTGAACCAAATGACCTACCAATTGAACCAACGAACTGTGAATTAATTTTTTGACTAGTTTAATGCCCGGTTCAAATAACTATAACTGATACCAGCCAAAATGGATGATGTCACCTTATAGTTTTTAACATACTAATTTTACCCTTTCTCATCTCAAACCAAACAACCCACTTCCTTTACCTATCTCAATAGCCAAACACTTGCCCATTACCTTCAATGTGAAATTGCTACATCATATACTACCAAATCATCAAAAAAATTATTCAGTATTTTTGAAACACCACGTGACTTTATTCCACCATTCACATACAAGTGGCTTATTGACTTGTCAGTTGAGATAATTTGACTCTACCTAACAAGGGATCCCACATTATGTGCATAGTAGAGCAAAGATGGCATAGTGTTCCAGGCACACAGAATAATTTTTCATAATAACCTCTCTCTAGAAAGTCAGAATTTAGAAACCCTTCTCTCTATTTTCTATCACATGCCCGAGGACCACCTCAGTGACCTCACCGGCACCATCCTTTGTTGGCCCAAGTAGGCAACCCAAGAGAGGGGGTGAATTGGGTTTTATAGAATTTATACCAAACAATGCAACTAAAAATTGATTGAGTAATATAACAATGACTAATCAAAGTATAACTCAAACAAACAGACAATAGAATAATACCAGTGAGCAGTCAAACTAGCAAACAAATACTAAGATGTAATGCAAGGAAGTAATATGTGCAAAGAGATGAAGAACACCAGATTTATAGAGGTTCGGCCAAACCTTGCCTACGTCCTCTCTTCCTCGATCCTCTCGAAGGTATTCCACTATGTAAACTTTCCTTACACAGCTGCTAGTTTTTCTCCAAGTGCCTAGCTCACTTTTACAAGAGCTCTTCCCCAAGCTCTCAAAACCCAAGAGATTTTGTCCAAGCTTCTCTCAAACTTACGAGTGATTTTGTCCAAGCTTCACTCATTACAAGAGATTTTGTCCAAGCTTCTTTCTAAACACAAGTGTTTTTTCAAGCTACACTCAAACTCACAAGTATTTTTCTCAAGAACACTCAAACTTACAAGTTTACAAACCCACCCAATAATAGATGAAGGTTGTACAATGAATAACTCTCTCTCAAAGAGTGGATAAACAAATTTTTAGCTCACTCAAGAACCCCCCAAAAGAATAAAAACAGAGTATAAGATGTGGAAGATGAAATATCACTTTGTACCACTTAATCTTGAGTTCTTCTCATATTCTTCTTGTTCTTCATCATCATATATGTGTTGGGGATCTTGTATATATAGCCTTGAGTTAATTATAGCCGTTGGAGATGGATGGGAGACCATTTGATACCAAACGGCACAAATGAGTCAGGGGTCGACTCTTTTTGTGTTTCAGCAATAACCTTCTCTAGGTCTAAAACTACACAATCAACTCTCTGTTGGAATGAGTCGTCAGATGCTAACTCTTTTGATGTTCCAGAATTTTCAGCCTCTGTTTGAATGAGTCGACTCTTTTGCTTGAGGGGTCGACTCTTTTTAGGAAAATCCTTAACTTTCAATACATCAATCTTCTTCAATATCTTCAAGCTCTTTAAGGATCACCAAATCAAGGCTGACCTCACAAGGCATGGCTTCAAGAACATCATCCTTCAATCACTTTTGACACAATCAACATTCTTCTTCCATTGATCCAAGTCTTCTTCAAAATCTCAAGAGAGCTTCCCTTGAGATCTCTTTTCCAATCTTGAAAAACTCAGCACCTTTACACCCAATTCCAGCCTTCCATCAATTCCATCAATCAAGACTTCAATCATCAATACTTCAATATTCAAAACTTCCAAAAAAAGCTTCCATCAAACGGCCATTTCTTATCAATACTTTCAAGCCAAACCACCATCTGGCAGCCACCTTTGTAGCTCCTCCCCGACCATCCCCCTTTCTGCATTGCCATTGCCCTGAAGTCAAAACCTATTTCCATCACTCTTAGAGCATATTTGGTTGGGGGATATAGGGTGAGGGATTGGATATATCATTCTTGAGACCCACCTAATCTCATGTTTGGAGAAAAAAAGGTGATGGAAGATTACTCATCCCTCTAGACTATTAATTCCTCAAAATGAGAGATAAGTAATACCATGGGAACTGTGTTATCAAATGATTATTACTTATTAATTGCTGTTAGTCCTCAAAATGGAGGCCTCCGATAAGTTGCTCAAAAAGCGTCACGTGACAGTTTTTCACTTAAAATATTATAAACCACCATCTGGCAGGCTCCTCCTCTATAAAGTCAAAACCTATTTCCATCACTTTAGAGCATAAATAGGGTGAGGGATTGGATATATTATAAAGTTAAATTCATCCTTGAGTCCCAAATCTCATGTTTTGATTGATGGAAGATTACTCATCCCTCTAGACTATTAATTCCTCAAAATGAGAGATAAGTAATACCATGTAGTATTACTTATCCCCTCTCTTGGGATTTTAATATTAAATAGCTATATTATAATTTAAAATTAATTTGTCTATTAGTTTTTTATTTTTAATGTGATATTTTAATAAAATAATATTACTTATTTCATCCTAATCAAACGTAGTATGAGTAATCTCACATCAAATTAAGTATTACTTATCACCCATCACCACCTTTCTAATCCCACAATATTACTTATCTCTCATTTTTTCATCCTGCAAACAAACGGGGCCTAAAGTCTTAACAACCCCATGTAGTGTAAAGTGTAAACACTAAAAACTAAAAAGGAACATTGAAAAGTTAACGTTTGCGGCTCTGAGCTACTCTTTGTATCTCAATCCAGTACTCTTGAGAGAGAGAGACAGACAGAGACAGAGACAAAGGGAGAGCGTGCGTGCACGTGTGGAATCTTAGTGTAAAGTGTAAACACTAACAACCGTTTCAACCCAAACTGTGATAAACAGATTGAAAGCAAACATATAATCTAATAAGAAATCACTTCCTCCAATACATAGGTTCAGATTTCATACACCATAAGATACCTAATTTCTCCCAAAATCAAAAAGAAAAAAGATAAAACATAACTTCAAAATTGAAAGGGTCATAACTAGAAAAGGCAAACCCAGATAAATGGGTGCCGACATGATAACTAGGGCCGGTCCTAGGGTGAGCCCAGCAAGCCCTTGAGCTTGGACAACCTCCAGGCCAGGGCAACCATCAGGGTTAAAAAAAATTATTTTTATTGTTATCCTCCAAGACCAACTCTCCATCTTCCCCTCTTTCGACAAGCAGCTGCAAGTTCGCTACTACCTCAAACAGTCAAGGCTTCAAGCTTTCCGGCCGCCTTCCTTGACACAGTAACGGCTCTACCACCACCAGGAATTGCTCACTATCTTGTCAATCTTAAAACCCTCTTGTCCACTTCTAGGATTCTGGGTTTCTTCCTATAATATATACTCAAAGATACATATATATATATATACACATACAAAAGTATGTATAAATTAGTTAACACTCCAATTCCTACTTGAAATACTAGCGTTAATGGAAAGATTTGATATGCTTCAACTTGCAAGTGGGAGACAATTGTAATCTAGTTAATGATTAAAGGGGGGAAAAACAAAAAAAAGAACTTCAGAAAGTTTAGAAAATTAACCAGTGGGTTAACGAGTCAAGGCAGTGGGAGTGATGGGGTAGGGGATGGTGGACCAGTGGTGGGGTCAATTCAGAGTGTTGACCAAAGAAATTTTTTTGTGGTAATAACTAAAGTCCAACAATCAGTATTTTGATCCGAATTATGTGCTTCATGCACCATATTTCAGAACTTTAATTTGAAAATTGAGTTTATGAATACATTAAAATTGACTGTTGATTTATCTACAACACAGGGATCAAGGTGTATGAATTAGACTAAAACATTTGTGACCATATGTATAGAATTTGTTATATTAATGATACATTTGCAAAGGCGCACATTGTGATATATTTGCACAAGCGCACATTGTGATACATTTGAATGTATGAAATTTGCTAGGCTATTGATACATTTTATTCTATAGGTACTATGATGAAGAATGAGAATGACAAGAATAGAGTGAGATTTCGAAAACAGAAGTCCAGATCTTTTAATAGAAAAGTCAAGCAAAGAAAAGATACAAAAGAAAAATCACTTGTGGGTTCGATCTCTAGCCTTTTTGATGCAAAAAAATAAAAATCTCTACTTTCGAGTCAAGTTGAAGAAGCAAGCGATGAAAAAAAAGGGGAGGAAGGTGTTAATGATGTTCATGAGGAACCTACGTGTGAAGGTGTTAATGTAGAAAATAAAAGTATCCTTAACCTTGAGAAATATATTGATGTGAACTACGATTCGGGATTGTGGGGAAGTATTAATTGTTAGCCCAAGTAGGCAACCCAAGAGGGAGGGTGAATTGAGTTTTATAGAATTTATATCAAGAATTGCAACTAAAAATAGTTTATGTATTTCAGCAACAATTAATCAAAGTATATATATATCAAGCAAGTGAAGTATACATCAATACATATATTTATGAAAGCATGTATAGTGAGCAAATAAGCAAAACAGCGGCAGAAAAGAAGTGCACCAGATTTATAGAGGTTCGGCCAACCTTGCCTACGTCCTCTCTTCTTCGATCCTTTCGAAGGAATTCTACTATGTAATACTCCTTACACAGCTGCTGGTTTTGCCACAAGTGTCCAGCTCACTCTTACAAAAGCTTATTCCTAAGCTTTCAAAACCCAAGAGATTTTGTCCAAGCTTCTCTCAAACTTACAACTGATTTTGTCCAAGTTTCACTCAAACTTACAAGTGTTTTTACCCAAGAACACTAAAACTTACAGGTTTACAAACCCACCCAAGTGAAATGAATAAAGGTTATACAATAGGTAACTCTCCTAGTGAGTATATGAACAAATACAACTCAATGAATAACCTTAAACACTCAGCAAAAATGTGTGGCAGTGAGGTACAGGAGGTTTTTCAACTTCAAGCACTTGATATCAATCGTATAATTGCTCTTATGATCAGTATTAAAGCTGTATGTATCTTGTATATAAAGATATGAATCGATTCTAGCCGTTGGAGAAGTATGGGAGAAGATTTGGTTGCATATTTGCCCATACCTTCTGTCAGAAAACTAGTCGTTACTGTCTAGGGGTCGACTCTTTTAACAATGAGTCGACTCTTTTTGCATTTCAGTAGATTTTTCAAGTCACTGTCCAAATGAGTCGACTCTTTTAAGCAGTCTGCAGAATTTTTGTTCTCTGTTGAAATGAGTCGACTCTTTTTACAGCAGGAGTCGACTCTTTTAAATTTCTAGCAGAATTCCAAAGCTCTGTTCGAAAGAGTCAACTCTTTTTACTTGAGGGGTCGACTCTTTTTAGGAGAAAACATGTTTTTGCAATTGTTCTTCATTCTTCTCCAAAGTCTCCAATCTTTTCAAGGATCATCTAAATAGGCTTTTTTTAAAGCTTGCAAACACTTCTTCAAGGTTAGATGACTCCAAGAATATCTTCAATCCATTCTAGATGAATTATCTTCATTTTAATCACTTGTAGAGCTCTTCCACAATCAATGCTTCAACCATTTAACCAAGTCTTCATCATGATCTTCAAGAGAGCTTCCAAGACTTAGAATCTTCATTTCTTCAACTGATTTTCTATTCTTCTTTGAACATCTTCATTTCTAGATTTCTTCTAGAATTCTTCAATCAACATAACTACTTCATAGACTTCAACAATTCTTCCAAGAAAGCTTTTCAAGTATTGTGATTTCTTCCATATCTTTAAGACATTTTCACATCTAACAAGAAAACTTCTATATCTTTGAGTTGGTCTCTTCTTCTTCTATTCTTGCAAGGTATCTTCAAGTCCTCAAAGTTTCCAATCTTTTCAATCAAGACTTTGATAATTTTTATTCTTCTTCCTTGATATCCATCATCTTCATTCTTTTATAAGATCACCATTGTTGAATATGTCATTCCTTCATGAGTATCAATCTTCAATCTAAGATTTTCATTAACTTGAGATTCCTTTATCTTCTTATGATATCAGCTTTGTAGAATACACAATCTCATCATTCTTTTCACTCTTCATTTTTATCTTTGCATCACAAATCCTCCATTATAATAAGCTTCAAATCAAGATCTAATTAATAGCTACTCTGCACACTAAGTAGAATTATTAGATCATTAAACCATGTTTTGTTATCATCAAAATCAAGGCATTGACTCAACATTAATGACACTAAAAGGGTAATGTTAGTTCTACAAGGTCCTATAAAGATCTTAAGAGAAAATGATGTATTTCCAAAAGAAAGTACTCGTGGAAGACACTCTTCTTCTGAATTTTACATTTGTAATCTTCCAAATGGTGAGAAGCAAGAAAGGAAGTGGCTTGTGTATTCAAATGAGTTCAATAACGTATTTTATTTTTGTTGTAAGTTATTCAAGTCTAAGCAAATGACAACTAGTTTGGCAGAAGAGGGAACTAATGATTGGCATAACCTTCTTAGAAAGCTTAGAGAGCATGAAAGAAATGTGGAACACATCACCAATGTCCTGAGGTGAGTAGACTTGCACAACAAACTTCAACAAAAAATAACAATTGACAAAAAATTGGAAGAACAAATCGATAAAAAGAGAGTTCGTTGGAAGATGATACTAGTTCGAATCATCGAGGTTGTTAAGACTCTTTCTCGAAATAATTTACCATTTCGTAGAACAAATGAGAAGATTTATGAGAAGAATGATGGGCCTTTTTATCAGCTTATTGAATTTGTTGCGGAATTTGATCATATTATGCAAGTGCACCTTCAGCATGTGATAGATAAAGAAATTCAATATCATTATCTTAGCTACAAAATCCAAAACGAATTAATAAGCTTGTTGGCGAAAGAGATTAAAGAAAAAAATATTGAAGAAGATTGTAATAGCAAAGTATTTCTCAGTTATCCTTGATTGTACTTTGGATCTTAGTCATGAAGAGCAAATGTCCATTGTTATAAGATGTATGGATGTTAAGGATGAAAGTAAAGTTAAGGTGGAGGAGTTCTTTCTTGGGTTTATAAAGATTGATGACACATTGGGGCTCAGGCTTTTCAAGCGACTTGAAAATGCTTTGGTTGATCTAAAACTTAACATTGATGATATAAGAGAACAAGGTTATGACAATGGTTCAAATATGAAAGGAAAACATCAAGGTGTACAAAAAAGGCTACTTGATGTAAATCCTAGAGCATTTTACATTCCATGTGGTTGTCATAGTTTGAACCTTACACTATGTGATATGGTAAAATCTTATATGAAAGCAAGAAATTTTTTCACATATGTGCAAAAGGCTTATACTTTGTTTTCGGGTTCAACGCATCGGTGGGATGTTCTTAAAACGTATGTGAAGGGTTTGACACCAAAAGCATTGTCAGTAACTCGTTGGGAAAGTCATGTTGAGAGTGTTAGAGCAATAAGAAACCAAGCACTAGAATTTAGAGAGGCATTGATTGAAATTGCAATTATTTCTAAAGAGGATGTTGTGATGGCGGAAGCTAAAAGCTTGTGCAAGAATGCTTTAGAGGATTTGAGTTCTTGATTAGCTTATGTATTTAGTACAAAATCTTAGACAAAGTTAATCAAGTTAGCAAAGTTCTTCAACGAGAAGAGATGGATATTGAAGATGCAATTACAAGAATAAAAGAATTGATTTTATTCTTTGAAAAGTTTAGAGAAGATGGTTTTGAAGACTTGATGAATGAAGCCAAAAAACTTGCACATGAAGTTGGTATTGATTCGGTATTCGCAACAAAGAGAGTTGTTTATAGAAAGAAGCAATTTGATGAGGATGTGGGAGCGGACGCCAATGGAAGTCAATTATCGGAAGGTAATTTTAGAGTTATCTATTTCATCCACATTATAGATCAAGTTTTACATCACTCAAGGATCGTTTTGAGCAATTTGAACTTCATGAAGCAACCTTCGAATTTTTGTTTAATGCAAAATTCAAAAGCGTTAGTGAAGAACAATTGATGGAGTATTGCACTAAATTAGAAAGTTTTTTGAAACACAACAAACATGGAGATATTTATGGAGATGAGCTATTCCAAGAACTTAAACATTTGAAAACAATATTGCCCAGGGAAGTGACATAAGCAATTGACATCCTTGATTTTATAAAGTCTCATTTGAAAGAGGGTGGTTTTCAAATGGTATGGGTTGTTTATCGAATTTTGTTGACTATACCGGTTACAGTTGCTTCGGCGGAGAAAAGTTTTTCTAAGTTGAAGTTGATAAAAACTTACCTTCGAACTACCATGTCACAAAAGAGATTAAGTGGATTGGCTATGATCTCAACTGAAAATGAATTCTTGAATAAGTTAAATTACGATAACTTAATTGAAGAATTTGCTTTAAAAAATGAAAGAAGAAGTTATTTTCTTTTAATCGGATCGTGCTAATCATAAATAACTATAACTGATTAACCGAGTTACATCTTGATTTTAATTTTTTTGATGTAATTTAAGCTAAACGTATAATGTAACCTTGATTTTTTTTTTTTTAATAACTTGTATGACTTTTTTTATTTGTAATGAATTAATAATAATATGACTTTGTTTTAATAACCATGTTTAAAGTCAGGCTAAGGCAATCAAAATGTCTCTGAAGTGAGAGAGAGATGAAGGGGTTTTGGGTTTACAAGGCGAGGACTGAGGGGGGCGTTGTTCAAGGTTGACCATGATGCACAGTGTCTTGTGGAGTAATTGGTAGCAAAAATTATTTTAATTTAGTGTGTTTGGTTACAGAAATAGGATAAGATGGAATAGAAACATGTCAAGTTAGTTTAGTGGAAAAACAATTATGCATAGGGGTAAAAGGTAAGATTATTATTTATGATAGTAGACATTAACAGATTTTTTGACAAGAAAAGTTAGTGTCATTTTAATAATCGAACTGTCTATTATTATCATAAACCTCAAGTGAGATTAAGTTCTTCAATCCCTATCAACCCCTTTTTTTCATGGCGTAACAACATTTGAACAAAGCCCTTGGCAATGCCCCTATTAGAATATCTTTTTTCTTTTTGGGTAAGTTAGGTTCCCGTGTCAGAATTTTATATTTCTTTATGTGAATCTTCTAGAGAGATTAAGTGATTCTCGCAGCTGCAGCCTATCATCTAATGCTATACGAAGTGAAACAACTTTGTAGAGGATAGTATGAATTGTTTGATTCTTAGTCTTTCAATTTAAAACAAAACGGCATTAGAATGACCCTCAACTAAAAAGCTATCATCAGACACATTACTTTGGTAGTATTTGTTTGAGTAATTATTTGAATAATACTATACAAATAAAAGTTTTGGCCACAGTTCTTGTACATAATGATACAGTAATTTATCATCTTTTATGTTTAAATCATGACACCCACTATTTTGGTATGAAGAATTCAGAGTTGTCACATCATATTCATGAAGTTTTGTACCCAAATTGGTGTAGAATGATATCAGGGCAATGCTATATAAATAAAACATTTATACGAAATTTATCACATGAATGTCTTGATCATTCACTTAAAAACAAAACATTCATCATAATAGTTTTTACTTACAAAAATACTACTACGACGTCATTCTAATCGATTTTCATGTACAAATTTTTTTAAAAAATAGCATTTCTATAATGTCATACAACCATAAAACTTGTAAATATATATATATATATATATATATAATGGTGTGATTAAATGAGAATTTTTCATTAAAAAATAAAAAATTAAAACTCATCATGATGCCCTTAGCTATCATCAGTATATCAGTTTACGATGCTATTTTCGGCTAAGATAAAGAAAGGAAGGTTCGTATGGAATTCATTGGTGCATAACAATCATTCTTAATTCCTTTGGATTAACCTGGACAGAACTTCTAGAGGTTGAAGAGTGTTCCGTTTTCTGGTCCACGTAGTCCACTGAGATCGGGACCACTGCAACTCAACCTGGATGACTTTCGAAGTAACTAGGTTTTGGAAGGTACTCTCAAGCTGTCTCACGTCTAAATGGAAGCAACCATGAATAGGGAAGCTAGCTGCCTCCTCGAATGATTTTGAACTACTCTACAACTTGCATTGGAGTAGTCTATCATTTAACTATAACACATCCATTCAAAGCACAGAGATATAAATAGATGCCTATTTCTTCACAACTTGGGTCAATATGCAGCAGGCTGTCATGCTATTACTGTCCTTAAGTTTTGTACAATTCAGAAAGAATCATGGATTTGTTGGAATTTTCTTCTTTCTCTTCCTTATTATCGTTAATAGTGTTTTGTTTATGTTCAGGATTATGATATCAACCTCGATGGAGAACTTGACCGTGAAGAATTTGAAAATTTTATGCAACAGTTGACAGCGGATACATTCACCACCGTTAGTCAGGGACTGATCATTACATTGGCCGTGGCTCCAACAGTTGCATTATTGACAGAGAGGGCAACAGAGGGTGAGGGTGTCCCGGGGGTTGGCAAGGTGGTTCAGAGGTTACCCAATTCAGTTTATGCATCCCTTGTGACCCTTGCGGTTGCGCAGTTCCAAAAATCCGGCCAAGCATTTGATTGAAGTACCCTTTGTTTCCTTGCACATGAAGTCATGAACTGCTCCACATTATGTATAAGCAGCGAGAATCTGCATACTGTCTAATTGAGTATGCAAACTGATTATTCGCTACAAATAGTGAACAAATGTAGAATTTTCTTGTGGGGCTGGCTTGTGTTCGTATAATTGTATGGAAGTGCTGGAACTGTATTTTCGTGGCAGAATATGATAAGTTTGTCAAGCTTCAAAACTCAATTCATCCCTCTCCCCACCCAGAGGAGGCATATTTCGCATTTCTTACGAGAAGTTATAGTTAAATGGATTTCAAATTTACTTGTTGCCTAACTCTTCATATTAAATGGTTTAGAATTCAGGGGTTTACATGGTTTAAACCATTTGCTATCATGTCCTACTTATCAGAATGCTGGAATTTAAAGGGTGTTAAAACTCATGCTTAACCATCGTTGTAGTTCTCTGGTTTGCAAATGCTGTATGGAAGTAAACAAAACACAATCAAACTTTTTTGTCAGTTAAGAATGTCACATAAATGTTTCAATAACTATGGCTTAAAATTTTGATGTCCGCAAACTTTTCATAGGACTTGCCTGAGAGTGCCCTCGTGCATGCTTTGCGTATCTGAAATTCTCGACACAGTTTCGTTTTTTGTTGTCCCAATTGATTGGGAATTGCATTGGCCTTTGTTGGCTAAAACTTAATGGCGTCTCCCCAAATGATAGCAGAGTCTATTGTACTCACTGCTGAATTTTTCCATCCTGCATTCAATATGAATCTAGCATGTACTCCCTGTTTATGCTATGCCAGCCTAACTAAATGATTGTCACAAAACCCAGAACGAGAAGAGAAAAAAAAAAAGAAAAAGTGTGAGATAGGCCAAATTGTTGTATGCCAACCTGAATGAATTCCTCAAAAACCATCAATCAGCTTCAACAGTAGAGTATTCCGTGGTCTAGGTGCTTGGTTGTGGTAGGAAGATTTGCTTGCAGGGGTTTCAGACATCCAATGTCACTAGGCACAGGAAATATGGAGTTTTCAATGAGACCAACAAGCACTAGCAGTTTATTTCTCGTAAAATGGAAATTAGCAAGGCATTTGGAGGAAGGTAAGAAGCTACAAACACAGCAAAGCCTGGAAAGAGATCTCAAATTCTGTTCCCAAATGTACATATCAAGCTGCTAAAAAATCAGAACCTCAAGGAGGAGATGCACAACATGATCTCGTAATGAGAAAAGGTATTTCTCATTATGTCCACAGTAGATGTTTGGTGCAACTAACATATTGTCTAAACACCACTAAACAAAAATAATTGGTAGAACATAAAGAGCTCTAACCAAAATCAAGGTGAATTTAACTTTTTGAGCTTGGCTTTAGCTGCATCAAGTTGTCCTGTCAAGTAACCAGCAAACACGTGAGAAGAAATATGTATTGTATAGAAGATTATGACCCCAAAAAAGAATGGAAGGAGAGCAGACGAAATTTCTCACTCTGTTCAGATGTGGTTGCTTTTGGAACAGTAGTACGAAAATATATGTTCCCATTTTTCTGATAGACAGCCTGTAGTCAAGTAAACTTATTTGATCAACACGGTAAAGGCTAACCCTAGCAAACAATATATCAGTGTTGCAAAAGTCTAAAAAGTATATCGTCAACGTTAAATTAGGGAAAGTGATGCTCTCATGCTATAGGGCCCATATGACATGAGTCACATGATATGAGGAGAAAGAAATCATTGTAATGTTAATTATATCACCAGTTCATTAGATCATGAAAATTTGAGTTCTGACTCCCCTTTTTGCTGTGAACATGGACATTTCACCAACTGGCAAGTGTAAAGATTATGCAAAGTCATGGTCTAAAAGTGCAAGCATTCATGGTAATGCATTCAAGTCAAAAGTATAATAGTGTACAATAGTGGAAGCATTCATTCAAGTCAACTAGCAACAAGAGCCAACAAGGACGCAAGGCTTTCAATTGAAGTTGAGTGCACATTTTTTACTTGCGTAAGATATGTTTCTTATATTGTCGAGAAACATATCTCACGCTATCATCTCATTTATTTTAAATGTGTAATTGTTGTATACATAACTTCAATAAATATACAACAGATCATCTAACAATAGAAATAGTGCTAAATTGTTCGGGCATTGGATAACTGCCATTAAGAAAATCATTCATTTATTGGCTCTCGATGACACCCATGATTTGTGTATTCCATAATAGGGAAATGGTTTAAGTGATTTTTAGGAAACAAAATTCCCAATGTTAAGGGAGGAGGGATAGGGATAATTGGAAGTGGATGAAGAAGAGGATGTTGCCATTTGTGTTTCATTGGATAAGCTACACCTTTAGAATTGGTGTGGTTTTGATACCATGAAAGGTTTTGAACACCAATGATTAAAGATAAAGATCACCAACTCTACCTAGTTGACCCATTGTATATTTACCAAATGTATATATACAAAGGTATTGACACATTTACAATAAATGAGAGGCTAGCATGGGACATGCTTCCCGACAAGATAGGAAACAGAGCTCAAACTTCAATTGAATGTCTTGCATGTTGTGGGACTTTGTCATACACCCTGTGAAATAGCCTCCACCGTTTGGATAATGGCTGTGTTGCTAGACAACTTTAATGAAGACTTACACTATTGTACACTCTTGTATTTTTGACTTAATTGCATTAGACTCATGACTTTGCCTATTCTTTACAACAAGAGCCAAGATTAAGAAGCAGTTTAAAGGTTCATCTGCAAAAAGTTTAATTCATCATAAAATGGCTCATAAAAGTTTGTCATCATGTACATAGGGTATCACCTTGTAAACAACAGGTTTACAAATATAACCAAAATAGACTTGAAATGCTCTATAACACCTTGCAAACAATATGTTGTCCTAGAAAATAAAAGTAGAACATTAAGAAATATGAAATTTTATAGCGTTCTCATGTCTTTGGACGGGAGAGTTAGATGGACCCGACACTTAAACACTCACCCGCACCCCCACCTGACCCCCTATCCGAATCCATCTAAAATAGGATTCAGCCATTGAAGAAGAGCATAAAGATAGTGCAGGTTGAAACAGATTCAAAAGTCACTATCCTCTTCAAGAAACAGAACAAATCAACAGACTCCATGCTCCCTTTATTAGCCTTTAAACGAATACATTAATGACTCGAGTTTGTAACAGTTTTGGCTACACAATACAACTGAGAAGGAAACTACCCAGCTGAAGCCATTTGGGACATGTGGGGCCAACCATCTACGACTCACCACCTCCTGATTCTCATCTCATCTTAGGAATGATGTTACACAGTTGTGACCTGTAGATATTGCAGTGTTATTCTGTTTTGGACCCTCCCCCATCTCCTGTAACCCCAACCACCACCACCACCCCCCCCCCCCCCCCCCCCCCCCCAAAAAAAAAAAAAAAAAAAAAAACAAAAAAAAAAAAAAAATAATAATAAAAAAAAAATAAACATATTAAAAAAGTAATGCCTAGACCACACTCCTAGAATTTGATCTATTGGATGAAAGTTTATATCTCTCAAAATATCTTTAGATTAAGATAGATAGAGTATTATATTTCAAGAAAGTTCATTCTATCTATGTTTTTTTCTAACGGTTTAGTGACCTGATCTATATCCTTTCAGTCTTCATTGGATTTTGAATTTTACCTGTTTCTCTACAATTATTTGATCTTTTTTTTTTTTCCTACTTTAAAGGTTCATTTTTGTTTATTAATTTAGAAACTCTTCATTTTTAACCTTTCAATTGACTTGCTTCATTACCAAAATACTGAGGATGAGGGGAAGACATTATTATTTCAACCCTTAACTTAATTTGCCTTTACTTTTGGGCATAAAAATTGCACAATAGGGTTTATTTTGGTGACTAAAGCTGTCTACAATTTGGTATAGGGCTGGTTCAGGTTCATAAGAACGATGATTTTATTGAGGAAATCAAATCAAGAGAAAGAATATGTTACGGACGGGACAACCGAGGAACAAGCATCCCATGAAGCAATCAGAGGGAATATGGAAATGAATCAAGCAATATTGAGAAGTCAAATAATTTGAACTGTTTCTTCTAATTTCCATTCATTTCTCTACAATTATTTCTACATATAATTTCCATTGTATCCTATACCTTGACATATTCGTTCCTTGATTTCATTTCCTCAATAGCTCCATGTCTGCCCCAAAAATGATCAATCAGCAAAATTTTGCTCTCCCAACATTTGATAACTAGTCCAGTGCATCCCCCTAATGACTGACTGTAACTTCCAATTCTTTTTATATACAAGTAAAATGGTATTCCATATCGGTAAGTGTTCAGCCAACAAAATATAGCCACTCAAGAACATTGATCAGATATACATACACATACATAGTCCAGTGCATCCGCCTAATGACTAATTGTAACTTCCAATTCTTTTTATATACAAGTAAAATGGTTTTCCATATCGGTAAGTGTTCAGCCAACAAAATATAGCCACTCAAGAACATTGATCAGATACACATATACATACATGAGTATTAAAAGAAAGAAAGGAGGGTCGTTAGTGGGTTGAATTTACAGACCCGAGAGGACTGAAGATTGTTTAGCTCCGCAATAGCAACCTCGTGGCTCCTTATCTGCATAAATCAAAATGGCAAGTTTAATTTCTTTTCATCACCATATATACCAGCACGCATACATAACTCTACTTTTGAGAGAGAGAGAGAGAGAGAGAGAGAGAGAGAGGTCTACCTGCTTAACGAGATGGAGACTGGAATCTGCAGCAGCAGTTGAACTCGGGGATGACGGGGCCGAAGGCGAAGACGAAGTTGATGCTGCCATTTGCTTCTACGGTTCGACCTTTACGTATTCTTCAGTGGCCACCGATGGAGAGAATTGTAAAAATATAATAGCTACTCTCGTTTTGACAAGAAGTTAAAAAACAATACAGATTTAGGGCATGCTGGGAACTTGTGAAAGAGAAAGAGGTCGGAAGGGAAAGAGAGTAGAGAGAGATTATAAGAAAGTGTTTTGTTTTTTCTTTATTTGATTTTGTAAATAATATACCAAATAATGTTCTCTTTATTTGAAATTTGAAAGGAAGGGAAACAAAAATCGTGGTGTAACTATTGAAGAGTAAATAAGAGAAAAGTGAGAAAAAAATTATTTTTTCTTTTTTTGTTTCATTCAGTTTGTTCTTTCTTAAATTATGAATCAAAAAGCAAAATAAAAGTATTATTTTGTCTTCGTTTTCTTTCTTTTATAAGGTTGCAAATATCGATGCCCGTTTCCTATCTCTCTTGCTCTTAATTATTTCTAATTTTTAAATAGGGTCTGGGGTTCTTTCTTTCTTTTTTAATTATTATTTGAGATTATTGAACTCATAAATAATTGAAAATTTGGGTTGAAAGCCAGTGTAAGTGGGATTTTTGGGAAGGCTTGGCCGATCACTCGAACCAATATCAATGAACACCAACTTGTTGCAAAAGAGACAGAGAAGTTAGAATGGGTAAACTCTCTTTGAGCCGATCAGACTCTGATAATTAAGTTAGCAAGCTTAATCGAGAATCGACTGAATAAAGACAATGTATGCTTGAAAATTCAATGTCCATACCTTGCTTCTTGAGGCTTCTGTGTTTATAGTGTAGTACTCTCTGTTAAGCTTACTTCGGTAATCATGACCTATCTTATAGACTCATGCCGGCTAGAGTTGGCTAATTGGACAGAAACTCACCTTTATCGCTATGCTCGAGTTCGACTGACCGGACGTGAGTCAGGCAGTCGCGTGGTGCGTCTCCTCCGCATTAAATGTTGAGGCCTGAACATTAAATACTCTGATATCTCTCATGATTGCCCTAATACTTTGGGCTTTATAAGTCTTATGAATTAGACTGCTCTCGGCCATATGGGCCTGATTTATAATGATGTTTGGGTTGTCCTTAGCCCAAGTAGGCTGTTTAATCCTTATTGGGCTTGCCCTGTTGGACTGGGCCAGTGTTTATTTGACCCACAATTGCCCCTAGCCCTAGTGCCCTTTGGTAGGGGACTGGAACTGGTGATTTACAGCCGTTTGGTTGTATGACGTCAACTGTCGGAAGGTTTTTAATGCGACACGACCGTTAAGTAATCCGAACCTGTTGTCGTCGCTTCGACATTCTTTGCAAACGAAAAGGGGTTTTGGCCAACCATTGAACACAGAATAATCCCACGTTTTGCATTTGTCTCTTTCGTGAAGATTACCATTCTGTAAGTCTTTCTTCTTCCCTTATTCCTTTCTTGCTTTTCCAGTGAAAAAACCCTAGGATTCTTCGTCCCAATTCATAATGGGTTCGCGCCTTAGGAATATGCTTATCTCTTCTAATAGTATCGTTGTGTTTAAGGCCCGATACTATTTTTCGGCGGGCATAAACATTAGGTTGATTAGTCCTGAGGACGACGGTTCGGTAGTAACTGAGGAGTGAGGAAGGGACTCCCTTCCCTCTCGTTGCTATTGTAGAGGGAGGACTCCGCTTTCCTATTCACCCCTTTCTGACTGAAGTTCTCAACCATTATGAAATCGCTCCAATCTAGCTTGCATCAAATGGCTATAGATTAGTGATGGGGGTGATTGAGTTGAACAGACAGTTAGGTCTGAACCTAAGGCTTCACGAGTTTAATTACTGCTACTCGGCAGTAGAGCTGAACATCACCCGGTCAAACCACAATAGATACTATTTTAGGGTCAGGGCTGGCCCCAGAGAGTTGGTTCTATTCCTTCCTTGCTCAGGGAAAGGGATTAACGACATAATAGTTGGGGTGAGTGGCCCTTGGGAATTTGGGGATATCTCAATGAAGTTAGCCCCGCCAGCACGATGCCCCAGGATCCCACAGAAAATAGGTCAATCACCTATTCCCTAATCAGGTATAAACTTTTCCTCTAATCTGCCTAAAATTTCATCTATTTCTGACTCGTCACCTTTTTATTTCGTCTTTGCAGCAAATTTTGGTGTCAGGGACAAGGAGATTGAACTCCTAGGGGTTAATCTGAACACTTTAGGCGTCGCATGGGCGTACAAGGGTGAAGGAGTATTAGCCAGAATTGGGCGAGCTGCTCATGTCTTGCTGGGATACCCAATTCGGTACCAATCTTTTACGGCGATACACAAAGTTGCTAGCTCGGTTCTTGCTACGCAGAACGTAGAGGGAAGTCTGCATGAGATCGGCGAGTACCCAGCATAGCTGCCCCCGCTCCCTGCCGCTTTTGTTGCCGTCCCCCTAACCACCGTTGCTAAAGGCGACATAGCTCCCAAAGTGCGAGATCTATCGCTGGCAATGGGAGGGAGAGTTTATAGGAAGAGGAGAGGGTGGCCTCATCCTCTATCGCCACCACTTCTTCCACCGCCAGAGTCACCGCTCATGCTGATGACGCCAATATTCCTCCCCTCGCCATGCATTCAGGCACTAAAGCTCTTGCCGCCCCCGAGGTGGTGGAACTGGATGAAGCTCCAGTATGTCAGGAAGGAGTGAAGAAAAGAAGGTTGGTCAAGACTACTAAGAAGGAGGCCGCTCAAGCGAAGACAGTAAAGTTTGTTGCTCCCCCTTCTATATCGGCGGATACTGATCCAAAGGGCAAAGGCAAGGTGGAAGAGCCGATACCCGAGGAGTTTGTGGCTCTACCGAAGGTTGCTGGTCGGGCCATGACCATCTAGAATTTGGTCCTTAACTGTGCCAGCATGGCTGTTGGGGCTTTTTAGGCCTTAGTGCCGCCTAAAGATGCAAGGAGTTGGGTGAAATTGACGACGGGGATCTGCTAGTGGGCGCGGTCCATTCGTCGATGGTGGTAAGAAATCTTTCCCATCTTTCTTTCTGATTCAAATCTTCTGCTGAGCTTTCCATTTGAGTTTTGCCATTTTTTGTCCTACGCAAGTAGCGATCCAAAGTCTTGAGATCTTGCAACGATTCTACACTCTGCAAGATCGGTAGAACAACCTGTTACAGAACCATGAGCGGTTGAAGCGTAATTTTCACATGAGAGATTGTGAGGCCAAGGGTTTCCACAAAGCGTTTCAGGATTAGCAAGTCCTTCTAGCAGAAATGCAAGCCTGCTATAAACAAAAGCAGAAAGACTTTAATGAAGCCAAGGCTAAGGCTGCCAATCTGAGAGTTAGGCTGGTCGAGGCTGAGAAGTCGATATCCAAAGCGAAAACGGCTCTGGCTAAATCTCTACTAGAGGTGGAAGGCTTGAAGAAGGATGGTGAGGCTCAGTACACCAAGGGTTTTGACGATGCAGGGATCATTATAAGATCCAGGTGAAGAGTATTGCTAAGGGCGCCTTTCAAGATGGCTGGACGTCGGCTCTAAGAGAGTCAAAGCTGGACAAATCTTCCCCCTTTTGGACGAAGATAGCTGCTTGGGCTGATGCTGAATTGGAGTCTAAGGACGAAGCTGATGTTGACATTTGACATGGAGTGGTGAATACTAACCCTGAAGCTGAGGTAGTTAATAAAGGCAATTCTGCCGAGCTACCTTTAGCCGATCTGCCCCTTGCCGAGCTTCCAACTATCGAGTTACCTTCATCTAATTCACCCCTTACCGAGCCTCCAACTGCTGAGTTGCCTTAGGGCCTTTTTCTTTGCTTTTTTTTTCTTTTTCTTCTGTGAACACAATTTGTAAGCTTCCTATTTTTTATCAATGAACAGTTTTTTTCCCATTTGTTGTCTTCTACGTACATTCTTCTCTGTGCTATGAGTACCTCTATCATAGATAGTCAATTTATACTGTAAACAAGTTTTCTGACCACTCCTGGGCTAACTTGCCAAAGACAAAACCTTTTAGATAAGTTAGAAAAATAAAAACTTTTCATTTGCTCGCCGAGATGCCAGACTTAGGTAGAAAATTGGTTTTAGCGAAGAAAATGAATGCCTCAATTCGTAAATTGTGGCCCTTTACTTGGCCAACCTATCGGACTTGGGTCGGGCTAAGTCAAGATACTTATCTTTTGATTCTTTAGTTTTTATGGCTTTTTTCTACCGACCTTCTTGACTTAGGCAGGACTAAGGCAAGTCTTGGTTATAGGCTTGTTTATAAAAGTTGTGGCCTTCGTTTAGCTGACCTGCCCAACTTAGATAGGACCAAGGTTTTTACACTTGATTTTTTGTTACCTTTATTGGCTTACCTGCCTAACTTGGACATGACCAAGTTTTTATACTTGGTTTTTATGACCTTCATTGGTTGACATGGCCATAAATGGTTCAGGACCAAGTTTTTACACTTAGTTTTTTATGGCCTTCATTGGCTTACCTGCCCAACTTAGACAGGACCAAATTTTTACACTTGGTTTTTATGACCTTCATTGGCCAACTTGGCCATAAATGGTCTAAGACCAAGTTTTTACATTTGGTTTTTCATAGCCTTCATTAGTCGATCTATCCAACTTGGACAGGATCAAGTTTTTACACTTGATTTTTATAACTTTCATTGGCCGACCTGGCCATAAATGGTCCATGACCAAGTTTTTACACTTGATTTTTTGTGACCTTCATTGGTCAACCTGGTCATAATTGGTCCAGGATCAAGTTTTTACACTTGATTTTTTGTGGCCTTCATTAGTCGACCTGCCCAACTTGGACAGAACCAAGTTTTTACACTTGATTTTTTGTGGCCTTCATTAGCTGACCTGCCCAACTTGGACAGAACCAAGTTTTTACACTTGATTTTTTATGACCTTTATTAGTCGATTTAGCCATAAATGGTCCAGGGCCCAAGTTTTTACAATTGGTTTTTTGTGACCTTCATTGGCCGACATGGCCATAAATGGTCTAGAACCAAGTTTTTACGCTTGGTTTTTTCTTCCTTTAGTGCTTTGTGTTTTAGAGTAGCATCAAACAAATGGATTTGTTCGAATGACTTCAAATTTTCATTGATCGTATGAAGTTTCAGAAAAACTAGACATTGTTGAGGTGTTACATCATACGGGAGTCAATTCTACTGGTAAAATTTCTTCAGGTTGTTGGCGTTCCACAGTCGGGGTAGCTGTCTCCCATCTTTGACAGTTTTTAGTCGATATGTCCCCATGCCGACTGGGGACGCCACTCAGTAGGAACCCTCCCAGTTGGGGCCGAGCTTTCCATCTGCTAGATTCTTTATTGCCCCTAATTCTTTTCGTAATACTAAGTCTCCTAGTGCAAAGGCTCTTGGGCGATCCCATTTATTGTAGGAGCGACTTAACTGTTAATGATATCCAGTGAGTCTAATTAGGGTAACCTCCCTGTTTTCTTTAGCAAGATCCATATATTTGGCCAGAGTATGGTTATTAAGTCCAGTATTAAATGCTGTCGATCTGATCGTTGGTAGCCCCACCTCCAAGGGTATAACTGCTTCCACCCCGTAGGCCAAGGAAAGGGAGTTTCGCCAGTAGATCTCCTTGGGGTGGTTCTATAAGACTATAGGACGCTAGGCAATTCCTCCACCTATTTCCCTTTAGCCCTTGCCAACCGCTTTTTGATCCCATTCAGCATAGTCTTGTTTGAAATTTTGGCTTGCCCATTGCACTGCGGATATGCCGGTGTTGAATAGTAATTCCTAATTCTAAGCTCCTCGCAGAATGATCTGAACATGTTGCCATCAAATTGGGTGTCGTTATCTGAGACAAGTGCACAGAGTATGCCAAACCTCGTTACTATGTTTTTCTAGGCAAATCTTTTGGCGTCAATCTCTCTGATGGTTGACAAGGGTTCTGCCTCCACCCACTTGGTGAAGTAGTTTGTCGCCATAATGAGAAACCTTTTGTTGCCTAGAGCTCGGAGCAAAGGCCCGACTATCTCTAGTCCCCATTGGGCAAAAGGCTAAGGGCTGGTTATAGTTACAAGATCCTCAGTGGGCTAATGTATAATTGGGGAGAACCTTTAACACTTTTCACATTTCAGTACGTATTGGGCCGCGTCTTTTTGTATATAGGGCCACCAGTATCCTTATGAGAAAGCTCGGTGGGCCACAGATCTCTCACTGACATGACTTCCACAGATCTCTTTATGGATTTCGAACAGGATGTCTTGCACTTTTTTCTCAAAGAACTATCCCCGTTCCTGCCCCCCGGTCATTGAATGCTCCGTCAACGAACAGTTCCAATGATCAGCATTTTTCCAAAGGTTTAACGGGAGGTGATCATTTTGGAGATCGGCAGATGGTGCCGGGTTGTTTTCCTTCGGTAATTTAGCAAAGAATTTAGTAATAAAGTCAGCCAGTACCTGCCCCTTGACTGCTGATCATGGATGAAACTTGATGTCGAATTCTCCCAACTCAACGGCCCACTTAGCTATCCTGCCAAAGAAGTCGGCCCTTCTTAAGAGTGGTTTGAGCTAGTGGTTCGTGAGAACGTTAATGGTGTAGGCCCTGCAATAGTGCACCAGTTTGCGTGATGCTACTACTAATGCAAGGGCTAGTTTCTCTAATGGTAGATACCTGCTTTCTGCCCCCAATAGAGTTTTGCTAACATAGTAAACCGGTTTCTGTTGCCAATCTTGCTGTCAGAGTAGTATGGCACTGACCGCATACTCTAACACCGCTAGGTAGAGGAAGAGCTTTTCATGTTTCGACAGGGTGGAAAATAAGGGAGGCTGCTTAGAGTAATTCCTCTTACAGGAATAGTTATCTTCCTTAGCGGCCAAACTGGGTTGGAACTGAACCCGATCAATGGATTGAGCGAGGGCTGGAGGTCGGCATCCTTTAGCTTTAGCTTCTTGAATAAATCGTAGTACATAACCTCGTAAGAGCTCCCCTGGTCGATGAGCAGCCTCTTCACGTCACAACCTACCATTTATGGGGTCACAACCAATGCGTCATTGTGGGAGGTCTAAACTCCCACGAGATCTTCGTTAGTGAAAGTTATGGTTGTGGTATTACTGTCGATCTTGACCTTCTTGTGTGGAGGGTCTATCTGCATCACCTCCCTCAAGTGTACGGCTTTTTGTATCTCGGCTCGGTATCTATGTCGGTCAACAGCTTATGACTCTGCCAACCCGTGCAACACATTGATCACCCGGACCGGTTTGACTCTGTCTACTTTCTGCGGGGCGCTTGCAGCCTCTGCTGCTCGGCCTCTCGTTTTGTCTTCTCTCTGTCAATGTATTGATCAAGATGGCCAGCCTTCACCAAATCTTCTAGGTGGCTTTTGAGATGTTAGTAATTCTCCATTTGATGCCCCTTCTCCTTGTGATAGGAGTAAAATTTCCTTTGATCTTGGACTGTAGGGTCTCCTCCTAACTTCGGAGGCCATTTGAAGAACGACTTGTCACGAATTTGGGCCAAGATTTTATAAATAAGATCTTTAAAGACAGTGTAGACCCCATTATTTACCTTCTTGACCCAGTTGTTGTTGTCTTCCCGCTGAAGCTTCTTTGCGTCCTGGCCATTCCTCTTCTCAGTGATAATACTGACCTTCTCAGGGGTTAGCTGAGGCACATCTTCTTCCAATCTCGCATATCGCTCGATTCTCGACATTAACTCCTACACCGTGAGGGCCGACTTTTTATTAAGGATTGTCATAGGTGGTGCTCTTTTGGCAAGCCGATCTTGAACTGAGTTACAGCCAGCTGCTTACTGCACTCGTTAATCTCATTATAGGCCTCCTAGTAGCACCGCACATGCGCCAGTAATTCTTTTTCATCATTCTTCTGTAAGGTAAATAGGAAGTACACCTCCCTAGGCTACTTGTTGTTGGCTATGAATCGAGCAGTGAATAGTTCGACAAGTTGTCTCCAATTTGATACTGATTTGGACGGCAACTTATCAAACCATCATAGGGCCACCTCTCCCAAGCTAAATGGGAAACTTGACACATCAAGGATTGATCCCCACTCCAGAATGCCATCATCTGCTTGTAGTATCAGACGTGACTGATTAGATCTGCCTTCCTATCATATGGTGTGAACTTCGGTGGGGCAAAATTTCTTGGAGGTTGGCGGCACTTAATCTCCTCCGTGAAGGTGTGGATGTAATCTGATCCAGGGCTCTGCTGACCATGTCCTGGGTAGTGCGTGTCTTGGGATGCTGCTTTTTGCAGTCAAGTTTTTTGTTTAACCACCTTTCCCATTCTTCTTATTGCCGACCAGTTATAGCCCGATCTCCGTCCCGCGGTGTTTGGCTCTTCCTAGGCTGCTGATCTCCATGTCTTTTGTTGTAGTGGCCAATACTAGAGGTTTGGCTCCTAATAATGTGCACCGGTGTAGAGTTTTTGCTTCTGGAATCTCAATTTCTTCTATCATTGCAATGGCATTGTGATCCTCTTCTAACTCTGTCATCTTTTCTGGAGATTGCGTCCCTCATTGCCCTGACTTGGGAAGTGAGTTTGGCAATCTCCTCGTCGCGTCACCAAAGTTCCCACTTAACAGAATGAAGCGAAAGGTCACTAGGCACACGCCCACTAGAGAGTGAATGGCCCAGGTTCTGATTGTGATTTCTACAAAGGTTTGGCCCCCTCACGTAGTGTGGGTCCCTTCATAACTCGTCTCGTGCTTCCCAAAGGCACCCAGTAGGAGACCGAGTCCCTGACCTTCTTACCCGACCCCAGTTGCTTCTCTCCCGAGTGGTTTGGCAGCCAGCTGAGTTGGTATTGCCATTGCTAGAGGGAGTTTCATTCTCTCGCCTAATGGGGAGGACTCCTCTTTCCTCTAAAAAGTTGGTATTTGCTTAGACTTTCCCACAGACGGTGCCAATTGTAAGTGAGAATTCTGGGAAGACCTGGCCGATCATTTGAACTAATATCAATGAGCACCAACTTGATGCAAAAGGGATAGAGAAGTTAGAATGGGTAGACCCTCTTTGGGCCAATCACACTTCGACAATTAAGTTAGCAAGCTTAATCGAGAATCGAATGAATAAAGATAGTGTATGCTTGAAAATCCAATGTTTATGCCTTGCTTCTTGAGGTTTCTGTGTTTGTAGTGTAGTGCTCTCTGCTAAGCCTACTCCAGTAATCATGACCTATCTTATAGGCTCAAGCCAGTTAGAGTTGGCTGATCGGATAGAAACTCACCTTTATTACTATGCTCAATTTTGATTGACCGCACGTGAGCCAGGATGTCATGTGGTGCGTCTCCTTTGCATTAAATATTGAGACCTGAGCATTAAATGCTCTGATATCTCTCATGATTACCCTAACACTTTGGGCTTTATAAGTCTTGCGAATTAGACTGCTCTCGGCCATATGGGCCTGATTTATAAATATGTCTAGGTTGTCCTCAACCCAAGTAGGCTGTTTAATCCTTGTTGGGTTTGCCTTGTTGGACTGGGCTAGTGTTTATTTGACCCACAGCCAGAAAAATAATTCGTTGTCTATTCTTATTTCAAATTTAATTACTTTGAGATGTATGCCACTTGTTTGGAAAGGCCGTTATCGAATAAATGGCGATTAGTTACAAGTTGTTCCCTGCCTCTTATTTATTTAACAAAAGTGTAAAATGCAAATGCTTCGCTAATACAGACTTAACTACATAGCATTACCACTATCATCATTCATAATTTAGTGAAACATAGATATCAACTGGTGTAATGCATAGGAAGTAAGTGTTGTTCAAAATCCACTATTTGCGTACTATTATCTTTTATCATAGAAGGATGGATAAGAAATATTTAAAAAAGTGATTGTATATATATATATATATATGCTGTAAGTAGTTGATTCAAAATCCAAAATAATTAAGTATGCAATTTTAAATTTGACAATATTAATTTGTTTCATGGTAATATAATCTTGTGAAGAGTAAAATAACTTGTAAAAACTCTATTGAGTTAATCGCAATAGACCTTTTTTTTTCGATACTTTGCATAAAAGAAAAAATTGATAGTACTTTATTTAATCATAGTCAATTAATTAAGTTTTTTTTTAAACTTAATCATAAAATTTTAGATATTTTATTTCAATCTGACAAAGATACACATACTTTAATAAAACTCAAAAACTTGTGATATCATTGATTTGCTAATTATTATACTTTGCTCTCTTTTTTTAATGAATTATGACAACGTTACTATCCCGTAAACCACAAATCCTACAAGTAATTTATTTCTCTAGAGTCCATCTGTCTTTTTTTTTCTTTTTAGTATCTTATTTTTAATAATTATCTCAATCTTATCTTATATATCTTATAAAATTAATAATGTGGTCAATTAATAGTTATCTAACTAATTGCCAATAAATTTAATAGTTATCTAATAAATTGCCCATATGACGTGGCATTTTAAAAATATAAGAGTATCTAAAGCGCCACATAAGAGAAAGGCATATTATAGGAGCAAACACAATTTATATATATATATATATATATAATTTGCTCTTGTTATAACAAAATAGTAAGAGGAGACCTAAGTATTAAGTACGTGCCTTAACAATGCACATCGAACTTTCTAATCATCCATCATTTAATAAAACTTTGCTCTTGTTATAACAAAATTGTAATAGGGGATACATGAAACTTTCTAGCACACTCCCTAACTTGCAACATCCAACAGATAGAGAGAAATAAAAACCCTTCCTGATGTGCAACAAACAAAGACAGAGAAATAAAATACAGTCAAGAAACAAATGTATACTAAAAGACTTGAACTCAAGACTTTTGATACCATGTTAAGTTACTACTTAACTTAAACACTTATGACGTTAAGTAAGATCCTAACAATGTATGTCAAGCTTTCCAATACTAACATCAACCACGACTGACTCATTAACTTACCATCAATTGCTATTGATGCTACCAAAATTCAAATAATAATGTTATATAAGTCAAAATCTATGCACGTGGCCAAGTTGACCCAATTTAGTCAAGCAAACGGGAGCCTATCTACAACCGAGTCCATGTCTGGGTGGCTCAGGTCTAGGCATTGGCCGCAATCAGATTAACCTCTCATTGCTCATTTGATCATCAAACACAAGAAGCAATAAAATTATTTGGGATTATCATTCTCATTTGTCAAACCTAGTTGAAGTTGATGACAAGTGGAAATAACCAGGAATTCTACCATAATTAACCCCCCATTGCAGGTTGAGGAAATTTCAAGGGTTGAAGATTGCTCCAAACTTCAGAAATTTCAAAGGTTGTTGTAAGTTTATATAATTGACTAAATTTCATGACACGTCTTGGTTGATGTATTTTGGGAGGCTTGGGTTATCAATCACAAGCATTCGAAAGGACTTTCAATTTTATTCATGCAAGCTCGAGCTAAGAGAGTCTTGTATAATACATTTTGACTATTAAAGGAGAATTTGAGAGATGTTGATGGAGTTCGAGGGATCTCAAAAGTAAAAACAGTACGTTGACTACACAATATAGAGCTCGCGGGATGTTTGCAGGAAGTCACTGGATCTCGAGAACAAAAATAGTGAGCATGCAGATTGATTAGAACCTCGCGAGACCCTCGCAGGAGGTCGATAGCAAAAACAGTGAGCACGTTG
Source organism: Euryodendron excelsum (assembly GCA_033060915.1). Classification (NCBI taxonomy): domain Eukaryota; kingdom Viridiplantae; phylum Streptophyta; class Magnoliopsida; order Ericales; family Pentaphylacaceae; genus Euryodendron; species Euryodendron excelsum. The sequence goes on along the minus strand of CM065377.1, from coordinate 71,529,119 downwards.
AAATCTGAGATTGAGCTCGTTGAATTCCCACAGGAGCAAGCTGCACTTCGCGGGATCCTCACAGAATCTCGCAGGAGCGAGCTGAGCGAAATCAGATTTCTCAAGAATCACGTTGTTAGGGTTTTTGCACCCATTTAAAGCACAATGCACTTCCCCAAACCTTATCTGAGCCGCCACTATCAAAAACTCCTAGAGAGAAGTATTTCCTACCTTCTTAAAAGCTCATAAACAAATCTTAGCAATAATCTACTTCAATTCAATTGAATAAATGAAGAGTCTTGATAAAGTTCAAGGCATAAAATCCGTTTTGAGGAGTTCTGAACGGTGGTCAAGCACAGAGATGGTGAATCGTGAATACGAACAAGGTCAAGACAATTATTAGATCATGGAGTTGATAGATTTAATTGTAAAGAATTTTGTAACTGTCTGAAAAACAAGATATAATGCATGATCTTTATCCGAAAAAAGGGACACATGGTTATTCTCCCATTTAAGAGTTTCCACGACAAAAGACTGATATGTTCTTGATTGAATAGTTTGCTTTCTTTTTGTACCTTGATATGTACAATATTGCTCATTATCATAACATTTTAAACCAATATTATAGGTTTTAGTCTCTTGGGCAAAACATACACAAAGACTAAAATTTTCAGTTATCAATCAAAGGAGTGAGACTGGTGTCCAATACATGAATATATACATATACATGACGTTGTTTTTTAATAGAAAAAGGCACACAAAGCGAACGCAATCAAGCTACACTGTTGCCACCTTGTACTCATCTAATAGTTGAAGGAGCCTTTAACACCATCCAGGCTCTCTCCCAGTGATAATCTGCAGGATAGGCAAGAAATAAATTCAACATTAGGTATGAAAAATAACAAAGAAAAACTATAATCTTCACATCCAACTGGAGAGGACAGAAAAGTTGAAAGTTCAAAATAAGAAAAAGAAGAGAAGGTGACCCTGTGACACTCCTTTGTCATGAACCAATTTCCAGAAGCTCAGTAAGTTTACAAGTGCAGGAAGAGCATACAGCAGCCAATTCAAATTTTAGATGACATATGTGATCATCTCCGATTACAATGGCATGGCTGAATATTATAAAAACAGAAGTCATCCATAATTTCCCCTTATAACTCAATAATTGTGTCAGTTAGGAAAAGTTCACTAACATTAAGTAGTTTAATCATAAAACCTCAAACAATGGCATTATTGGGACCAACCGCACACGAGCTAGACAGCCGGTTTGCTTCACATTAATATAGAAAAACAATTGAATTCCTCTTTGATCAAGCTTTAAGAATTATACAAACAGAATGCTGCCCTATGAATGTTGCCAAAAAAACAAAGAGGGGCTATATGCTTCACCTTCTTGTTTTCTATACCCTACTTCATAGTGGCAGCCTATGAACATTTGCCAGTGGTCATTCCAAAGGTTCAATTTCTCGACACCCATTACAATTCCCTACTGCTGGTCCTCAATAATGGAGGGTGTTTGGAGATGGTGATTTATAGACCAGACCTAACCTAACCTAACCTTTGGCATAATATGCACAACGTGGCCACACTCAGTCTTGAACCTGTGTTCTCACACTTAGCAGCCCGTGAATTGTATGACTGCACCAATCAGTGGCCCTCAATCTCCCAGTCATCCACTGACCGCCAAAAATAAGACAACTGAAATTTGTTAACCTTGCAATGAAATTCTAGGAGAAATGTCGCAATAGGTGCCTCTGTACACCGAGTATCCTCCTTGAACGGCAGCTCATATCTCTGAATTTCTTATCTAGTTTTTGATATTTGTGAGAGATTAAATGTGACAGAAATTGTTGGAGGAAATGTAGAAAAATCATCTACATGTTTCCTAGGGGTTGTCATGTGCAAATAGACCTGTGAATGCACCAGTTCTGGGTACTGATTTGAATTGAGAGTGCAATGAGAACAAGAAGGCCGCCAAATGAACATGGTCTAAAGCAGTCTAGTTATATAATTTATTGCATCAAGTGGAAAATGTGGCTGCAGCCAGAGCTATGCATTGAACAAGGATTTATGTAGCCAACCTACATGGTAGGGATACATAAACTCTTTTAAAAGTAGAGCAGCTTACTCAGTGCTACTAATCAGAGTTAATTGCCCAGAGTTGAAAGTTGCTCTCTTCCAAATAAAAGCCATTCAAAGTGACGAACCAAAAATTATAGTAGTAAAACTGACATACTAAATCACCCCAGCTAACATAGTACAAACTGGCAGATGGATAATAAATCTTTGAAGACTGAGGATAGAGAATGACAACTATATGATCAATGTTGAAAACTGCATTGGTGCCTAGACTGATCTGACCAGTCCCAAGTGATTAAAATAACCAGCAAGGTAATTCATCCTCCCCAAGGCAAGATACAAACTTTGACCAAAATAAGCAACTTGCAACTAGTTTAACAAGTGACAATATAGTGTCAGAACTTAGAAGATGGAATGCCACATAACTTATTCACATTTACTATCATCTGGCCTGCTGAGGCTAAAATTTCAATGATTCATGTATCATATATCCTGCTGAAGCTAAAATTGAATGCTACGTTAGAGGAATACCAAGGTACTGTTTCTTTGAAGCATAATTAAGGGACACTTAACGAAAAATTATTCCCATGGGATAAGTAAAAAACAAATCCGTGCCTTAAACAACATAAGAATGGAAAAATGCTGGTTTCTTATGCCATGACTGCCTAGTATACAAGGTTCCACTAAAATTAATTTTGAAAATGCCAGGCTTGGGGTGGTTTTAATGCACAAAGTAGAAGGGTGACTGTTAAAGGCAACTGAATTGTGCTGGAAGATAACATAATAGATATGTTGAACAGGAAGAATCTAGTTTCTCAAAAATTAGTAACTGTTAAAGGCCAGTGAACTGTGCTGGAAGATAACATAATAGATATATTGAACAGGAAGAATCTAGTTTCTCAAAAATTACAGAAAACAGAATGGTTTGCTTAATGGATCTCAGAAACATTCTTCCACAAACCCCCCACACATCCAACAAACCCCCCCCCCCCCCCCCCCCCCCTTCTTATTTGGTAAGCAAATTTTATGATCTTAAAGATGACCAAAGGCAACTGCCATGCACCAAAAAAAAAAAAACAAAAAGCATATAAGTATATGCATAAACCTCTGTACATAACCTCAAATTGATATGATCAACAGAATTGAAAGAGTTGTCACCTCAAGAAGTGACAAGTGCCAACTCAGTTTGTGGATTGGATCATCACAACCTCAAAAGAAAGTCAATTCCCTTTGCCCAATAAACAACTAATCACATGGAATGGAGCCGCCAACCAAGCCTTTCTTCTTCCACCACACCATACATTTTAAACTTCTGGAATTCAACATTTTGTTGGATCATATCACATGGATTCACCTTCTCCTGACGGCTCTATTCAATGAAAGACCCTCAGTTATGTCCTAGGAAATCATGTAACATCTCACTGAAAAAATATTACTCAAAGAAGGGGAAACTATGTTACACAATTGTCTAAAATACCCATGTCCAAGGTTTTCCTTGTGGAGTTACAATGATCTCATTGAAAAGGAAGGGAAGAGAAAAAGGAGGGGGGCCTGGATATTGTACTGTGTTAGACTAGTTTGGCAACTTCTAGGTCTGGAAATAGGTCAATATACATACTCCATCGCACGTGCTCGGAGTGCCTCTCTTCTTTAAAAAAATGATTCCACACAAACACACAAAAGAAATCTAGAGAACCCCCCCATTGGGGGTTGGCTCCTTCCATACATCTAATCATACAATTGCACTTTATATTGTAAAAATGATATGCATGTACACACACAAATTTATAAGCACATATATCAGATGAACATAAATACAGATATATAGTCATATTTCCCATGGATACCATTAAAAAACTGCATATGATTTAATTCATATGCATCAGTCTGCTGCCCAAACATTTCACCTTTAACCTGCTATGATTCAACACTTGAACAAGTTCCACTTCTATTTCTACCCTAAAATCAACCTCATGTCACAGGTTAAACTGTTGCAGCTTCAATACACAGAAAATACAACATCAGACCAGAGAAAGTAAAACATAAGGGGAATAAAAGGAATAATTACAATGAAGACCATTAAGTTGTAACCTAGGAAACCGAGATACTTCCACAAAGGAGGTGTATTTGTATCCTAGGAAACCCAGATACTTCCACAAAGGGGGCGTATTTATATCGTATTTGTTTTGGATATAGAAACACCTAGGTTACTCATGAATTGACTATACTTTCTATCATATCCATAACTTGGGAATGTGTTCAGATTTTAAATACCTGACAGATATTTCCAATATAGTACAGGAGACACTTCCAGCATGCCTTGGCGATTGAGTTGCAATGTTAGTAGGAGAGCAATTGATTACGATTATTAGGAAAAACACAATAGGGATTTCTAACACTTGGAAATACTTCTCAAAGAAGAAAAATTGAAACATAATGCAGATAAATGTGTGGAATTTAACCCTAGATCCATGTTCACTCAAACAAGTAGAACTAAATAGTGGGGAAAGTATTAAAAAAACATACTATCCGAACCTAAAGAAGCCAGGCTTGAGCCTAATTATGCGTGGCTCTTTCAACAGAATGAGTTTCAGAAGAATCCTGAAGCCTGGTTTACTAGTTTATTGAACAAACTTGATTAAGCATATAAGTGAGCCAATTGAAAGTTGTTCAATTCATTTGCAACCTGAACACCACCTTTAAACTTCCTGGTGAGAATTTAAGTGTATACTGTAAAAATTTATAATATTTGAGAGATTCACAGGGGAAAAAATGATGTTTCCAAATTATGAGTATATACCAGGACCAATTTGCTTTAAGGATCATACCTATATACATATTGTGCTTGTCAGAATTTTGTCAAAGATAACTAATTTAAAATCCAAAACCTAATTCTGGGAAATCTTGGTCACAAGCACCCCATTTAATAGTTGATGCCACCAATCTAGGACCATAATTTCATAGTTTCAACTTCAAAGCATATGATATGGCTCTCATGCCTCCATTGTTTCTATGACTTGAGCTAAATTCCAATTCCCATGAAATTCTTCCAACTATTAAATATGTTTTCTATGATAGAGAGTGTGAGAATGCATCAATCAAATCTAACTCTGGAAAAGTACCATAAGAAATTGGCAGAAAATAAATACACAAGAGAAAAGCTTCCTCGAATCTTAAAAGTCAATAAAACAAGAAAAGCTAAGCAATCCTCACAAAAACCTATATATACATACTTTCTTCATACCTTTACTTTTAAGGTAATCAACTTCCCTGGAGTGTTTTCTCTAAGCAGCTTCCTAAATGGACAAATATATGATGTATGCCACTTTTTCACAAGTCTAGTCCACTTGAGCCAGGTATTACCACATCTGAGGAAAATCATAATATTCCTTGCCAGGAGAAAGCCAAACTACAAAAGGAGTGAGTGGCTCCCATTGTAGCTATGAGGAAGGGCAGATTTTTGCCGGGAAAAGTATTGTCTACACATTTTCTTGATCTTGTGTATATCTAATGGGACCAAGAAGAACTATGTTTCAAACATCCCCCAACCAAGAATGAGCCAAAAGAGGTGGAAGCAATTTCAACTCAAAGCTGCATCTGGGCCATGAAGGATCTACAATAAATCTTGGTCCATGCAGGATAATTCCCAACGAATCTCTCATGATATTTAACCTTGGAGAAGCTTTGCAACTTAGGGAAAACTGATGTTTTCCATACCCAGTTATGGTCATTGCTCACTAAGCCCAGGCCACCCTTTGAAGGAGGCAAAGGTTGTTTTCATTAAATTACCGCATCTGCTAGGTCCCCTGATTGAAAATCAAAATTTGGCCAACCATGAGAGTGGTTGATTTTTAAAGTTCATCCTGAAAAGAGAAAGAAAAACAGAAAAAGAGCGATGTCCGGACCTTAAGTAATGGCAATAACCATCAAGTTCTTCATTCCTCAATTCAGCAGCCGAGCAAGTGGTCTTGAAGTGACCACCCCAACCCCCCCAACCCACCATACACGCACACACCCAACCAAAAACATTCACGCCACAGGTCCCCAAGTAAGACCCTTACTTAGATTTTCTTTCTTCTTGATCAAGCACGCATTAAGAGGAGCTATTTTGGAACTTGGGGCATGAAAGAAAACAAAAAGAAAGTTGTCCTAGAGCGCTTGAATTTCAGTAGCTTTGCCTAAAGCAAGCCATTGTTGGCCAGTACCTTACATGCTTCGTTTTCTCAAATGAGAGACGCACAACTTTGGCACATTTGAGCCTGTCTGCTCTAGTCTGCAGGCTTTAAAACTTCATAGTTTTCCTATCATAACAAGATCATTTATAGATGTATAATTTGTTTCCAAAGAATGCAGTGATTTGTCCGTGTTAGAGACTTTATTGATTAGCAAATGAGACTCGTAACAAGGATCATCTGAGGAGTTTATAAGCATTATATTCATTCAGCAGTCCTAGACTCCAAGTTGCAAGTTAACTGGAAAAACAAGTCTCACCCACTATTGGCCAGGTAGACAAATTCTTGCTCAATATTGCCATCTATCAAGAGCATACCTCAGCAGTCCTAGACTCCTACTTGCAAGATATTGAATAAAACAAATCAAAACCACTGATGGCCAGACCTAGACAAATTCTTGCTCATAATTCCAGTCTATCTATGGCATATCTCCTTTATATAACATGCAATCTTGCCTTCTCTAACAGCCATGACATAATAGATTTTAGTCTCCCCTTTATGCTTTGATGCCTGCAACTTGGCTCAACACTTGTTCACTCTCTCGTATAGTAGCTAGATTTCAGCACTCCAGATTTTACTATTTAGAGTTTTTCTTATATAAGCAAGCATAGAATTTAATGACTTATTAATACTATTTTATCATAAAAAATAAAAGAAGTATATATGTATATTCTGCCCTGTCCCTGTCCATAGACATGGGAATTAGACGAATATGACACTTGGATGCATACCTAAACCCGACACCCATACCAAGTCCATGGGTTTGGATAATTCCAGACATGGGTTTGGATAATTCCAGAGAGAAAAGAAGCTAAAAGAGTATATTTTCCTCCTCTCTTGTTTAGGAAAGCAAGAGGGGAGTCCTAAACAAGAGAGGAGGAACGGAACAAAATAAATTTTATTATGCGAGTAAGAGGGGTAAAAAGAAGAAACAAAGGAAAAAAGAAAAAGTTCATTGCACCAATGCTCATGTTAGACATCTGATTTTGTCAACCAAGGCAATTATAGGGTTTTCTGATTAAATGCTAGCTATTAGTCAGCAGGCATCCAAAAATGGTCTTGAAGCATTTCACCACTTTCTTAATGATGCCCTTACTTTATAAAAAATCATTGGCTTCAACACACCCTCCCCCTCCTTGTGTATGATGGATCACAAACTGCAGAATTGGTGCTTTATTTTTGTTTAGCCTTATTCATAATGATTCTACAAGAATTATGAAATTCCACCCAGAGAAATATTGAGAAACATAATCAGCTGACAAAGTAATAACGAAGACAATTAAAGTAAAACTATAGTCATAACAATACAAAGAATTCCAACAAACAAACCCCCTCATGGCTTTAGTGTTATTTATTTATTTTTTTCTTCACAATCAAGTTTCAACACAAAAAACACAAAGCCCTTTTAAGTATTTTTAGAAAAAGGCCCCAACATTATATCCCTGAAGATGTGTAACTTACTTGTGCATACAGTATTTATACTCTTGGCTCCTGGTAATGTCTTTCTCTCCTTCTTCCAACTGATAAAGAGCCCGGAATATTATAGGATTGGGTTAAATTAACACATAATACACAGCAAAAATTACTAAGGTCCCAAATCAATTTAGAAAGCGTGTAATAAGTCTCTTACCGGATCGCCCTCATAAACAAGCTCATAACAAGCAGGTGAAAGACACCGTAGAACGCAATTCTCTTTCGCTATCATCGAAGACTTGCATTCCCAACCCCACAATCCACTGTTTACAATTAAATTGGTCACCAATGTATGAATTAGACAGAGTAATCTTATATCATTTACTTCTCAATTGGATATATAAATAACTAACAAAAGTTAAAAAGAAACTAATTTTCAACCCTACTTGTTTAGAGAAGATTAAGGGAAAACAAGAGAAACAGATAGAAAATATTCCTTAGCTTTACAACTTTGCTTTAATTATTTTTAGTAATATTTTCTCGAGAAACATTACAAATACCTCTCAATGTCAGCATAGCACTGGCTTTTCTTTTCTCTGATCTCAGTGTCCTGTGATTCTCAGAAAAGTGCACAACAACAATACAATAATCATGGGTGAAATATATATACATGAAAGAGAGAAGGGGTGGTATTTGGATTGACTGAAAATAAAGGAAAACTTACTGAAATTGGGCGACGAGACTTTGCAAGGGCTTGATTAGGAGCGATCGAAAATAAAATTACTGCCCAAATCGCACATACGATGAAAACTGAATTTAAGGTTTTGTTGTTTGCTTTTGTAGTAATAGCCATTGGATGAATCGATTTCGGAACTGAAGCAGCTTCAGCAACTATACTCCTCAATACTCTATAGTATAGATATACACATGCGTATACTTTAATATCTGTTTTTGAGAAAATAATTTCTACATATAAATATGCTGGAATAACTTTATTTTTATTGTTATTGACTCATCGAGTAACTCTATGATAATCGAATTCTTTACTGATTTATAAGATATAGGAATATTATTTTTTTGGAAAGTTAATTTTTTTAATAATTCAATTATGTAGGATATATATATCCACGAACTTATAATTTTAAAATGCATGATACGCCTATTGCAATTATTTTAGTCGGCCATTAAATTGAAATTCCAAGTCGTAAGATGTTCAACATTTAACATTTAACCAAAAGAAAATATTCTTTTGTAGTTGATTCGCATGTTATCTTTTTATGAACTTTAGATTATTAAATAATGAATACGAAGAATTCATTATCTATCAGGTTATATTTGTAGCACCTAAATACAAATAAAAATGATGAGATTTTTCATATGTCATTTGATAAATACTTGTTCATGTTAGGAGATTAATTTATAAAAATAAATTAAGAAAATTGGGTAAAGAATGACACAACAGGGGCAAGAGATATACTAGAAATATTCAATTACGTAAAATAAGTCATTTGGGACATCTTTACCTCAAAAAGTTATAAATCTATGGCAACAAACTAAAATTTTTTAATCATATTTGTTATGAGAGTTTTGTGATTCAAACCTGAAACATAATTTTTTTAATACAAATGAAATATTTAAGATTATGTATTTTCAAAAATATGCAAACACTTTTGTAAGAATGGACATTTATATATATATATGTATATTAAAGTATGAAATAATTTAATTATTTAACCCATATTGATATGTTGCTTATCAGTCGGCACCTGCTAAGGAAACGCAACTGTTAATGGCTCATCCTTTCGTTAAAACATTGTGCAGTGTACCTTAGGTAAGAAGAGATTAGGTATGTTTTGTTTATAAAATGTAATTCTATTAGTCATTTTGGTCCCCTGAATAAAATGTTCAGTTGGAGTCTGGACAATCAAACATACGTATCACAGGAAAAGCTACTGTTTTTTTCCCACCGACTGACGTGTTTAGCAAGAGTAATTATACTATGCTTCCTAGATAAAGTCTGCTTGGTGTTGTAAGGGTTTCTAAGCAATAACATGTAACTCTACTATTTGCAAATATGGTATCATGCAATTATTATCTGTATATAAAGCTTTGAAATATATATATATATAGGCATATAATATAAGCCTCAGACATTATGTTTATACTATAATTTTCTGTAATTATGATAATAATATATTATATATCAGAGGGTCCACAATGCATTTATTTGCAAATAACTTTTAATAATGCTAATATTTAGGCGATTAACTCTTGGTTTTCATTGCTGACCAATGGATTTGCTGAAAGAAATCTTTTCATTGATTACAATTATACACACACTTATAGTATTTTGAAATATAGTTTAAACAAATTATTAATTTATTGTACAGATCTCTCGAGCTCGAAAATTAATTTTTGATGAGACACGAGACAATTATAAAACACTCAAATGTAGATAAGATACAAGACAAAGCGAAAATAATCAATATAGGATAAGATATTAAATCATTATTTAATTAATTATTTATTGGAATAAATTTCTAATTTTGTCAAACTATGATGGCTTGCTATTAAAGTACTTCTCATACGGGCTAACGATGTAGTTTTGACTCATGTCACAAGAGATTGGCACACCAGGCAGTAAGATATTCTGGTGAGAAATCTCGTACTCTATAGCCTTTTTAATTTATTGTATCCGCAATTTTATACCGTGTAATAAGAGAATTTTATAAAATTACCACATTTATCCTAAAATTGCAACATTTACCCTCTATCATCATTGTTATCTTGCTAGGGTTGCATATATAATATGATATTATTCGGAGTTTACTTTTGCTTCATTAAATCGTTCTTTTGAATATTTTCTCCTCATTTAGAGCTTTTGAATTCCATATCATCATTAATTAAAGAAAAGAATGACATTTAGCCCGCATCTTTAGCCATGTTTATTGGAGTACTACATGCATCAACTTTGCTAATCCTTATTGAAGGGAACCAAGTCAGTCCATATAGAGGATATCATCTTGAATGTCGAAAAGAACTATGGTTCGACATTGGCCGGGCCATGCTAGGCCCAGTTGAACCTACACTATAAAATAATTTCTGTTGAGCCTAAAAATCAATCCCAACTCATTCAAGCATATTTCCATGCCCGTTCATATAACTCAATTTTTTTTAATAAAAACTTTGGGCTCTCAAATTGAACATTAATGATGTTTTAAATTAAAATGGCTTTGTTTGTTTTTTTTTATTGATTAAAATCAAGTATTAAAAACTATGAAGTAATTTTTTATTTAATATTTTTCTTCTCAAAAAATAAAGATAATAACATAAATCTAAATACATAGTCCATATGAGATTATTAAGGACGTAAATATGCTGGAAGAAAAAACTATATTAAAATGATCCAAAAGGATTTGGGGAGGTTTTAGAAGATCCTTGGAAATGTTTTTGTATGCGTACAAATAAAATTAAAAGCATCTTGGGCATTTTGTACCTTAAATTTGTTAGTTGTACATGCCCATATCCCATATCTGTACGGATAGAGGATTAGATCATTAGACTCGTAAGAAGGCTAGCAGAATATCTGATTGTAACTTTATAGTCCAATTAGATAAGAGTTACAATCAGATATAGATCTAATCCTAAAATGATGGATGTAATATCTTTCTCTATTCTACTACTTGCAGTAGAGAATTGCATCACACTACTATGAAATTGGACTCCAAATATCGTTCTCATGTTTGTGCATGGTAGTGTCCAGTAGTCCAGTGCCGTTTGTGTCTACTAGCAAATTCAGGTAAAGAAATTTCAATTTGGGTTCTTTTAACTTCTCTATTTTCCCTTTTTTAGTTTCTTCTTCCTTGTTTGGAATGTATAGGGATGCATATGTTGTTATAAACTTGATGACTATAAATTATAAATATGGATTAAAGAGCTACAAAGCCATCGGGAGTGTTAAATCCATATCTCTGCTCCTCCTTCAATAGCTGGGATTGACATTTAAGAAAATGTTTTGTTCTCTTCATCAAGACGAATATATATTAAGGATAATGCACCATGACAACAAGAGATGGAGCTGTGAGTATTGAGCTACATGGTGGAATTAGTTAATTTGGGTCATTTCATTTTGAGACTTCCCTCAACTATTCACTAGAACATGCCATTACAAAGAAATAAACTTTTGGAAAAGGCAAAATATTGTTGTGCAACTAATTCAATCATGGCTAATGTTAAAGAAAGTCGCGGCTGTCCGTAACATCCCTTTTTGAATCATAAATGGTTAGACTGTAACTGATATGATGCAAACTTATTTAAATAAGACCAGAAGAGTAAATATTTTTTACACAAGTGACAATGCAAAGGTGCCAAATGATGAAAAATAGTCCAGTCATCAGGTAGTATTGAGTATTTAGTGGTAATCCCTATCAAATACTGACACGTGGCATGTGCATACATTAACAACTTAAGTTTGTGATTTAGTGGATAGACTTTTAAGGAAACTTCTTATCAGATTTTATCAAATAGTATTTTTTTCTTAAAAATCACTTTACTATTCTACAAATTCAAGTTGTTGATGTATGCATATCCCACGTGTCATAATTTGTAGGAACAACACTGAGCACTCAGTCCTATTTGACTACTTGAATTTTTTTTTCCAAATGAGAATGGAACAATCAATAAGCTTGTCCAATATTACAAAACAGGTGGAGGGGATATTCCTACGTTAGATCATTCCCTGTCATTTTTGGAGCTTAAACTTGCCTATTAGACATGTTATCTGTGGACGCTTCAATTTTGACATTCTAGTTTTACAAAAACATTCTAAGTTTGTCTAAAAGGCTCTTGTTTTTTCGCTTTTGGTTGTGTCAAGAAATAGTTTTTACTTTTTGATTGCTTATAGCAGTTTTAGAATTGTTTTATTTGTTTATTATCTTATAGTGCATATTTAATTATTGTTGATTTGTGTTTGTACTTTGGTTCAGTTTAGTTTAATGGGATAATCGGTTTGACTCTAAGTCTCAAACTTTGAAATCGATCAAGATTAAATTGATTATGAGTCTAATGGTTTAGAATACATTGGAGATAAGTGTCCAATGAATTAATGTAAGCAGACTCAACAATTCGCGTAATGTAAGCAAGTTGAACGGCTGTCCAATGGTTGCATAAAAATTAGAATACAAGCAATTCACAAAACTTGAACCAAAGCATATTGAAATGGATAACAATGGAACAGCCACCAAAGCATCATGGAAACTTGTTAAAGCTTTACCACCAGTATTATGAAATCTAGCCACAGCTTTATCCAAATCTACTGCATATTTAGTTTTTTTTTTACTTTTGTATTAAATAGAATTATTTAATCACATGCTCTTTCAAATTTATTTTTCTATTAAAAATTAGTTAAAACACTTAAAGAAATTATTTAGCACAAATGCTCAACCATATAAAAAAAAATATATTTTTTGGGTTTCTAAGATTCATTATTTCATTTTTATTGGTCCATATATATTTGTTCTCCAAAATATACTTTTATTTTATTTTTATTTTATTACCTACTTTTCATGAACTATTGTAGTGAGTTTTATTTTATTTTATTTTTACTTTTTTACTTACTTTTATTTTGCTATTGTAATAAAATCTTCTAGACAAATCCGTTTAAAATGAGCTTTAATGTAAAATTATACTCCAGATAATAAATTAAAATAAAATAATAAAACGTGCATTTGGCAAGATTTTTAAGTATTTTTTTAATAAATTTTTTTAAATTAATACATTTATACGTTATCAAAAGTTTTTGATGTTCTTAATATATACATTCACATATTTTTAACATATGCAAATGTACAATTTACGTCAAATAGACTAATGGGACCCAATACTTAAATGAAATTTTATAATCAGAATCAAAGACTTGCGAAAAATAATTACTGACCCTTCATAGTTATTCAAATTGTAATTATTAACATTTCATTAGTAACATCGATCGTAAAACTTTTACCTTAATTGAGGAGGTCAGGGGCTCAATACTCACTCACCCCATCTATGTTTTTGGAACCGGCTAGTAGGGGTGTTCACGGATAGAATTGGGTAGTGACCCACCACCCGAAATGTCAAACTCCGGTTCATAAACAGTGAAACCGATTTGACTCAATTTGGGTCGGTCAAGTTTGAGTTTGGCCCAATGAATTATTGTAGAAGTGATGGGTCGAGTGTCTTAAGGTAGTAACCCACCAACTGAACAACCAAAAATGGATTCACCAACCTTAAGACTGATTTTGACTCAATTTGGGTTCGGATTGGGCCGTCCAAATTGGCGGGTTGAATGGATTTTTGAACACCGGTACCGACTAGGCTAGGGAGAGGAAACTAACGGGTAGGTTTGGATCAAAATTTGTTTGGGTCAAGTAATCGGGTCAAGTCATTATATGGGTGACTTGTGATCTGACACATAGTAGGGGTGGCCATCAGCCATGCTAGTTCGAGCCGGGCCTACATTAAATTTTTTTTATCGGGTTTAAAACAAAATCCTAAGCCCGCCCAATCAAAAAAATTGTATTTCCAAACCCACCCAAGCCTCCCATTTAACTTAAAATTTATTTAATAAATAATTTTTTCTCTAAAAATAATATTGAATAACATAAAGTTTAATTACATATACATACATCTATATATTAAAATATAAAAATATGTTATTATATATATATATATTTCAGGCCGGACTGAGCTTCAAAAACAATTTTTAAGTCCACCTATTAAACTAATCAGGCCTAAAAAAAAATTTCAAGTCCTATAATTTATGAATATTTGGAAACTCAAACTCTTGAACAAATTAAAAAACAAAATATAAGTCACGAGTCACTGGTTATGGTTCAAGTCAAAATTACTTAGAACTGTTATTTAAGTAAAAGGGTTTTGAGCTGATTTTCATATCTCACACCCACAAAGTCATGATAAACCATTTGAAAATAGGATTAATTATAAGCACACCCCCTAAATTATGCCTTAGTATCATCATTCTCCTTTAAACTCTAAAATGTAATAAGTTGACCACCTGTACTACTAATATGTATCAATTAACCCCTTATGTTAGCAATTCGTTAGGAAAATAAATGAAAAAGTATTATTCAACTTATACATGTTTCTAAATGTATAGTTTCATACTTAAATTGACATTTTTTTATTAAAATAATTGTCTAGAGACTGAAATATCTGTTGAAATGACCCGTAAATACAAGGACAATATAAAAAGTATTTCAATTATTAGACAATTATTACAAACATAGAATGTAATTTATGTATAAAATGAACTTTTGTGAACACGTGCAAGTTGCATGATAATTTTTTATCTATTCTTCTAACTGATTGTTAATATACTGATAATAGAAGGAATTAATTGATACAAACTGATAATTTAGTTGGTCAACTTGTTACAATTTAAAGTTCAGAAGGTGTGCTTCTAATTAACCCTTGAAAATATACACTACACTTTCCAAACTCCAAAAACCCCTCTCTTCTCTTGTTATAGAAAAAAAAAACTTTTTTAAGTGAGAAATGATTCAGTGCTCTTGGAAAATCATTTATCCTTGCTCTAGAGTGAGTTTACCTTGAGTAGAGTATTTGACTCTACCAAATAAGGGAGCCCACCTCTATATTAGAGGTGGAGCAAAAATGATGTGATGTTCTAGACGCAATGAATAATTTTTTCTTTCAAGTACATGTATTCGTTCAACCTTACTCTACCCCTACAACTACCACCATTACATTATATTTGACTATTTCATCATGGATCGGCTCTCCTCCAAACCTTAATATCTAGAATTCTTCAAACTCCTTATCTCATTATGCCACGTGTTAGTTACTTAAATCTAACAGATAATGCAGTTATCCGATTCAAATTCAAGTTCTCATTTTGTTAGTTTTTTAACATTAAGTAAAATCATGGGTTTAAATAAAGATAATATCATTGATTAGATTTGAGTGACTAACACGTGGTATAGTGAGATAAGGAGTTTGAAGGATTCTAAATATTACAGTGTGGAGGGGAGCCAAACTCACGTCACTGTTGACTCCACGCCTTGATTTTGATAATAACTAAACTTTGTGTTAGTTTGCTAATAAATTTAATTAGTGTGCAGATTAAAGAGAAAATATATTTTACACCTAAACTTTAATGAATGTTAAAATGGATGCACAACAACTCAAGGGCCGAGTAATGCACCAAAATAGAGCAACGACACCTATTCAAATATCAAACCATTGATGTGAATTCGAAGAGATTGAAGGTACTCAAAAGGAGAATTCATTAAGCCTATAAAGACTTATTGAAGTTGATATTTATTCGAAGAGATTGAAGGTGTTCAAAAGAAGAATTCATCATGTTTGCAAAGACTTAATGAAGAATCGAAAAAATTTTTTTGAAGAAACTAAAATGAATTCAATCCAAATTAAATTGAAGACTTTATTGAATAACCACACTAGATTAAAAGTTTTGAAAAATCACCATACCCCAAAAAGAAGATTTCTGGAAGATCTTAAAGTGTTTTTGAAGCTAAGTTTGATCAAGAAACGAATGGAAGAAAATTTTTGGGTGATGTGTCGACACATGGATTTGATATATCGACACATGAGGACAAAGGCCAATGCTTGAAGAATGGATAAGCAAATGTCGACACATGGGTTTGATGTGTCGACACATGCAGACAAAGAACAACTACTAGAGAATGCAGGCTTGATGTGTCGACACCTGGAGATTAACGGCTATATTTTTTAATGTTATATTGAACTGGACGCGCATTTAATGAAGCTCTGCCAGATGGAGCGTCAGTTCAGAGAGAATCAGTGCCTAGATATTAGCCCTAAACTTTTCTAGAGGAGTACCATTCCACTAGACAGAATGTCGGTCCAAGATAACTAAATCTCCAAAAATTATTCAACTCCGGTCCCTCAGATTGCCTCGCAGTCAACATGGAATCCTTCCTTTTTTGTTTTTCGTCTTTGACAAGCAAAGATAAAAAAAAGAGGGGTAGCTGTAAGCGCTCCATTTTTGCCCACTCGGCAATCTCTAGCCTGACTGAACTCCCTTTTAAAATCCCATAGGAATATCCAAGCCCAAACCAACCTTCAAACCCCTATCCAATCAATCAACCGCTTCTCGGGTCCGTTGGGCCCAACAAAGGCCTAATAACCAAACCTACCCTTTAGGCCTCCAGGCACATCTTTGAGAAAGTTCAAAATCCCTCAAGACGGTAAGTTCACCCTTCTAAAATGTTCCTAGATGATTTGGCGTGCTCAATACGCCATCCTGTCCAATTTCGATCATATTCCGGTCAACACTGGTCAAAATAACTATTTTGCCCTTAGGCACCCCAACACAATGCAAATCCTGCCAAACAATGAAAACATCTTCCAAGGCCATCCTCGAACAGTTCGGCACGCTTAAAATGCCATTCCAACCCATCCTAATTCTTTTCGACCAATTTTGGTCAAAATGACCATTTTACCCCCGACGGCCCGAAAGCGCCTCGAAACCACACCGGCTCTGAGTATCGAACGAAAAATCTTATCATACGCCCTTATTTAACCCAAGGTGAGCCCCGTGACTCTAAATACTTTCAACTCAACAAAAGTCTCCTAGAGCGTCTCACAGACGCTCCACTAAGGTTGTCTTTTCTCCCGATTCCTTGGTTATAACGCACCGTCAAATGAGTTGAGAAATGTGTAAATCAGGAAATTTTCAAAAGCTTGACCACAGGTCTTTCCATCGACACAGCTCGATTGAATAGATCACTTCCTGAAGCCCTTCATCGCATGACTCGAAAACTACCACTTTCAGTAATCCTTGGAGCGTCTGTATAGACGCTCCGTCAATGTTGACTTTTTCTCAAATTTCCTGATTATGATGCATCGTCAAACGCCTTGAGAAATGCGTAAATTATAAAATTTTTAAAAATATTTTCAGAACACTTTCCATCGGTACAGTTTGATCAGAGAGATCACTTCCTTAAGGTCCCGATCATATGGCCCACAAATAGCTACTTTTGAACACTTGCAGAGCGTATCAAAAATGCTCTGCAAAAGTGTGTTTTCATGCACACTTTCCAAGACAATATCTCACTTTTTCAAACACCTTTCAAGCTCCCTGAAAATTCAAAGTTCTTGAAAAATACTAGAAAAACATTATGGACGCAACTGATTTTCCTGAACTTTTCCGAATTGCACAATTGTCGAGACAAAGTTTAAACGAACATTTTCGGTGGCGGAGCATATGCTACATGTGCTTAGATTTTGATCAAATTGATCAAACTTCACTTAGCACTTAAGATTTAGCTAGTACAGAGTGTACCACATAACATTCTGCTATAGTACTAGTGCATGAAGCATATGTGCTAGGGCAAAATTTGCCCAAGCGCATATATTACATGCGCCAATCCTCTCTAGCTTTGCTTATAAATACATGCCTCCCCCTTTGTATATTTCAGAATCGAAATTGATAGCGAAGCTCTCCTAAAACTGCTCTAAAATCTCGAATTCCTATATACATCCCACACTTCAAGCACTTAAGTTAGATTCCATCTCCCCCTAACCTATACACTACACCTACATAGCCTTCAATGCCATAGAAGACCTCATTCTAGTCCCTTCAAGCCTCTTCAAGGCTATTCAAGCTCAAGTTAAGGTATCCATGGAGGTTTAAAAGCATTTGAAAGCAAAATGTAGTATTCTCTTTACTTTTTTGCAATCCCCACTCCTCTCTTCTCCCTCCTAGCCTACTTAGGCTATTCTCTATTTAACCACCATTTTCTACCCCCCTTTCTTGCATGCTTGAAACAAGTAAGCTCTTAGTTCATGCTTAGAGAAAAATTTGTGAGAGCCACCATGTAGGAAACTTCTCACAAACCTATTTTAAGATGGTATGGCCTTAGAACACCTTGCTATTTGGTGAAGCCTCTAGCCTTGCATGATTCCATGACCCCTTGCATATGGTTATCTTGTTTATGTTTTGCATGCTTGGCTTTGTTTTCATGTTTACAACCATTTTTTTAAAACTTTCACTATCTCTCTTCTATATCATCCATAAAGCTCCATATTCAAATGATTCCCTACAAATGGTCCTAGAGTTGGTTCCTTGAAACCTAGGTCAAAACATCAATTTTCATACCTTAGAATACCCTATTTAAGTCCCTTGACTTTATTTTGCAACCCTACATTTCATTGCTTTTCAAAGTTACACTAAAATGGCTTTCAAACTCTCTTTTTCTATGGCAATTTTTAAGGATTTTACTCTTTTGAACTTTGTGGTTGAAATGGTCCCTTGAAACCCTCTCTTGAGTAGTCTCCTCATTATCTTGACCATATGAACCCTAATTCATTAAAGTTGGCTCTATTCACTTCAAAATGGCTTTCAAAACATTTCCCTTCAAAGAGGGTTCTCAAATGGCACTCTCTTTAATTTACATAAAACGATTTTCTTAAACCATTATTTTCACCTTGATTTTTAGAAGTTTTGCTCTCTTGAATATTGTGATTGGAATGGTCCTATGGAGTCCTTTTTTAAGTGATTTCTTTTAAATCAACTATATAAACCCTTATTCTTTAGAGTGGTCTTCAACCTCTTAAAAGTGATTTTTCAAAACTTCCTTTCGAAAACCAATTTTCAAAAGATCATTCTCTTTAATTTTCAAGTCTTCAAAACTATTTATTCAATGTTGCTTTTCACAAGTTTTGCTCTTTTGAGTTTATGGATGAAATGGTTCCAAGGCAATCATCTCTTGAGTAGTTTTCAAATATCAACCATAGGACCTCAACACTCACTTGAGTGGTTTTCATAAAATGGTTTTCAAAACCCACTTTCAAGTTTCATGCATAAAACCACCTTTCAAAACCATCTTCCAACCCTAGGTTAACTTGACCCTAGTTGTCCAACCTTAGGTTAACTTAACCCAAGTTAGTTAACCCTAGATCAACCAAATCCTAGGTTAACCCAACCTTAGTTAGTTAAGCTTATGTCACCTCAACCAAACCCTAGGTCAACCTAACCTTAGTTAGTTAACTTTAGGTCACCTTTACACTAGGTTAACCTAACCTAAGTTAGTCAACCCTAGGTTAATCCAACCCTAGTCTAACCTTACCTAAGTTAGTTAAATCTAGGTTAACCCAACCTAGATTAGTAAGTTTCAAAGTTCCAATTCAAGGACCCCCTTTCAAATAACCTTTTAACAAAAAAACTATCTTCATAACATACTTTTCAAAATCATCCTACTCTCTTTAGATTTCAAAAATCAAACCCAAAATCTTTTCAAATGCTTCCATACTTGATCTTCAAAATCCTTCCAAGAGGTTCTCTTAAACTTGTCTCAATGGTTAGACACTTAACATTTTTTCAAAGACCATTTTCAAAATATTTTCAAAAAACTCACAACCCTAAAGTATTCCCAACCCTTTATGGTTAAAGGATTCTAAGGAAAGTGACACATTAAGTACAATCTTCAAGGTTATCCATATTAAGGTTCCAAAATCCTAAGTGTTTTCAAAAGCTACTTTTAAAAATGATTTTTAAAAGTCGCATCCTTGAAGTAACCTTATGCCTTACACGGGTGAGGTTGTTCAAGGGAAGTGATATATCAAGTAGGGTTCTATAACCCTAAAGCTATAAAAACTTAAGGGAAGTCTTTAGCCCCTTTTTCAAAAATGTTTTCAAAAGTCATAGCCTTAAAGGAGTTTAGCTATTCATTAACTAACCTCTCAAAGGTGATGAAATATTCAACGTGCCTTCTATAAGGTATATGAAAGCTATTTTCAAAAATCATTTCAAAACAAGTTCATAAGAGCTCTTGTGAGTTCAAATCTAATTTTAAAGTCCATAGTAAAGTTTTTAAAACTTTCAAAACTCTCTTGAGTTACGTTTAAAAGCATTTCAAAACACTTCAAAATCCCATTTCAAGAGCACTTTCAAAAACCTTCAAGTTCTATTCCAAAAACACTCCAACATCTGATTCTAAATCAAAATTCTTAAGTTCTCTTTTCTCAAAGACCACAAAGTGTCTTAAAACTTTTTCAAAGACCACAATGTGTCTTCAAAACATTCCAAAGGCCCCAATGTGTCTATTTTCTATTGGGTTTTTGCCCGAACTACGAATGACCTGATTCTCACCAAATGAGATACGTAAGCAACCTGAAATGGTGCAGTCATAACTTTTATTTCAACCCAAGTTCCCTTTTCAAATTTTTTCATCAATTCAAGATTTGTATTTTGAATCCCTTCAAAACTTCCATGTTTTCAAACATTTTTTCAAAAACTTACATCATACATCATTCATCCAAAAAGTGATGACACAACCCCATTTTCAAAATTTTTAAGTGGATAATAGTAATTGGTTATTCAAGTGAGCGAACTAAGAGTGATTAGACATGCAGGTATCGAAAGGGCAAAGTAGGGTGATGATCTTAGGGTATCTTCCCTACACGTAACCAACCCCCAGACCATGGATCTCTGTTTTCGAAATACTAAAATGGAGTTATTTTCAAAAAGGGCTTAAAACTTTTCAAAGGTTACCAAAACAACCTATTTTCTTAAAAACCCTCTCTTGAGGAAGTTTTTCAAAACTTTTTCTAAAACCCTAAGTTTAATTTTCAGATTATACTTAGTTTTAAGTAACCTAACTCACCTTAATCAAGTTAGGTGGCAACTCCTATTTTTCTAACAAGCCCTTAATCAAATCAATTTCAAGTTCAAACCTAGTCACACTCATCCTTCTAGGAGAACGAGTTCTAACGAGAGAGCACCGTGCTTTTTTCCGAGCTGAAAGAACTTGGTTAAAAACTAGGGCTTGACAAAACATAATTACAAGGTTTGGCATACCATTTGCACTGGTCTCGGAAAACGACACCCAGTTCGACGGGAATAAGTTCAGAGGATTTTGTAACGAACTCAGGATCAGAAATTATTATTTGACACCATCTTATTCACAGTACAACGGACAAGCCAAAATATCAAATAAAATAATGCTGAACAGAATCAAGAAGAGGCTGGAGAAAGCCAAAGGGAAGTGGGTGGAAGAGTTACCCAATGTCTTATGGTCTTATAGAACCACTTCGAGGGGATCTATAGTGAAACCCCCTTCTCAATGGCATATGGGGTCGAAGTAGTCATACTCTTGGAGGTTGAACTCCCCACAATCAGATCGGCAGCGTTTGATACAGGATTTAATGATCAGACTTTTGCAAAAAAGAAAGGTGGCCCTATTTAAGCTCACTGGGTATCATCAGCAGCTCTGCCGATCCTATAATAAACAGGTTCAGCCATGAGCTTTTGTACCCGGAGACTTAATACTCAGAAAGGTAATAGTGGCAACAAAGAATCTAGTAGATGGAAAACTCAACCCTAATTAGGAAGGTCCATACAGAGTTGCATCCCAAGTCAGTGTGGGAACATACCTGCTAGAAACTGTCAAAAAAGGGCACCAGCTACCCTGACCATGGAATGCAAACAATCTCAAGAAATTTTATCAGTAGAAATTTAACTTCGATGTTTTTCTTTACTCACACAAGTTGTGCACGATCAATGAATTAATGATTACTCAATGACTAATATTCAAAACCACGCTAAAAGTAAAGAACTAAGGAAGACAAGAAAAAACCAAGTGTAAGAACTTGGTCCTATCCAAGTTAGGCAGGTCGGCCAATGAAGGAAAAAAAAACCAAGTATAAAAACTTAGTCTTGTCCAAGTTGGGTACGTCGGCCAATGAAGGCCAAAAAAATTAAGTGTAAAAACTTGGTCTTATTCAAGTTATGCAGGTTGGCCAATGAAGGCTAAAAAAATCAAGGGTAAAAACTTGGTCTTATTCAAGTTACGCAGGTCAGCCAATGAAAGCCAAAAAACCAAGTGTAAACCTTGGTCCTGCCCAAGTTGGGTAGGTCGGCCAATGAAGGCCAAATAAAAAACCAGGGGTAAACCTTGGTCTTGCCCGAGTTGGTGTTGACTCAATGTTGATTCCCATGTTGATTTTGATGATAACTAAACCTTGTGTTATTTTACTAATGCATTTACTTAGTGTGCAGATTAATAAAGTTTATAATTTAGACTTAAAGTTCAATCTTAAGTCTAATACTTGTCAAAGTAAATGTACTACAAGTTTAAGATCAAGCAATGAATTCTAAGAGCTATGCAATGAACCAAACAGAGCATTGGCGCCTATTTCTACTTCAAACAAATGATTTGCATTCGAAGAGATTGAAGATGTTCAAGTAAGGCTTTCGTCAAGCATACATAGACCTAATAAAGTTGTCTTGTACTCAGAAAGATTGAATACTTCATCAGAGTGTGCTAAAGTCGGTTGAAGATAATCTAATTATGAAGATATTGAAAATGTTCAAGAGAAGACTTCATCAAATGTGCAAAAGGTCAAATTCAAGAAAGTGTGATTGGAAGTTGCTTAAGAAAGAGATTCATCTTGATTGCCTAATCTCTACATGGAATCCAAGTGAAGAATTCTTCTGAGATATAAAGAATCAATAAAGACAATGTGTATGAAGAGATTTCATCAAGCCTATAAAAGTCTCATTGAAGTGATTTTAAAGAAGAAAGAAAAATTGCTAACAAAGAGAAGAAATTGGCAATAAAGCATTGTGAAGCTCTACATAATAAAGACAGCTTGACATTGAAAGAGAATGTTCTACAATGAAAGAGGAAGCTTGGCAAACAAAGAAGAAGAAGAGTTCAAAGTTAATTGAATGAAGTTCTAACAGTTTGAATCAATCCAAAATTGAATAGAAGTCATCGCTGATGAGTTAAAGAATTTTGATTGATCATCATACCTGTTGTGCCCCAGTTTTTGGGTGTCCAAGATCCTTTCGGCTTGGAGACCAAAAGTACGGAACTCTGTCACTAGAACTCGTCCACCTAGAAGGATAAGTAAATTAAAGATTAGTTTGATCAAGGGCTTCATAGAAAAATAGGAGTCGCCACCTAACTTGATTAAGGTGAGTTAGGGCATCCAAAACTAAGTGTAAGTCCGAAGATTAAACCTAGGGTTTTTTTGAAAAGATTTTTGAAAACTCCCTCAAGAGAGGGTTTTTAAGAAAATAGGTTGTTTGGCAATTTTGAAAAGATTTAAGCCCTTTTGGAAAATAACTCCATTCTAGTCATTTGAAAACAGAAATCTATGGTCCGAGGGTTGGTTACGTGTAAGGAAGATATCCTAAGATCATCACCCTACCCCACCCTTTCGGTACCTACATATTTAATCACCCTTTGTTCACTCACTAGAATAACCGGTTACCATTGTCCACTTAATATCCACTTTAGAATTTTAAAAATGGGGTTTAGTCATCACCTTTCGGATGAATGATGCATGATGCAAGTTTTGGAAGAAGTTTGAAAATGTGAGAGTTTTGAAGGAGTTTGAAATGAAAACTTTGAATTGATTGAAATTTTTCGAAAAGGGGATTGGAGTTGAAATAAAAATTATGACCGCACCATTTTAGGTGGCCTACGTATCTCATTTGGTGAGAATCAGGTCATTCGTAGTTCGGGCAAGAGCCTGATGGAAAATAGGCGCGTTAGGGCCTTTGAAAAGTTTGAAGACACTTTGAGGTCTTTGAAAAAGTTTAAGACACTTTGAGGTCTTTGGAAGTTAAAGACTCTTTGTGGTCTTGGAAGTTGAAAACTTGAAATTGGATGGTGGAGTGTTTTGAAAATATTTTTGGATCAACTTAAGGGAGTTTTGAAAAAATGCTTTGGCATGACTCAAGAGAACTTGAAAGTGTTTTTAAAGTCTTGTTTTGAAAACCTTGGAGGCATGATTTTAGAATGTTTTGATAAATTAGTTTTTTAAAGTGGTTTTTGGAAATGGCTAAGGATTTGGAATCTTAATATGGACAACCTTAGAGGTTGTTCTTGATTTATCACTTGTCTTTAAAATCTCTAACCATGAGAGGGCTAGGGCCCCCTTAGATTTATGATCTTTTAAAAATATTTTTGGAAATGCCTTGAATATGGAGTGTAAGGACATTTGAAAAGTTTTATGGAGTTGCTTTTTTGAAATCATGAGAGTAAAAGGTTTTGAAAAAATGGGTTATAAGAATAGTTTAAAATTGAGTGATCATTTAGAAAAAGGTTCAACAGTTGGAACCTCGAAGCATGTTAACCTAAATGGAGTTGGCCTACGGTTAATTAGCTTGGGTTAGGTTGACGTAAGGCCAAGATGACTTACGGTTAAGGTGCTCTAAGGTTAACTAACTAGGGTTTGGTTAACCTAGGGTAAAGGTAACCTAGGGTTAACTAATTAGGGTTAGGTTAACCTAAGGTGAATAAACTAGGGTCAAGTTAACCTAGGGTTGGACAACTAGGGTCAAGTTAACCTAGGGTTGGACAACTAGGGTCAAGTTAACCTAGGGTTAGTCAACTAAGGTCAAGTTAACTTAGGGTTGAAATTGAAAGATGATTTTTGAAGGGTTGATGCACTTTTGGAAAAGCAAAACATGCTATACAATGGACTTGGATTGGCAATTCTTTTGAAGATCATTTCCATAAAAATTTTGACTCTAGCCAAGAACATGGTTTACATGGTTGGTGTTTGGAGACCATTCCAAGGAAGGTTTCCTTATAGTCATTATAACCATTATCTTAACAAGAGTATAAGGGGTCGAAAATTGACATGATGACAACTTTTTGAAACACCATTTTTAATGCAAGTATGGAGATAATGCAAGTTTGAAAATCATCTTTGGAGAAGGATTTTGAAAACCATTTTTTTAAGGAAAACATTCCATCAAAAGAGGGTTCATGTGGCCAAACAAAAGGGAGACCACTCAAGAGATGGTTCCATGGGGCCATTCCAACCACTACACTTAAAAGAATGAAAATCTTGGAAATTAGAGAATTGAAAAGCAACCCTTATGCAAGTTAAAATGTCGTGATGCCAAAGTGAGAGTTAAGGGGTTAGTAGGGGATTTTCTAAGGCATGATTTCTAAAGTCCCATTTTGGAACAATTTTTGAAAGAAATGTAGGGTTTGGAAATGACATGAAGTTTAAGAGTAATGTAAGCATTATAAAACATGACAATAAGCATAAAATGAAGCCAAGCATACCAGACATAATCAAAATAGTAATATGCAAAGGGTCATGATAACATACAAGGATTTTAGGCTACACCACATAAATAAGGGGCTCCTAGGACATACCATCTCAAAGTAGGCTAGTGAAAGGTCCCCCTACACGGTGGCTCTCACTTGCTTTCCTCTAGGCATGATCTAAGAGCCCTCTTGGCTCAAGCATGCAAGAATGTGGGGTTGTAGATGGGGATTAAAATAGAGAATAGCCTAAGTAGTCTAAGAGGGAGAAGAGAAGAGTGGGGAAAGACACAAATGTAAAAGGGATACCACCTTTTGCCTTCAACACACTTGTGGTCTTCAAAGCATGCCTTAATTGAAGCTTGAATGACTTCAAGAAAGTTTGAGGGACTGGAATGGAGTGTGTAATGGTGTATAAGGCCTTATAGGTGAAGTGTATAGGCTTGAGGGAGGTAGAATCTAGCCTAAGTGTTGAAGGGGTGGAATATATGTAAGGATTCAAGGTTCTGGAGCAATTTCAGCAGAGCTTCGCATCAATTTCAGAGATGGAATATGCAAAGGGGTGGTCTGGTATTTATAGGCAATCTGAAACAGGCCTGGCGCATGTGCTACATGCGCCTGGCCAAAATTGGACCTAGCGCATGTATGACATGCGCAAATACTGTTCCATTGCCAGAATGACAAGTGGCACCCTGTGTACTGGTTAAATCTCGACTGTTGATTGAAATTTGGTCGATCTGATCAAAATTTGGGTGCATGTAGCATACGCTCCATCATCGGGAAAGTTCGTCCAAACTTTGTTTCGATAATTGAGCCAATTGGGAAGGTTTCGAGGGAATCGATTGCATCCTCGGTGTTCTCCCAGGGTTTCTCGTGAACTTTCATATTTTCAAAAAGTTTGAATTGTGTTCGGAAGCATGGGATATCATCTCGGGAAGCGTGTATAAAAGACAACTTTGCGGACCATTTGTGATACGCTCTGAGGGTGTTCGAAAGTAGCTATTTTTGTGTTGTGTGATCGAGGCCTTCAAGAAACGATCTTTTCGATCGGACCGTACCGATGGAAAGTACTCTAGAAATACTTTTGGGAATTCCCAGATTTACGCATTTCTCAAGTCGATTGACGGTGCATTGCAATCAAGAAATCAAAGAAAAAGTCAACCTTGGCGGAGTGTTTGTGAGACGCTCCAACGGTTGTTGAAAGTGGCATTGTTCGAGCCATATGATGGAAGACTTCAAGAAGCGACCTATTTGATCGAGCCGTACCGATGGAAAGATCTATGGATGAACTTTCGAGAATTTCCTGATTGACACGTTTCTCCAGTCATTTGATAGTGCGTTATAACCAGGGAATCAGGGGAAAAGGTAATTTAGGTAGAGCGTCTGTGAGACGCTCCAGGGAACTTTTATCGAGTTGTGGGTGTTTGGTGTCGTGAGGTCTTCCTTAGGTTAAACAGGGGTTCATGACGAGATCCACCGTTCAATAACCTAGGGCCAGTGTTGTTTCGGGGCGCGTTTGGATTGTCAGGGGCAAAATGGTCATTTGATTTGGTTTGGTTGAAAATGGTCAGGAATTGTTTGGCGTGTTGTGTTAATCGTACCGGGTCGTTCAGGGATGGTTTTGGGAGAGTCCTTCACCGTTCACTGGGGTTTGTGCAATGTCGGGATGTTCGAGGGCAAAACGGTCATTTTGACCGAAGTTAGCCGGATTGGGACCGAAATGGGACCGAATGGCGTGTAAAATACACCCAACTAATTAGTAACATTCTGGAAGGGTGGACTTATAGTTTTGAGGAATTTTTAACTTTCCCAAAACGTGCCTGAAGACCCAAGGGGTAGGTTTAGTTATTAGGCTTCCATTGGGCCCAGCAGGCCCGAGAAGCGGTTGACTAACTGGATAGAGGTTTGAAAGTTGATTTAGGCTTAAATGTGCTTACGGAGTTTTGAAAAGGAGTTCAATCAGGCCGGAGATTACTGAGCAGGCAAAAATTGAGTGCTTACAATACCCCAAAGGAAAGACTCCTTGAAGATCTTATACTATTGCTGAGATCAACTGGATCATTGTAAGTCAGAAAACAGATTTCTGGGCAATGAGCGGACTTATGAAAATGAGGAGTCGCCTCATGGAGATAGATGCAAAAGGCTTGAAGACCAAAATGTGCAAAGAGCCGACTCATGAAAATGAGGAGTCGCCTCATAAATACAGACGCAGAAAACTTGAAGATTAAATGAGCAAAGAGCCGACTCTTTGATATAAAGAATCGATTCATGAAACCTGAAGTAAGTTTTCTGTACAAAGAGCGGACTCATGAAATTGAAGAGTCGCCTCATGACGACAGAAGCAAAATGACGTGAAGACAGAATGAACAAGGAACCGACTCATTGATATGAAGAGCGGACTCATAGAGACAGTGGACAACATCTGGTAAATGTAGAACCAGAAGTGTCGACTCTACAAGCCTGAAGTCAACCCTTGGGATATAACGGCTAGTTTTTTTAACATTATAATGGACTGGACGTGCATTAAATGAAACCCAACAACCTCCAACGGATGAAATCAATACAGGGGTTTATATACAAGCTTTCAGCTGCATTTATAAGAAGAAGAGAGACAAGAAACAAGATTCTACTGACTGATTAATTGAAATTCCTGAACATTTCTCTTGTCTTCACTTTGTGAGCTTTGATTGTATAATCTACTCTTGTTAGAGAGTTTGTAAGTTACTTGTATATCTTTATACACTTGTAAGTGAGAGTTTGAGAGTTCTTTTGAGAAAGAAAAACTCTTGTAAGTTTGAGTGGAGCTTGGACAAAACCACTTGGTGGCTGAAGAACTTGGATAGAAGTTCTTGTGTATAGTGAGCTGAGCACTTAGTCAATCAGTAACCCATTTGTAATTGGAGATTACATAGTGGAAGGAGACTTCAAAGCGATCTTGGGGTGAGGACGTAGACCACAGTTTATGGTTGAACCTCGAAAACTCTCTGTGTTCTTTCTTATGCTCTGTTTTCTTTTCTTCTATTGATTACATTGCATTACATATAAATTGATCACTGTTGCATTGTGTAAGCACTCCATTTTTGACCGCTCGGCAGTCTACACTCTGTCCAGACTTGTTTTCAAGTCATTGTGGATATATCCCAATTGAAACTAATTCTGTAGGTCCAAATTCCATCTTTTCATCGCTTCGCTAGCCTGTCAGGCCCAAATAGAGGCAAAATGACCAAAATGCCCTTAGGGGCATTGTCCTTTCTTATTCCAATTCCAATCCCTCTCTCGAGACAGAATATTCCTCGAGACGGTCCGAGTAGCGAAACTATTCACAAAACCGTTAGAGTAGCGGAAATACTCACAAATAGGTCGATATAGGGAATTGGCAACAAACCCCTGTGTCAAGACGACTGCCGTTGGAGTGACGGAAACACTCAAAACCCAGGCACGTCTCTTCAGAGACGGTAAGACTCCTTTCCAATCCCACTCTCGAGACAATTTATTCCTCGAGACGGTTCCAATCCAGGCACGTCTCTTTGGAGACGGTAAGACCCCTTTCCAATCCCTCTCTCGAGACAGTTTATTCCTCGAGACGGTCCGAGTAGCGAAACTACTCACAAAACCGTTAGAGTAGCGGAAATACTCACAAAACCGTTGGAGTAGCGGAAATACTCATAAAACCGTTAGAGTAGCGGAAATACTCACAAATAGGTCGATATAGGAAATTGGCAACAAACCCCTGTGTCACGACGACCGCCGTTAGAGTGGCGGAAACACTCAAAACAAAGGCCAACAGTAGTGTCTGTTAGCCCACTTCGGTGAAAAATGACCAGACTGCCTTTAGAACCTTTTCTGAGACTTTCCGATCAAGATGACCATTTTGCCCCTAGGCACCCGAATGCCCCGAGAACCACACCGGCTCTGGGTATCAAGCCGGTAACCCTCTGAGATTACTTCTTATAGTATTCTCAACCTTCCTTTACCTTTTCGGATCATTCCGAGTCAGTTCTAGCAAACCCGGTACAAAATGACCGTTTTGCCCCTGTAGGGCCGGTCTCCTTCTTCGACCACACCAGCTCTGGGTATCAAACCGGTAATGTCCCGAGAATACTTTTTATAGTGTTCTCAACCTTCCTTTACCTTTTCCGGACCATTCCGAGTCAGTTCCGGCAAGCCCGGTACAAAGAGACCGTTTTGCCCCTAGTGGGCCGGTCTCCTTTTCCGACCACGCCGGCTCTGGGAATCAAACCGGCAACCTCCGGGAACATTCTGAATAATGTTTCCAGATCCCAAGTCTTCTTCCGGGACAATCCGAGTCTGTCCCGGCAGTTTCCCGGTCCGAGTGATCGTTTTGCCCCTAAAGGCCCGGTCAACTTTTCTGACACATCTTATCCTCACTTTTCAAGTCAAATACCTCCAGGACACTATTTTAAGTGTTCTTGCTTCTTTCCGGCCTTCTGGGTCATTCCCGACTCCTCCAAATCATTCCCGAACTTTCCGGAGTCACTCCTAGTGAAGCCCGGCTAAAAGTTGCATGGTAATCACTAGTACAGGCGCCCAAATCTAGTCAAAGATGTGTTGTTTGCCGACTTTAAACCTTTCCTAATTGGCTGGCGCCACTAGTAGTGGCACTAAGCCAAAAAATGGCCTGGCGCCACTCCTAGTGGCGCCATTGTAAAGTTTGCCCTAGCGCCACTGTAACAGGCGCCAAGTTTGTCCAACCTCTATAAATACAGAGCCTCATTCAACATGAAAAGGGTCTGCAAACTTAACCTAAAAATCCTATATTTCGATATACAGAGCTCGAGCACCTCCAAAACCCTAGCCTCCCTAGGTTCTCCCAAACCCTAGCCACTATACACAAACCCTAGCCTCCTATACACTCATACACGCCCTCATACACTCATATACTAGCCTTCAACCATCCTTTGAAGACTTGAAGGGCTGCCATCCAAAGTTTGAAGACAACTCTTGAAGACTGAAGGTGAAGATCAAGACGAAGACCGAAGACCGAAGACAGCACGGCGTGCAAAATAAAGAAGACATACGGTAGGCTTTCTCTTTAATTTTCTGTACTTCCCCCTCTCTCTTCTCTCTCCAACCCACTTGGGTTTTCTCTATTTTAATCCCCCATCTCTTTCCCCCCCCCTTTCTTTGCATGCTTGAAACAAGGGGACTCCCGGTCCATGTGTAGGATTGGGCTATTGGAGAGTCACCGTGTCGGGGGCTTTCTTCTAGTCTAACCAAAGACCACGTGGGTCCGGCCCCCTTGATTATGTGGTGAAGCCTTAGCATTGTATGTTCACGACCCCAAACTGCATTGTGCATATCATAGTCTTGCATCTTCTAAAATTCGTTTTCAAACTCGTTTTTCAAAACCGTTTTCAAACTTGTTTTCAAAATTGCATCAAAATCTCTTTTTCAAAAACTTATTTTCAAAATCACAATTCTAGGGTGATTCTAGCCTTTCCATGGCTAGGGTTGCTTTAGGAAAGTGTTACATTAAAAGTGACTTTTTTTGGTCCATATTTTCAACCCTTGTTGTTTTCCCAAAACCACTTTCTTAAAGTGGTTCTAGCCCTCTTACAGTTAGAATTGCTTTAGGAAAGTGAGACGTTTTTATACTTTTCTAAAACTCTCTTTTCAAATCCCTCCTCTTAAAAATCTCTTTTCCAACGTGCTTTCCAAAAAACTCTCTTTTCAAAAATCTCTTCCTAAAAATCTCTTTTTCAACATACTTTCCTAAAACTCTTCTCTTCAAAATTGTTTTCAAAAACTCTCTTTCAAAATCTATTTTCCAAAACTCTCTTTTTCAACTCCTTTCCAAAATCCTCTCCCCAAAATCCACTTTCTAAAAATGCTCCCTAAAAATCTTTCTAAAAACTCTCTTCCCAAAATCTTCCTTCTAGAAATTTCCTCTCTAGGATTTTCCTTCTAAAATCTACGTTTCTAAAAACAATGCTTTCCAAAAACTCCTTCTCTTTAAAATCTTTTTCCAAAAACTCTTTCCAAAAACATGCTTTCCAAAAGTCCCTCCCTAGGATTCCCTTCTAGAAAACCTTCGTTTCTAAAAACGCGCTTTCCAAAAAATCTCTTTCCTTAGAGCCCAAGTCAAGCCTTAGAATCCACAATTAGGAAACCCTAATTTTCTTCCCAAAAACATGGTTTTCAAACTTTGCCCCAAATCTAGGTTTCCAAAATCTCTTATTTTCATATCCAAACTATACACATTTCCAAAACTTCTTTTCTATGTCAAAACTATAATTTTCCAAATCTAGGGTTTCTAGAATCTCCCTTTCCAAATCCTTGCCAAATCCTATCTTCCCTTTAGGAAACCAAATCCTATCTTCCCTTTAGGAAACCAAATCAAATCTCCCCGTTTAGGAAACTAAATCCAATCCTCCGTTTTTGGAAACAAATCCCAAACCTTTCCTAATTCCACTTCTTCCTAATTTCCTACTTTCCTAAACCATAAGTTTCCTAAACCTAAATTCTAAATCTTTCTTTAAATTTCAAAATCCAACTCTTTCCTAATTCAAATCTTCCTAAACTTCCACTTTCCTAAATCTTAAGTTTCCAAAAACTTGAACATAAAAATCTTTCCTAATTCAACCCTTTCCCTAATTCTACCCCCTTTTCAAATATTAACTTTTCAAACCTAAGTTTTCAAAACCTTCCTAAATTCAAACCTTTTCTAATCTCAAGATTTTGTAAAACCCTAAAACTTTCTAAATCTTAAACTTTCTAAGTTTCAAATCTTTCCAAATTCAAAACTTTCTAAATTTGAAACTTTCTTAAATTAAATCTTTCTAAACCTAGAAACTTTCTAAATTCTAAACTCTCTTAAACTTCAAATCTTTCCAAATCTAAGACTTTTCTAAACTCAAAACTTTCTTAATTTAAGACTTTCTTAAGTTGAAACTTTCTTAATTCAAACATTTCCTAAACTAAAGACTTTCCTTTTTCAAACCTTTCCTAAAACAAAACTTTCTTATTTTCAAAACTTCCTTGTTTTCAAAGCTTTCCAAATTCAAAATTTTCCTTTTTTAAAACATTTCTAAATTCAAAACTTTCCAATTTTCAGAACTTTCTTAAATTCAAAACTTTTCAATTTTCAAAACTTTCTTAAATTCAGAACTTTCCTAATTTCAAAACTTTCCTAAACCTAAAACTTTCCTAAATTCAAAACATTCTTAATTTGAAACTTTCCAAAAATGAAACTTTTCAAAAATAACATCTTCCTAATTTGAAACTTCCCTAATCTAAATCTTTCCTAAATTTCAAGTTTCCAAATCTTTCCAAATCTTCCAAATCCAACATTCCAATCCAATCTTCCTTAATCTCAAGTCTTTCCTAGGTCTCCTATCTTTCCTAAGTCTAGGTTTCCTAAAATTTCGTCTTTTCAAAATAAGTCTAAATCTCTCTCTCTTCCAAAGT
This sequence comes from Euryodendron excelsum, assembly GCA_033060915.1. NCBI lineage: Eukaryota > Viridiplantae > Streptophyta > Magnoliopsida > Ericales > Pentaphylacaceae > Euryodendron > Euryodendron excelsum. The sequence goes on along the minus strand of CM065377.1, from coordinate 71,495,911 downwards.
TCGATCTTTTCAAATCAAAATTCAATCTTTTCAATTCCAAAATTCCAAATTCTAATTTTCAATCCTCCATTCAAAGTTCAATCTCTCAATCTTCTACTTTCAATTTCTAATTCAATCTCCTTCTTCAAATCAACTCTTCTATTTTCAATCGGACTCCGGTCCGAGCTACGACTGACCTGATTCCCCCAAAGGGATACGTAGGCAACCTTTATAGGTACTGTCACAACACTTTTCAAACTTTCAATTCCACCCTCATGGGTGCGATTTCCAAAATCTTTCCAAATCTCAAATTCCAATCTATTTTCAAAATTTCAATTTCAAAATTTCTATTTTCAAATTTTCACACTTTCCAATTTCAATTTTCAAATCAAATCAATCTATTTCTAAATCTATTCTCCAATTCTCTCTTATTTTGCACTTGCAGATCATGCATCATATTTTTCAAACATTATTTTTCTAAAGTGAATAGGGTTGAACATATGTTAATTAAAGACTCTCATAGGTGAATCTAGGGTAGATTGACATGTAGGTACTGAAAGGGCGGGGTAGGGTGATAGCTTAGTGCGTCTTCCCTACACGTAACCAACCTCCGAACCTAGGATCACTGATTTCAAAGACCAAAAAGGAGTTATTTTTCAAAAAAGGCTAAATGTTTTCCAAAGATTGCCAAACAACCTGTTTTCTTAAAAACCCTCTCTTGAGGAGATATTTTCAAAAATCGTTTTCCAAAACCCTAAGTGTAGTCTTCGGATTATTCTTAGTTTTTAAGTGACCTAACTCACCTTAATCAAGTTAGGTGGCGACTCCGAATCTTTTTCAAAAGCCCTTTATTCAAATCAATTTTTCAATTCAAACCTAGTTGCACTCATTCTTCTAGGAGGGTGAGTTCTAACGAGAGAGTACAACATTTTTCTCGCTTGGATGAGTATTCCTCGGGTGCGAAAAATCTCGGCGCGACACATTGGTTAGATTAATTTTAATTAATCTTAATTGTTATTAATCTTCAAAAAACCCAATTCACCCCCCTCTTAGGTTGCCTTTTGGGCCAACAGTTGGGAGTTAGGTAGGTCGGCCAATGAAGGCCTTAACGAAAACTAGGGATAAAACCTCGGTCTTACCCAAGTTGGGCAGGTCGGCCAATGAAGACCTTAATAAAAACCAAGTATAAAATAAAAACAACTATAAAGCCTTGATTTACAATGAGTTTATTAGGACAGCCTAAAAATAGGAAAATCTAAAGTATGCAATACTTAAATAGCTAAATGTCTTATGTCCGCATCTGAATAAATACTCATGCACGAGAAGAAAAACAATAGATCATGAAACAGACAAAAGTTCCATTCATAAATTCAAAAGTGGTTATACAATGAAGTCACAAAGGAGTTTAAATACACAAAAAGAAAAACATTCCAAAATTGCAGAGCTGGATTGACAGGAGTCGCATCAATCACCCCATCAACTATCTCAACAATCGCCATAGCAAAAGGGACAGTGTCACTAGTAATAGTCCCAGAAACCTCCGCAACAACCACAACCTCAACAACTTTTAAAGTAGCATTAGCAACTACAGTGTTGCCGATACCAGCAGCTCCAGTAGCATTAGCAAACTCAGTGCCTCCGGCTAACCTAGACTCATAAGGATTAATCTCAATGTCTGCTGGAATGGCCTCATTAGAGGGTATCCAAGGAATGTTTTTCCACAAAGGATCCGCTAACGAGACTTTCATTGCATAGAAAACAACCACCCAGCCATCCTTGAAGATTGAATTTGTCATCCTAAGTAACTGTTGTGTGTAGTCATCTCTAGTTTTTTCAAAACCAGCCTTGAAGCTTGCCTCTTTTACTGATAGTTGCTCGTCCTTTATCTTAGTAATTTTTTCTTTGGCCTCACTCAGCTCCTAATTCTGCTGTGACAGCTTGGCTAAAGTAGCAAACATAGCCTCCGCACTCTTCTTTAGCTCGGCAAAACAAGACACAGCATTATAAGCTTGGAAAGCAACCTGCAACTGCAAACATATAGTATCATATATGAAAATCAAATGGGGAAAGATAAGTAAGATCGGCAGGTGCACTCACCGACTAACTATTGTGCACTACTCCTATAAAGACCTTTTGATTGATTGTCAGCCCCAGCATTTCCCTGTCATGGGGCAGGATGACACCTTCAACCAATCCCACTGCATTAGAAGGGTCCGTTAAGCTAGAGTCCAGGTTGGTTATCGGGTGTGTCCCAACTACCGGTTAAATTATAATCTTAAACACAAGCTTAGTTTTTGGCTCAGAGACGTCAACCTGGCCCACTAAGCTCTGGGCGCCCCGGCTGCACTCCCCTTCATTGGCCTCTGCGATGGCGACCTCTCAGTTGGCGATACACTAGTTCTAGCTTTAGCGTCGGAAATGGCTGTCGGCGGGGGCACAGGCAGTTGAGTTGCGCTAACCCAGGAAGAGGACGTTTGCGCACGTTGTGCCTTTTTTTTCTCAGCAATCACGACCACCAAGCTTCGTGTCTACATATCACTTACCTCAGACTCTGTCTCAAAACTATAAGAGACTTATTGTCTGAATCTGCGGACGCGACGATCAGGAACTGCTTCCAGAGCCGAAGTTGAAGATGATGTAGATAGTGAAGAAGAGCTTGAACTGGGCTCGTCTGGAATTTCAATTAGGGAAATCGGTGGCGAAGCTCGGGCAGATGAAAACGGTGACTCAGCAGCTTCAACAGCAATTTTTTCTTCTATTGCAGTAGTTGTAGTAGCGACGATTACTCTGATGGAGTTATGAATATACGGGATGGCGATGCCCTCTGGTATGTTCTCAAAGTCACCGACTTCCCCATGTGCCTTAAATATTGCGATGACGTTGGCTAGGATACCAGTAGTTATCGAGAATGATTAGTAACAGATTGGATACCACAAGAGGATGTGAGTAGCTCTACTAACTCCGCGTTGTGGTCCTATACCTTTGTAAGCCCAGATCCTCTCTAGTAATGGTAAGTTGACTCTGAGATGCTCGTATTGCTTTTTGAGCTTAGTATGTTCACTTAGGAGCAAAGAAAAGGTAAAATTTAAGATTGGCATAAAAAAGGAGAAAGGAAAAAGATCGAGACGTTCTAAGTGTGGACCTGGGTCGCCAGATTTTTAGCGGCAGCACCAGGTGGGTCGCTCAATTTCAGGGGCATCCCCGTATTCCCAGAGGGTTGAGATCCACACCATGACATCATCCACTCCCTTTCTTATATCAAGAAGGACCTGGACTATCTCCCTATTCTTTTGCCTAGAACAAAAATAGAATTTTTTATAGCCATTGCCGACCCTCACGGGAGTATAGCAATACGCGAACTGGGCAGGGAACAGAGAGTAATGATGAAAAAATTAAAGTAGAAATGGGTGGAGAGGGAACCTAACACCTCCTTCAACTATGGCTTTTAAAGGAAATGACATTCTCTTTCCTGACTCATATATACAAAACTCGTCACAGTCAACTAACTTGTTATCAACCCCCGGTGAGAATTGGTACCTCGCTTTAAAAGCAGCTATGGCCCTTGGGGTACTAAGCATATTTCTAAGCCGCGAAGCCGTTGCTACTTGTTCGGCAATATGGAAGCGCAAAGAAAAACACTTAAACAAGACCTTGAACACTTACAAAAGTTAGATCAGCACTCTCTCAGCAGTTTTCCCTTCGAAGCAAGGTGAACCAATCCGACTGACGGGCAAATTCTTATAGAAAAGCTTGTCGTCGCTTCAAAACTCTAGGAACGGCTGCATCATTACTCCCAAACTAAAATGTCACCTCAGCATTTAATGAAAGGATGCCTTTTGTTAGGCAAGCGACTTAGGGAGCGCCATACAGAGCACGGACTGCAAAGAGACGTTAAATAATGATGCATGATCATCAACGAGGAGACGTGCGAGTACAACCCATGTCCCCCGAGCTCGACCAAACGGGACACAAGGGCTGGGAGCAATTGTAGGCCAAAATAACACAAAAAGCCCAGACAATAAATAAGCCAAGCCCGACTTTGAGTAAGTGGGCTCGGCAGGGTGAATTAAGCCCAATACAATAGGTCCAAAAAGTGTTGAATCCTAAGCCAACCTGGACTAGGATGAATAAGTGATAAGTCTAACACGTTAAATTGACCCAAAAAGGGGAAATTCTTAGAAGGAGGTTGATTCCAACTCCCAAACAGAATATGGCATTTTGAAACCTATAAATACCTCATACACTAAAGGGGCAAGGTAGGTTCACTTGAGTTCTAACTTACCATACTTTATTCGATTCACTGTGATTAAGCTTGTTAACTTAATCAACGGACTGTCTCCGGCCCAAAGAGGGTTGATGCATTCTCATTGTCTTCTTCTCTTGCAGATAGTTCGTGCTCGTTGAATTGGTTCTCGCATTGAATCAGGCCTTACTAAAAATCTCACTTACAATATGGATTAGGGTTTTGACTTTTGGGGCTTTCGTTTTTCATTTTTTTTTTTCTGGTATTGGCTTTAATATTGGGTACCAAATATTTTAATGGCCATATTAGTTAATAAGATTTAGGGGTTTTGATTTTGGGGCTTTTTTCCCCCTTTTTACTGGCTTTATTGTTAAGTATCAAATATGTTGATAGATGGCTTAATTTGTTAATAGGGTTTAGCATTGGCTATTGTCGCCCCCAGATTTTTCGCACTCGAGGAATACACACACAAGTGGGAAAAACACTGTACTCTCTCGTTAGAACTCACCCTCCTAGAAGAATGAGTGTGACTAAGTTTGAATTGAAAATAGAATTGAACAAAGGGCTTTTAGAAAAAGATTTGGAGTCGCCACCTAACTTGATTAAGGTGAGTTAGGTCACCTAAAAACTAAGCATAATCCAAAGACCACACTTAAGGTTTTGGAAAACAATTTTGAAAATATCTCCTAAAGAGAGGGTTTTTAAGAAAACAGGTTGTTTGGCAACCTTTGAAAAATATTTAAGCCTTTTTTGAAAAATAACTCCATTTTGGTCTTTCGAAAACAGCGATCTAGGTTCGGAGGTTGGTTACGTGTAGGGAAGACGAACTAAGCCATCACCCTACCCCGCCCTTTCGGTACCTACATGTCAATCTACCCTAGATTCACTTATAAGAGTCTTTAACTAACTATTGTTCAATCCCATCCACTTTGAAAAACAATATTTGAAAAGAAACTAACGTGATGCATGATATGCAAGTGCAATAGAAGAGAGTTGATTTAGAAATAGATTTGAAAAGAAGAATTTGATTTGATTTTAGAATAAAGATTTGAAATGATAAATTGGAAATTGGAAAGTTTTAGAAATTGGAAATAGAGATTTGGAAATAGAAATTTGAAATTGGAAGTTTGAAAATAGATTGGAGATTTGAAAAGATTGTGGAATTTGAGATTTGAAAAATGTGGAGACCGCACCTATGAGGGTTGCCTACGTATCCTTTTGGAGGAATCAGGTCAGTCGTAGTTCGGACAAGAGTCCGATTGAAAATAGAAGAGTTGATTGGAAGAAAGAGATTGAATTGAAAATTTGATTGGAGGATTGAGAGATTGAACTTTGATTGGAAGACTTGAAAAGATTTGATTTTGGAAAGCTTGGTTTTAGAAAACCTAGACTTAAGAAAGAAAGAATTTAGAAAAGACTTGAGATTAAGAAAGATTGGACTCAAATGTTGGACGTTGGAGATTGGAAAAAGATTGGATTGAATTTAGGAAAAGTTCGAATTAGGAAAGGTTCAAATTAGGGAAGTGTCATTTTAGGAAAGTTTTGGTTTAGAAAGTTTCAATTTAGGAAAGCTTCGACTTAGAAAAATTTCAACTTAAGAAAGTTTCATGTTAAGAAAGTTTCATTTTTGGAAAGTTTCGTTTTAGGAAAGTTTTAATTTAGGAAAGTGTTCGAATTAGGAAAGTTTTCATTTTAGGAAAGGTTTTGAAATTAGGAAGTTTTGAAAGTTGGAAAGTTTTGAAAATAAGAAAGTCTTGAGTTTAGAAAGCTTTAGATTTGGAAAGATTTGAAGTTTACGAAAGTTTAGAATTTAGAAAGTTTAGAAGTTTAGAAAGATTTAACTTTAAGAAAGTTTTGAATTTAGAAAGTTTTGAATTTGGAAAGATTTGAAATTTAGAAAGTTTTAGAGTTTTAGAAAACCTTGAGATTAAGAAAGGTTTGAGTTTAAGAAAGATTGAAAAACCTAGTTTTGGAAAGTTAAGATTTGAAAAGGGGTAGAGTTAGGAAAGGGTTGAATTAGGAAAGATTTGAAAGCTTAATATTTAAGGAAAGATTTGAAAGTTTTAGAAAACTTATGGTTTAGGTAGGTAGGAAATTAGGAAAGAGGTGAATTAGGAAAGATTTAGATTAGGAAGGGTTAAGATTCCTATTTCCTAAAACAAGGGACTGGATTTTGTTTCTAAAAGAGAAAGTTTGATTTTGTTTCAAAAAACGGAGGATTGGATCTAGTTTTCTAAACGGGAGGATTAGATTTGGTCACATAAAAGGAAGATTTAATTAGACAAGGATTTGGAAAGGGAAGTTTTAGAAATCCTAGATTTGGAGGACTATAGTTTTGACATAGAAAAGAGGTTTTGGAAGCCTATGATTTTGATATAAAAAGGGAGGTTTTGGAAACCTAAGTTTGAAAATTATATTTTTGGAAAGAAAATTAGAGTTTCCTAATTGTGGGTTCTAGGGCTTAACTTGGGCTTTAAGGAAAGAGTTTTTTGGAAAGTGCGTTTTTGAAAACGAAGATTTTGGAGGAAGATTCTAAAGAGGAATTTTTTAGAAAGCGTATTTTGAAAAGAATTTTAGGAAGGAAGTTTTTGGAAAGTAAAACTTTGAGAGAGTTTTTGAAAAGAGTTTTTGGAAAGAGTTTTTCTAGGAAGGAGACCTAGGAAAGATTTTTGGAAAGTGGACTTTGAATAGAGTGTTTTGGAAAGGAGTTTAGAAAGAGAATTTTGAAAAATAGATTTTTGGAAAGAGTTTTTGGAAAAACCATTTTGGAAAGAAGAGTTTTTGGAAGTGTGTTGAAAAAGAGGGTTTTAGAAAAAGAGACTTTTGAAAAGAGAGCTTTTTGAAAAATATAAAAACGTCTCACTTTCCTAAAGCGATTCTAACCATAAGAAAGTTAGAACCACTTTAAGAAAGTGGTTTTGAAAATAATAAGATTTTAAAATATGGACCATAAAAGTCACTTTTAATGTAACACTTTCCTAAAGCAACCCTAGCCATGGAAAGGCTAGAATCACCCTAAGATTGTGATTTTGAAAACAATTTTTGAAAAAAGAGATTTTAATGCAATTTTGAAAACAAGTTTAATGCAAATTTTGAAAACGATTTTTGGAAGATGCAAGATCATGATATGCACAATGCAAATTTGGGGTCGTGAACATACAAGGCTAAGGCTTCACCACATAATCAAGGGGGCCGAACCCACGTGGTCTCCGGTTAGCCTAAAGGAAAGTCCCCGACACGGTGACCCTCCAATAGTCTAATCCTACACATGGACCGGGAGTCTCCTTGTTTCAAGCATGCAAAGAAAGGGGGGGAAAGAGATGGGGGATTAAAATAGAGAAAACCCAAGTTGGTTAGGAGAGAGAAGAGAGAGGGGGGAAGTGCAGAAAAGTAAAACGAAAGCCTACCTTGTGTCTTGTTTATTTTGTGCGCCTTGCTTTTCTTTGGTCTTCGCTTTGCTTTACTTCAGTCTTGATCTTCAAGGGCTTGTCTTCGGTCTTCAAATCTTCGTAGTTGCAGCAATCCAAGTCTTCAATGGAGGGTTGGAGGCTAGTGTATAAGTGTATAGGAGTGTGTATGAGTGTATAAGAGGCTAGGGTTTAGCGTATGGTGGCTAGGGTTTGGAAAATCTAAGGAAGCTAGGGTTTTGGGAGTGCATGAGCTCTGTATATCGAAAATTAGGGTTTTTAGACTGAGTTTGCGGACCTCTTTCACGCTGGAGGAGGCTCTGTATTTATAGAGGTAGGACAGACCTGGCGCCTGTTGCAGTGGCGCCAGGGCAAAATTCCTCTTGGCGCCACTCCTAGTGGCACCAGGCCATTTTTTGGCTTGGCGCCACTACTAGTGGCGCCAGCAAGTTAGGAAAGCTTGTAAGTCAGCAATCAACGTATCTTTGACTAGGTTTGGGCGCCTATACTAGTGACTGTCATGCAATTTTTATCTTAACTTTACTATGAGTGACTCCGGAAAGTCCGGGGATGATTTAAAGGACCGGGATTGGCCCGGAAGGCTGGAAAAGGGCAGGAACACTTAAAATAGTGTTCCGAAGATATTTGTCTTGAAAAATGAGGATAGGATGTGTTGAAAGGGTTGACCGGGCCTTTAGGGGCAAAATGGTCAATCTGATCGGGAAGTTACTGGGACGGACTCGGACTGTCCCGGAAGAAGACTCGAGATTTGGAAACATTATTCAGAATGTTCCCAAAGGTTTTCGATTTGATACCTAGAGCCGGTGTGGTCGGAAAAGGTAACCGGCCCACCAGGGGCAAAACGGTCATTTTGTACCAAGTTTACCGGAACTGACTCAAAATGATCCGAAAAGATAAAGGAAGGTTGAGAATATTATAAGAAGCAATCTCAGGAGATTACCGGTTTGATACCCAGAGCCGGTATGGTTCCCGGGGCGTTCGGATGCCTAGGGGTAAAATGGTCATCTTGATTGGAAAGTCTCGGAATTGGCTCGAAACTTACTAGAAGGCACCTAGTCATGCTGGATTACTTTTAAGACAATCCTAGACGGTTGGACTCATCATTCTGAGGACTCAGGTGTTTTCTCGAGAAACGTGTTGGAAAAGGCCCAAGGGGCAGTTTGGTCATTTTTCACCGAAGTGGGCTAGCAGGCACTGGTGTTGACCTGGGTTTTGAGTGTTTCCGTCACTCTGACGGCGGTCGCGTGATACAGGGGTTTGTTGACAATTCCCTATATCGACCTGTTTGTGAGTATTTCCGCTACTCTGACAGTTCGCAATCATTCCCGAGACTGCCTAATATCGGGAAGCTGCTAAAGGGGACTTAGCACCTGAGAAGTCAACTTTCTCGGAAGGCATGCCTAAACGGACATTTCTACATTGGCGGGCTAGTAGACGCCAAAGGTGGACCGTTCTACCATCTAGGGGACTTGGGGTCTCGTCCTAGTCGACAGGTTTAAAGGGACTTACCGTCTCGAAGAGATTTTCTTCAAAAAATGCTCCGAACCGTCTCGAGGAATAAACTGTCTTGAGAGAGGGATTGGAATTGGAAAAGGGTCTTATCGTCTTCGGAAAAACGCGCCTAATTGGAGTAGATTTACCGTCTCAAGGAATCAACTGTCTCGAGAGAGGGATTGAAATTGGAAAGGGGCCTTATCGTCTTCGAAAAGATGTGCCTGATTTGGGAATTAGAAAGGGGACTTACCGTCTTCGAAAAGACGTGCCTGATTAGAGTAAATTTACCGTCTCGATGAATAAACTGTCTCGAAAGAGGGATTGAAATTGGAAAGGACAATGCCTCTAAGGGCATTTTGGTCACTTTGCCTCTATTTGGGCCTGGTGAGCCCACGAGGCGATGGACAAACGGGATTTAGACTTAGAAAGATGGTTACGATTGGAATACGTCCATATTGACTTGAGTACAAGTCTGGACGGAGTGTAAACTGCCGAGCGGTCAAAAATGGCATGCTTACAGCTGTATTGAGTTCAATTAGAGGTTATAATAAAAGATTACGATCGTTTTGAAGGCTGTTGTCAAAGATTGGGTTCAATTTTAGAGGTAAGTTTCAACTTTCATCCATCTTCTACTACAATGTCTTGTGAGTGAAAAAGTATGGTTTTAGGAGTAATATTGTGGCTTTTTTTCCCTAATTTTTCCCCTTCTATTGGCTTTAATGTTGAGTACCGAATATAGTAATGGATGGTTTTATTTGTTAATAGGGTTTAAGGGTTTTGTTATTTGGGGCCTTTTTTTCCTCCTTTTTACTAGCTTTAATCTTAATTACCGTATATGTCAGTGTATGGTTTTATTTGTTAATATGGATTAGGGTTTTGATTTTTGGGGCTTTTCTTCCTCTTTTTTTTTTCTTCTTGTACTGGCTTTAATGTTGATACCAAATATGTTAATGGATGGGCATATTAGTTAATAAGATTTAGAGGTTTCGATTTTTGGGCTTTCTTTCCTTTCCCCCCTTCCCCTCTTTTATTGTATTAATGTTGAGTATCAAATGTGTTATCTGTGTTCATTATCTGTGTTGATTTGTTAAACATGTTTATTTTGATTTTTTTTCAGCATCTACACTTCATTTTGATTTTACTGTCTATTTTCATGGACATGTAAAGGGATGGAATATTGTGTCGACACACTTATGTAATTGCAATATTTTTTGAACTTATAGGATTTGTGAAGCAATGGATGGTGGACATAATATAGGATGAGGTGATTTGTTCTTACATTTTTTTAGGCAATACTTTTTTTAGTTATATATTAAATTTAGTTTCATCATGATGCAGGCGCAGTTTAATAGAACTGACCCAGCTGCTTAGGAAAGGGTGTAATGCTGATTATAAACAAGTGTCAATACTGGCAATAAACAAGGTTTCGAATACTGTAAAGAGGAGTAAAGAAGTTGTCTTTAATTCTAATGGGAAGCTGATCTTGCAACAGAAGCGGCCACGAGCACTTGAAGTTGCTGCAAACCATCAACAGAAGCTGACAAGTATCTGAAGTTGCTGTAAACCAGCAACCAACTCCAACATTTGAAGTTGCTGCAAACGAGCAACCAGCTCCAACGTCTAATATTGATGCAAATCTGCAACCAAATCTAGCTTTTGAAGTTGATCAAGCAAACCAGCAACCAGCTCCAAGATCTAAAGTTGCTACAATTGAGCAACCAGCTCCAACGTCTAATATTGATACAAATTTGCAACCAGATCCAGCTTCTAAAGTTGAGCAAGCAAACCAATAACTAGTTCCAAGTTCTGAAGTTGCTGCGAACCAGTAACCAACTCCAAGTTTTGAAGTTGTTGCAAACAAGCAACCAGCTCCAATGTCTAATGATGATCTGCAACCAGATCCAGCTTCTGAAGTTGAGCAAGCAAACTAGCAACCAGCTCCAAGATCTGAAATTCAACTGGATCAATCGGTAGTTGCTAAAGTTTAACCTTTAGTTACTGAAGTTAATCTGGCCGTAAACCAGCAACCCGTTGGAGTGGAGAATCGAGTCCAGACTGAAGTAGTTACTGAAGTTCAACCGGTAGTTTCCGAAGTTAATCTGGCAACAAACCAATAATCTGTTGGAGCAGAGAATCAAGTGGAGCATTATTTATAAGCTCTCCTAGCCATCATACAGTATAAGGTGGAGTGGACCATTCGTCTCCTTGTAACTCGCTAAACCTACCCCAACATTATAAGCCGATGTCCCAAGTTTTAGAGATAAATGAAAAAATCAGAGAGGCAATATATAGGGGCAGTTGAATTGTTTGTTGTCTGTACTTAATATGCTCCAACTTTACACTAAAGAACTCCCAACTCTCACTTTCACAATGACAAGAATTAGAATGGAGACTGTATTTGATACTAAGTTTCAGAAAAAGGTTAGTTGGGCTTACCCAAATAACGCAGAGAACAAGGGCCAGAATTATTGGCAGGAAACATTATGGATGGACTTATTTTTAAACAAGTGGATGAATCATTGCTCCATCCAAGCCACATACACCAAGCTACAAATGTTAGGGCGAATCATTGCTCTATCCTAAGCTTTTCAAGCCACATACACTAGACAGGAGATAGTAGAGTGGAGCATTGCTCTCCCTTAAACTCTCCAAGGAACCAACACCAAATAGTAGGGCATAAGGAGTGCATTGAATACTCAACCCTTATTTTTCAAGGTATATAGACCACAACTTGCATACGCAGCAGGAGCAAGTCCTTGCAAATTCCGAGAGATCTGCACATCAACCACAACCACAACTTACGATTGTGTCTGTGAATCAAGTTCTCGCTAGATTGAGGACTGCTCTCTTTGGAGGGCCAGAGACCGATCTCAACCTATTGATCAATGATGTGAATTTGAATTTTAGTGATGATGAGGATCACATAACTGGCCATAGCTCGCCTATTCACATACATCAAGCAATCGAGCACATCTTTACCCTTATGTCATGGTCTTAGCTTTTCTGTGACACTTGGAAGCTCACAAACGTATGTTAGGTCAGCCTAACTCCTTACCAAGAAGAAGATAAAAGCTAGAAAGAGGAACACTTGAGAGTTTGAGAGAATGGAAGTGTATTGCACTTAAAGAACATTTTACAAGCTCACTTGCTTTGTGTTTTGGCCAAATGAGGCAACCCCTATTTATAGGCACCCCTTACTCAACCAACGGTTGAGATTTAATTGGTCCTACGGTGGAGATAGATCTTCTAAAATAATCTATAAAAATATCTTATACTAGAGCTATTTACAATAGTATAGAATGTTGTATACTCTTTACATGTCATCATCTTTCAAAATCTTCCACACTTCTATTCAAGTCTCCATAGTGTGAAAACTTTCTACAATCTTCTATACAAGCTAAAGATATTACCACACCCTTCCTTTGTTTAATTGATTCTACAGTGGAGATGGATCTTTTAGAAAAATCCATTCAAATATCTCCTACTAAAGCTATTTACAATAGTCTAGAATGTTCTACACTCTTTACATGTTATCATGATTCTAAAAGCTTCCACACTTTTAACTCAAGTCTCTATGGTGTGGAAGCTATCTAGAAGTTTTTATACAAGCTAAAGATATTTCCATACCCTTCTCCATTCTTTAGGGTATTCTAGAATATTATAGCAAAGTCTAAAAAATACAAGACTTAGAGCATCTTCAATGGCTCTTCGACCAATTCTCTATATGGCTCTCATTTTAGAGAGTCTTATTTTTAGCTCTTTACATTTTGGCTCTCCAAATATATAGAGCAAAAAGTGGCTCTCCAAGTTTTAATCAACAAATCTCTCTCACTCTATCTCCCTTTTTTTCCCATTTTTCTTAGAGTGAATGTTAAAAACAATAATTAGTGAGATAGCTAGTTAAAATAAAGAGTATTATTGGAGTATTTTTTAAAATATGACTAGCTAAAATGAAGAGTGAAATTTTTAATTATATTTTGACTAGTTATTTTAGAGAGCAGTCTTGGAGATACTCTTATGTAGAGCTCTAGAGAATTTCGCTAGTTGTGACACCTAGCTCTTTAATTGAGTCACAACCAACTCCAAAGCAACGTATTTATTGGCAAAGGTCGAGGCAGAATTCTAGACCAAGGCAGAGTTATCGGTAGAGCATCCTATGTTTCAAAGCTAAACAAAGGAATTAGAGAGGCAAAAGCGGTATTGTATTGGGGCAAGTTGAGTTATGTGCTCTCTATAGTTACTCTGCTGTAACTATACTTTAAAAAGCAGTCTCATCTAGCATTTTTCCAATGACAAGGGTTATATTGAAGAATTTGCTTGATACTAAATGAGAAAACGGTTAAACTGAACTTATCTAGGTTACTTAGTGAAAATACCAAAATTTGGAGATGTCTCGTCAAGGTCCGTCTTTGTAACCCTAGCTCCGTCTTTTGTGATGACAAAAAAGAATTCTATATTTTGGCCATTGCTAGATTGTCTTTCTAAATTTAATTAATGATTACTTAATTTCATTTCAGGTGCAATCATGTTGGGCAGTTTGTCATTTAGTGCTCCCTTGGTTTGATGTTGGAAGTTTCCTTGGTAGCTATATTCTTTTTGTATTATGAACACATGAATCAGCTCGGTTCGATAATAAATTCAAAATCAGCTCGATTCGATAATAAATTCAAAATCAATTATTTAGACTCAGGACCGCATCATAATTTCAAAAGAACCGAACCCAACCGAACTAACAATTTCACTGTTTGGTTCAGTTCAAACCAACGGGTTCCATCATTTATTAATTAAATCAATAAATAATAATCATTCATCATTTAGATCAAAAACTGGCCCAACGTTATTAATGGGCCATTTAACCACAGGCTTGCTTAGTAGCTTTTATAAGTTACACGCCAAGTGAGGTCTTTATTTATAGCTAGGTACAACAAATTTTATTCACTTCGCAGCCGATGTGGGATAGGTGAATATGAACCAAACAGTTGTTGCCTTTGTGCGATTGTTTTTTCCAACTGAGGATACAAGTCAAGGTTCTAGCTTAGGAAGCCACATCAGAATCTGCAGAAACTCATAGAAGATTAAAAAAACTGAACCTAACACAGGTACTTGGCTAGTTGATCCCTAATCCCAAGTAGGATACAGAGGTGTGATAGCAAAATTGTATCACCCAAAGCCCCAATATCTAAGAAAAAACTACTGTGACAATAAAAAAAATAAGAAAATGAAATTATCAGCAAACATGAAGCTTTGAATTGAAAATGCAGACCTTCAAAAAACCTGATCCTTTTTAACTAGTTCATCAATCTATGAGGGATTGCATTGAATTGTGCTACAAACATATATATATTATCCCGCTGAGTGTTCCTCACTTCCTATATTCCTGAAACTCCTGCTATGTTAACTTTTTATGGTTTTTAGAATGGCGGAGCCGAGGATTGGTTCTTACTTGGCGATGTAGAGGTACAAAGTACTACAACAGCAGCAACGGCAACAATCGTAGTTCATAAATTGTCCAAGCAGTCGATGATGGAGTTCGAGAGGAAAACTGAGATTTGAGTGTGCATCTAACCTGACAAAGATTATGCGTAGAACCAACATTTTCTTTCTTTACATCACATTTGTTTTTTCCCCTTTCTTCTTCATTTTTTTGATGTACCTTGTGTAAGTGCTCCTCACTTCTTGTACTGTTCTAAATTGCTCTTCATATGCACTTTGTGGGAATTGGACAATTATTATTGAATCTCACATCGACCAATGCAGTTAAAAACTTGGAATATATATTATCAGTTCTCCAGTTCTCTAGACCAGTAGCTTGGCAACGGCACAACTGTGGATGGGATAAATTTTTTGAAACTATTGATATGTTGGTTATAGATCGGTTGAGTTTTAGGATTGCTTCGATTTCTTGATCAAGCAACCCCAGAACCAAGCTGAGGAGGTCGGCTCTAAAAAAATGGGAACCAAGACCAAACCGAAGTGACCTAAAATCCCATCCAAACCGAACTAATTGATTAAGTTCGGTTCGACTCTCGGTTCTAACGGGTCACCCTAATTCATAGGCTTCTCGGTCTACTCTTACATTTCTTTTTTGGTCATAGCGAAAAAAAAAAAAGTGCTACCCATCAACTGTGCCTACTCATCAGGCATGGCCGTGGGTACCAAAGGCTAGTTTCAAGGTAAATTTTAATATATATTTTTTTTTATAGCAGATACTAACGTATGCCCTTAGCGAACATGTTAAGAAATAAGTTAATGTAATAGTCTTTCCTTAAAACAAAATATTTACACTTCAACTTTTAGTGATATGTTTAAAAATGTAATTAATGAGGTTGTTGCTATTTACTCTGCATTTATATTAGAGTTCAGTTTTGATGCAGTAATAGTGTAGAATATTTTTACTCAAACAGTACATCAAAGTGTGACCCGTGTCTTTTAAAATTTAAGTATAACATAAAAAAGTAAGACTCATAGACACATGTCGTATTCTGATACTTACTTATGTAAAAAAAGTATACACTGTCAGTGCATCAAAATTAAACTCTTTATATTATCCTTTGTTAAACACCAACTTTTCAATACCAAATAAATCTCTATTAAGTTTTACATGTCTTTTTTTTATCGTAATTAAAATATAAAATAAATTCAAGTAATAAAATAAAATTAAAATTAATTAATTAGATTAATTTCGATGCAAAGAAAATTGTTCTCAAACCTTTCTATGTTCCATTGAGAATCAAAAAGAAAAAAATTAAATTCAAATAGTAATAAAATAATTATGTGAATAGAGAATAAAAATAATACATTTAAATATGAGGTTAGGCATTTGTAAGCTTCGTAAGGTGGTCAAGGTAGCTTGCTGAGTCGAGGGTAGCCCACCCTTGATCGCTAATCCATGCTTGCCAGCTTGATCGCTTGTCTTATTTATCGTTTGCATGCACTGCTGGTCTTGCCAAGGAAGATTGATATGATAAAAGTTATAAGAATTGTGTAATAAAGCATAGGTAGAAGAATTTTATTTGTTAATATAGTGAGATCTAAAAGGTAGTTTGGCGAGTTTAAATTTCAAATCATTTGTTAGTTGAGTTAGAAAGGACAATATTATTTAGTATTTTATCTCGTTAAGAATTCTTAAATGATCACTTTATTGTAATTTTAAATTTGTAAAAAAACTTATTATATTAAATAATCCTTAAAATGTGTCTTAGAGTCCATTTGATTTGGCTTATTTTAAGCTTTTTTGACTTTATTTTTTTTACTTATAAGTAAAAAATTTAATATTCTAAAGCTTTTTTGCGGTTTTTTTTTGTTTTTCTTATTATCTTATCTTGTTAAAAATAAAAAAATTAAAAAAAAACTTAACTTTTTTTATTTATAAGCTAAAAAAATAAAATAAAAAAATTCTAAAAAAGCCAAACCAAATGGACACTTAGAATACATGTTAGAATAACCTTTTTATCATAAGTTCCTAGATAAATTAGACTAACCTCCATCGAGATATTTAACAATTACAAATGGTTTTCTTGTAGTTTAAAAAATGACACTAACACCCTTTCTGCTTTAGTTATCCGTATCAAATTTCATCTTTCGTATGGATGGCGTTACTAATACCAGTGTCATCAAAACCGGATTGAATCGGCCAGTCAAATCGATTTAACTGGAAACTGACTGGTCCTTTGGTTCGATAGACGGACTATTACCGGATAGCAAAAAAATCGGTCTTCTTTGCATGTCCTTTAAAAATTAAAGAATTGAAGTCAAGAAGGCTTGAACCATGACTCGAAGGGAAATGACAAGTCCAAAACCACTGCTCCACATCAGTTCTTGTGACGAACCTTTGCAATATTTATTATATAAAGTATTTTTGTAATGTCTGTTGAACCACATGACCCACCAATTGAACCAACAAACCGTGAACAAATTTTTTGACCAGTTTGATGCCCGATTCTAATAACCATAACTGATACCAGCCAAAATGGATGATGTCACCTCATAGTTTTTTAACATACTAATCTTATCCTTTCTCATCTCAAACTAAACAACCCACTTGCTTTACCTATCTCAATAGCCAAACACCTGCCCATTACCTTCAATGTGAAATTGCCACATCATATACTACCAAATCATCAAAAAAATTATTCAATATTTTTAAAGCGCCACGTGACTTTATTCCACCATTCACATGCAGGTGGCTTCTTGACCTGTCAGTTGAGATAATTTGACTCTACCTAACAAGGGATCCCACATTATGTGAATAGTAGAGCAAAGATGGCATAGTGTTTTAGGCACACAGAATAATTTTTCATAATAACCTCTCTCTAGAAAGTCAGAATTCAGAAACCCTTCTCTCTATTTTCTATCACATGTCCGAGGATCACCTCAGTGACCTCACCGGCACAATCGTTCTCCACACCTTCACCGTCTCTCCTTCTACCCTCTTGAAAATCGGCACCACACCCGCTTCCAGCCATCAAACGGGCCAAACAACCATCTGGCAACCACCTTTGTAGCTCCTCCTCTATCATCCCCCTCTCTGCATCACCATTGCCCTGAAGTCAAAACACATTTCCATCACTCTTAGGACATGTTTGGTTGGGGGATATAGGGTGAGGGATTGGATATATCATCCTTGAGACCCACCTAATCTCATATTTGAGGAAAAAAAAGTGATGGAGGATTACTCATCCCTCCAGACTATTAATCCCTCAAAATGAGAGATAACTAATACAATGGAAATGTGGTATTACTTATCCCCTCTCTTGGGATAAGCTCAAAAATGACGATTTTACTCTTCTTTTATTATTATAATAGGTTAAAATAATATTAAATAGCTATATTATAATTTAAAATTAATTTGTCTATTAGTTTTTTATTTTTGATGTGATATTTTAACGAAATAATATTACTTATTCCATCATAATCCCATCCTAACCAAATATAGTATGAGTAATCTCACATCACATTAAGTATTACTTATCACTCATCATCACCTTTCGAATCCCACAATATTACTTATCTCTCATTTTCTCATCCTGCAAACAACCGGGGCCTAAAGTCTTAACAACCCCATGTAGTGTAAAGTGTAAACACTAAAAACTAAAAAGGAACATTGGAAAGTTAACGTTTGAAGCTCTGAGCTACTCTTTGTATCTCAATCCAGTACTCTTAAGAGAGAGAGACAGACAAAGACAGAGACAGAGACAAACGGAGAGCATGCGTGCGCGTGTGGAATCTTAGTGTAAAGTGTAAACACTAACAACCGTTTCCCAAATTGTGATAAACAGATTGAAAGCAAACATATAATCTAGTAAAAAATCACTTCCTCCAATACGTAGGTTCAGATTTCATACACCATAAAGATACCTAATTTCTCCCAAAATCAAAAAGAAAAAAGATAAAACATAACTTCAAAATTGAAAGCGTCACAACTAGAAAAGGCAAACCCAGATAAATGGGTGCCGACATGATAACTAGAGCCAGTCTTAAGGTGAGCCCAGCA